>JAEMWC010000273.1:760000-820000 GCA_016490735.1 Pachyseris speciosa
TAGAAATGACTTTTTTTGTTCATATTCTTCTCTGTTTTATTTAACAAAGAAAAATAGAGGTCACGTGACCGGTCCTTTTAACACTATCCAGTGAAAGTCATGGTTGGTGGTAGTTTAAATCCAGGGTCAGAGTTAAGATTCTACAGTTAAAACAGTTTCTAGGGGGGGTGGGTAACTTAGCAGGGCCAGGCTTCATTTCACGTTACCTGCTGGGTTTGCAGTTGGCTAGGTCACGTGACAAGCCACAGTATCAAACTCAATTACCCTAGATGAGATGATCATCGACTTCTGACTGTCACTAGTGGCTCCAACTCGACCTCCATTGTCTAGTTTTTATAAATCACCACCCCCTCAAGTTGGCTTTCATGCAACTTCAACCTTGAAGCTAAATACTGGCCAGAAAGTGGTACCCTCCCCCCCAGATCTTGCAGCATATGGTTGTTTTCAAATAAAATAGCGTTGATATGTTACTAGCCTCAAAGGCTTTTGTTTAAGTAGGTGAGCAATAAAAAATATCAACATCAAAAAAAAAATTGTTTTATTTAACCCATTGGCACCCGTGCCGGCCAAAACCGGCCATAAAAAACTCCCATGCTTCAAAACATTGCAACTTTCTCAATCGCACGAATATTGCCTTAACTGTTAGTTGTGAGCACGAAATGGAATGCCCTTTAAATTTGGATATCCAATAAATGCAAGAAACGTAGCGATTTTTACCAAATATGGCCTTTTGAGTTTGGACAAGAACGAAACTGGCCGTTTTTAACGTCAAAGAGAAACAACAAAAATGCCCCTTTTTGCCTTCATGTTTTTTAGAGAAAATCATCGGCGAAAAACCAAAATTCAACCATCATAACGAAATTCAGTCCTTTTTCTAGCTTAGAAATGACTTTTTTGTTCATATTCTTCTCCCAAGGGTAGATACAGCCTTTTGTTCCAGTGCATTCGGGCCTTCCCGACATTTTCAACATCTTGAGTGCATTGCATGCTGGGAACTAACGAGAATTTTTGACAGCGCCCGTTCCTTCCCCCAATTCTTTCACATATAAACTAAGTCTACAGCCACTCCGACCTACCGCCAAAATTTCCTGCTCATGGTCATCTTCAGTACACAGAAATTCCAAAATATGTGGCGGTAGGTTGAGAAATTCATCAATAGTCGAGTCCCAAAGGTACTAAGTGTTCGACCGGCCAAATTCCCAGTTCGTCGAGTAACAAGCCAAATTCAACAACAAAGTACATCACCTTGCTTGATTCTTTGAGAAAGTGGACTCTTAGCTACCGTCACGCTTAATGATGCTCATCAGGCAGCCGCTAAAGATGAAAAATGGCTGTAAATTTAGCAGAAATCGCAAGCAAACCCAACTTGGGCCATTGTTGTCGCTTCACGGATAAAAAATAGCTACGTCAAAATGACGTTTTCAGAAACCTTGAGCCTCCAGTGGCTTAGGACAGCACCACTTTTCCCTGGTAGTTCAAATAAAGAGTCACGAATTGCTATTCATCATTTATAGGTGGAAAATCACTTCCTGGCCCAAGTTTGGTTTGCTTGTGATTTTTGCTAAGTTTACAGCCATTTTTCATCTTTAGCGGCTGCCTGATGAGCATCATTAAGCGTGACGGTAGCTAAGAGTCCACTTTCTCAAAGAATCGAGCAAGGTGATGTACTTTGTTGTTGAATTTGGCTTGTTACTCGACGAACTGGGAATTTGGCCGGTCGGACACTTAGTACCTTTGTACGGTGGCCCAAAAGGGTCAATCACAAATCAATTTGCCAAAACACAAAACAATATCTCAAAGCACAAACCAATTTCCAGAAACACAAATCAGTTTACCAAAACACAAAACAATTTCTCTAAAACACAAATCAATTTCTCAAAACACAAACCAATTTACCGAAACACAAAACAGTTTCTCAAAACACAAACCAATTTCCCGAAACACAAATCAGTTTACCGAAACACAAAACAATTTCTCAAAACACAAACCAATTTCCCGAAACACAAAACAATTTGTCAAAACACAAACCAATTTTCCCGAAACACAAATCAAAAGACTGGGCACTTGCGTCGTGGTTATCAGAGAGAGCCTGGAAGGGACTCATTCCCAGGATTTTCCGCGTCCAACATGGCGACTGCTACTCTGCTGTGGACGATTTAACGAAAATGTTCTGCCATAACTGTGGATCTGAAGTGCTAGAGGACTATTTGTATTGCTCTCAGTGTGGAAAAAAGTTGGAAATTGCTGTGCCATCTTTTCGATTACTGCTGTCCTCCGAAAATGTAACGGAAAAGGAAGCAATAGAGTATGGAGGTCCGTTCTGGTCAAAATTAAACGAGACTTTTTAATCCGCTTATTCAATTATTTTAACTGGCTGTTTATTTTATGTCACTGTCTATATATCATTTTACATTTTGCCTTGACTTGTTTTCGTTACCTTCTGTGAATGTTTTTGGGACTACCCCCTCCAAATTATTTTTTTTTAACACTGTACAAATTATTTTTGTCACCCTTTCCGAATATTTTTTTTCGAACTGTCTATGAATTATTTTTGGTTACCCTCCGCGAATTATTTTTTCCTACCGTCGAATTAATTTTTGGTTCCGTTATACATTGCGTGCCTGTGACTTGTATGTCTAACGCGTCAACACTGGATCCGGAGTTCTTCCCGTAGTGATGAGAACGTTGGCTATTGCACAAATAGCTCGAAATGCAATACAAGAAATCTACCGAATAGATCAAATAGTCCGCTCAAATGAGCCATCCTTCAGCTGTGCTAGAGGTGACCGCTCCTCAAGTTCTACTGGTAATGAAACGTCCTCAAGTTCCACTAGTGCAGGAGGCAGTAGTGATCGGCCTTCCTTGTTCACAGTTTGCGATGCAAGAGACCGGAACGCACTGACTGAATTGAGAAGGAGGTTCCCCACACTTTCAAGTTCAAATGGTGCTGTAGCACTGGGTGTCTCGAAACTTTGGACCCTAAAATTAAGAAAAATTTATACTGCGTAATTGCAGCAAGCCCCCAGAATCTGCAGGGGGAAACAAAAACAGCTCGTGAAGGTAATTACCTGCACTGAACACAAAGTAATACTCAGCATTCGTATCGATATTTGTTTGCTTTATAAGTGCACTATAAGTGTAAACCAAATTTATCTACAAAGTTTTAAACTGGCGATTCGGGTGCGATGTCTGATGTTTTCGCAATCTGTACAAAAATATAAAAATATATAGCGTCACGTTACAGAAACGGGATGGGAAAGACAATGAACTCGTGCCTTAGAAATTACATCTACGAACAGATCGATAGCGGATTCTTGTTTGACCATATTATGCAAATGTCATCGGCTTCCCCGTGGGGTCGACCCCCGGGCTAACCAGGGGGATTGTAAAATCAGTCAAGCAAACATGAGGAATTTCCCCGGGGGATCGGGGAATCTCTCAAGACAAAGTCCCCTGGGTTAGGTTCTCTCAGCTGAAAATTCCTGTGACATCCTTTTCAAACTTGTGAATTCCCCCACCCCCTAACCTTTGATCGTAGAACAATGTCAAGATTTACCCCTACCCTCGGGAAAAGAATCCCATCCATCTCCTTGTATTCCCCCACATATCTCCCTGGTAGGCCCGGGGGTCGACCCCATGGGAAAGCCGATGACATGTACATTTAATTGACTGCTGATATTGACTAATATCCGGTTTCTAGAGTTTGGGAAACCGTCACGCAACGCACCCTGCGTTAACTAAACTTGGCTAGAATCGCTTCTAAAACATTGTGGATAAATTTGGTTTACACTAAAAAAACAACCAAACAGGGGCACCCAACGACAAGTTTCGGTAGATATCTGTTCGGTGGAGGGTAATTCGCCTTGCACTTTCGGCGTCGATTAAAGAGTGCACTCGGATTTTCGTAACTAAAACGTGGCCTAAAAGATTCGAAATTGGGAAATCATAGCCCCTGAGCCCCTGCTGTTTTTGGCAGTCAAAAAGGTCAGCTAGCATTTTCGGAAAGAAAATAGTTCCCTAGAAAGTTCGTGGAAATTTCATTTCAGCTTGCATTTTCTCAAAGGAAGATTTTGTTCCCTAACATTTTCGGGCAATTAGAATTTCAGCTAGGCAATCCGAACAGAAGAATTTCTTCTAGCTTGTGACAATATCGCTTTAAACAGACTTCAAACACCATAAGGCACCCCAAAATGCCTTTCTGTAGCTTTCGGTTGATTTTGCTTGTTGGGTGCCCCTGACCAAACATCAATGCGAATGCTGAGTATCATTTTTGTGATCAGTACAGGTAATTACCACTGCGAGGTATTTTTGTTTCCCTCCGCAGATTCTGGCTGTTAGTTTTAAAACGCCTTTTCCTTTTTCTCACCTTCTAGAACATTTTCTTTTTGATTACTTTATTCATCATTTCATAAAACGTGCTTACCACAGTATGACGATATAGTTACGAAATTGCAGTTTCATGATTTTCGATCATAACTGCACGCGTATTTGGAAACTCCCTAAGTATATGCACGTACACGTGTGTTATAAAAGCGACTCGCGGGAAGCCGAAAAACACAAGTTACCTCGCAAGTACCGTGCTACGATCATAGGATCAGCTACCCGCTATTTTCCGTTGTATTCTGCTACCTTTTGGGTGCGAGTCGTCAACCAAAGTAAGTTTATGTTTCATTTTTACTAGGTTTCTCTAGCTTCGCTACAAAATATCGGTGTTTATGTTACAAGATTAGTTTCTAGTGCATTGTGTCGACATTAATTACACAAGATCTTATTGTCACGCTATTGTCTCAAGTCAATGGATTTACATGATGTACAAATTTGTTTCTTTCAATTTATATCGTTTGATTCAATTCAACCTCATATGGTGCTTTATCGATATATTCAGTTTTGTTTGAGTACACTATGTTATTGTGAGTTATGTTGGTATCTTTAAATTCTATTGAAATTAAGTATCAGTTATCACGTTTTAATGTGTGTTGCATGTCATTGTCGCTAAAAGGGTTATTATCTAAAATAGAATGTATTTTTAACTATCGCATTTCAGTTCGAACCTACTACTACTGTTTCAACTACTACTACTACTACTACTATTATTTCAACTTCTGCTACTACTGTTACTACTTCTATCGCTACCACGGCTACCGTTATCGTCTACCTATCAACGCTAAATTCAGGAGTCGATGTAATGTACATCCAGGAACTTTGAACTGTGATTAAATCGTTTCTTAATCATTCTATCCGAGTGGAGTTCGAATTGTCTACCGCCTCGCACCACGCGACCCCTGTGATTGTTCAAGATCGTGAGTGTCGCGCAATCTCTAGGATCTCAGCAATTACACTGGCAACGACATTATCGACGAACAGCGAACAAGACGGCTTGTAGCAATCACACTGTGTTAATTTTTATTGATTTTAGGGTCCAAAGTTTCGAGACACCCAGTGCTACAGCACCATTTGAACTTGAAAGTGTGGGGAACCTCCTTCTCAATTCAGTCAGTGCGTTCCGGTCTCTTGCATCGCAAACTGTGAACAAGGAAGGCCGATCACTACTGCCTCCTGCACTAGTGGAACTTGAGGACGTTTCATTACCAGTAGAACTTGAGGAGCGGTCACCTCTAGCACAGCTGAAGGATGGCTCATTTGAGCGGACTATTTGATCTATTCGGTAGATTTCTTGTATTGCATTTCGAGCTATTTGTGCAATAGCCAACGTTCTCATCACTACGGGAAGAACTCCGGATCCAGTGTTGACGCGTTAGACATACAAGTCACAGGCACGCAATGTATAACGGAACCAAAAATTAATTCGACGGTAGGAAAAAATAATTCGCGGAGGGTAACCAAAAATAATTCATAGACAGTTCGAAAAAAAATATTCGGAAAGGGTGACAAAAATAATTTGTACAGTGTTAAAAAAAAATAATTTGGAGGGGGTAGTCCCAAAAACATTCACAGAAGGTAACGAAAACAAGTCAAGGCAAAATGTAAAATGATATATAGACAGTGACATAAAATAAACAGCCAGTTAAAATAATTGAATAAGCGGATTAAAAAGTCTCGTTTAATTTTGACCAGAACGGACCTCCATACTCTATTGCTTCCTTTTCCGTTACATTTTCGGAGGACAGCAGTAATCGAAAAGATGGCACAGCAATTTCCAACTTTTTTCCACACTGAGAGCAATACAAATAGTCCTCTAGCACTTCAGATCCACAGTTATGGCAGAACATTTTCGTTAAATCGTCCACAGCAGAGTAGCAGTCGCCATGTTGGACGCGGAAAATCCTGGGAATGAGTCCCTTCCAGGCTCTCTCTGATAACCACGACGCAAGTGCCCAGTCTTTTGATTTGTGTTTCGGGAAAATTGGTTTGTGTTTTGACAAATTGTTTTGTGTTTCGGGAAATTGGTTTGTGTTTTGAGAAATTGTTTTGTGTTTCGGTAAACTGATTTGTGTTTCGGGAAATTGGTTTGTGTTTTGAGAAACTGTTTTGTGTTTCGGTAAATTGGTTTGTGTTTTGAGAAATTGATTTGTGTTTTAGAGAAATTGTTTTGTGTTTTGGTAAACTGATTTGTGTTTCTGGAAATTGGTTTGTGCTTTGAGATATTGTTTTGTGTTTTGGCAAATTGATTTGTGATTGACCCTTTTGGGCCACCGTACCTTTGGGACTCGACTACTGATGAATTTCTCAACCTACCGTGAGCACTGAAGATGACCACAAGCAGGAAATTTTGGCGGTAGGTCGGAGTGGCTGTAGACTTAGTTTACATGTGAAAGAATTGGGGGAAGGCACGGGCACTGTCAAAAATTCTCGTTAGTTCCCAGCATGCAATGCGCTCGAGATGTTGAAAATATCGGGAAGGCCCGAATGCACTGGAACAAAAGGCTGTATCTACGCTCAGGAGAAGAATATGAACAAAAAAAGTCATTTCTAAGCTAGAAAAAGGACTGAATTTCGTTATGGTGGTTGAAGTTTGGTTTTTCGATGATGATTTCCTTAAAAAACATGAAGGCAAAAAGGGGCATTTTTGTCGTTTCTCTTTGATGTTAAAAACAGTCAGTTTCATTCTTGTCCAAACTGAAAAGGCCATATTTGGTAAAAATCGCTACGTTTCTTGCGTTTATTGGATATCCAAATTTAAAGGACATTCCATTTCGTGCTCACAACTAACAGTTAAGGCAATGTTCGTGCGATTGAGAAAGTTGCAATGTTTTGAAGCATGGGAGTTTTTTACGGCTGGTTCTGGCCAGCACGGGTGCCAGTGGGTTAATAAATCAAATCAAATGTTCGTTTTTGGGGAGAGGGGAAAACTGGAGTACCCGACAAACTCAGCCCACTTATGACCGACTCCAGGAATTGAACCCGGGACACATTGGTGGAAGGTGAGCGCTCTCACCACTATGCCAACCCTGCTCCCCGACTCTCCACTTCTTGGGGAGGGAAACCTTTGGATGGAGAGGGCCTGGAGCCCATTGTGTTGGCATGGAAATGTCACAGTGGACCATATCATGGAACTTTGTGGTGACTAAAGCAACTGCAAAATGTTTCAATTCTACATGTATACAGAAAAAGTCTTCAGAGATATTCCATTTTTGTGATTTTATGTCATTTTGTGTCCATCTTGTGATGTCACAAGTCCTCTAATTTGCATAAATCAAAATCTTGAATAACTTGGCAACCAAGAGTGCTATCACAATAAAAGAAATGCCGTTCTTCATCATTTTGAAAGCTCTTTCGAACAAGCTAATGAAAACTTTTGTGTCATATGCACTTTAAAAGAAATGAAATAATGTTAAGGAGATCATTTTTGTGGCTACTGCTTCTAGAGAAGCGGTAGCCATTATATCACCCAGTCTGTAAGTGATGTAATGTAATGTAAGTAGTCAAACGGATCGGATTACAAAGTATCGGATGACCATCACGGTTCAGTGTTACCTGATTGGAGATTTTATTTAGAATTTTCACTAAAGAAAACACTTACCTGTTGTCTAATGCAACGAAATAAAAATACTGTGGTTTGTCGGTTATAAGGCACACTTTATTGGAAGATTAATCACTATTTCAATAGAAAATTATTCATAAACTTTGGATGTGCCTTTAATGAAAAATGCAAATTCGCATTTTCTGCTATCAGGGATTAAGCACTAACTTTCATAGATACAGAGATTTTCCAAAACCAAGCTGTATTTGCATATCAGACGTGCATAAAAGCACGTTCTCTGTAATGTGACACTTATTGCACTCAAATGTTTGCAAGACCATGAATTGTAGCGTGTTTCTTTACAAATTATGCAAACCTTCTTCGTTCATCCATCCTTGTTTGTGCACTGAAATCTGAAGCCAGTTAACTCGAGTATTCTTGTCGCTGGCAACTCAAACCAAATCGTCATTAAGCGTATGTGACAATTTACACTTTTGTGTGAATGATATATGAAATGAATCATATATGAACTGCGGAAATGAAATCAAATGAAGAATGATCCTTGCAGTTGTGAACGCAATTTATGCAATTGCAAAAAGAAGCCTGAAAAAAAATTTCAGGACTTCAACGGGGTTTGAACACATGACCTCGCAATTACCGGTGCGATGCTCTAACCAACTGAGCTATGAAGCCACTGACGTTGGGAGCAGGTCAATTGTGGGTTCATATGTTCCCGTGAAAGAAATGAGTGTGAATGATGTATGAAATGAATCATATATGAACTGCGGAAATGAAATCAAATGAAGAATGATCCTTGCAGTTGTGAACGCAATTTATGCAACTGTGAGGATCATTCTTCATTTGATTTCATTTCTGCAGTTCTTATATGATTCATTTCATATATCATTCGCACTCATTTCTTTCACGGGAACATATGAACCCACAATTGACCTGCTCCAATTTTGCTTGAATGGAATCAGGATGCGACTTTTTTTGCTTTGTTTGGAGACATTTTGGTTATTTATTGGGTCACAGGTAAAATTAATAAACTTGATAAAATGTGTTCCCTCTACTTTTTCAGTTCTTTATTTATGCACGGCTTTTTTACACTTGTTTATTACAACTTCTTTGTTGCTCCGTGTGCACCTACGGTAGCTGTATAAAGTTGTGCATCAATATAAATAATAAGCTCAACTGCGAATTCATTCTTGTTGAGTTTATTCAACATAACTTTTCTACCGTACAATATCATATAATAGTCTTTCAAGCGTTTGCATTTGGAAATTAAAAGTGCTTAGTGCTAATTTTTGTCATATCCGTGTTCTTTTTTTTTGTCCTTTGGCTGGAAAACCTCCATAAACGGTCACTAAAAAGCTTGAAAAATGGGCTAGCAGTAGCCACATGTAGTTCTTGACTGCCTCTTGTTTAACTTAGGGCATGCTGTCCAAACTCGATGTTAAATGGCAAATTATATGATGTTCTTTAGTAAAAATAGTGCTCATATTCTCATCAAATCCTCTTGTTCTTAGGTTCCACAATCATCTGCTATAAATCCTGTCTTCCCTGGGGATCCTAACTCGTTGATTCGTGATATACGACAGGAATATCTTCATGCACAAAATCTCACAGCACGTTCTAGGACACCACCAACTCCAACTTTTCCATCTGAAAACTTTGATTTGCCTCCAATCACTCCACCTGGATCAATACATTCATCATTTCCTGCTGGACAACAACCTCTGAGGATGGCTTTGATGTCAAACCTTAGTAGACCTGCTAATGTGCAGTCACAGTTGCCTTCATTTGTACCACCAAACCTGCCCCCTGCAATGAGCAATGTCAGCATGAGTCAGCAGTTACCTCCAGTAGTGAGTGAGCCACTGGTGGATGACTCCAACATTGAGGAACTTATTGATGAAATTGTTGAGCGAGATATGCCACAAGGTGTCAGTGAGCCTATTGTTTTTACACCTCATGTTTCACAACAGCCAAATCCTGGTTCAGCTCATTTACAGATTGCATCAAATGCTTTACACAAGGGACTTTCTCCAGCTTCTGTTCCAGGAGGAAGTCCAGGTCAGCTAGCTGTTAATCCAACCAATGCCGCTGGAAAATCACAATTGCCTTTGGGAGTAGTGATGGGAGGAAGTCCTCTCAATGCTCCTTCTAGTCCAGGAAGTCCTTTGGCACCATCAAGAAGTCCAAGTCCAAAAGTGAAACAAACAAACCACACAGGAAAGGTATCAGCCCCAATACGCCCAGCAAACCAAGCCATGAGGCTCACACAGCCTGGGTCTCCCCTGCAGAATGCTCCGCAGGCAGCCATGAAAAGTACCAGGGTTTTTCCAGTTAAGACCTCACAGGGCTTATCTAACTCTCAAATGCTGCAAATGGCAGTTCCATCTGCTGTGGTCTCTGTTAAGAACCAACTTGGATCCTCTCAGCCTCACAGTTTACAAGTTAAAAGTAGTGTGGAAGCAGTAAATGTCAATCCTCAGAGTCCAAGAGAAACTGTAACGTCATCTACAGTTCAAACAAGTGTTCCGCAGATCCAAGGACAGAGTATCTCCTATGCCAAGGTGTCTCCACCCAAAGCTCTTCAAGGAAGCAGTATCAATGCAATGTCAGTCTCATCTTCTGGTAAACCCATTCAAGCTATTCCAATACAATCTCTAGCATCCAATCGTGAACTACTAGATCAGCTTGTAAAAGCCATGGGACAACCAATTGTTAAGCCGCAAAGTTCAACAGCAAACATTCAGACTGGCCAACCACTTATTTGTTATGTTGTTCCACAAAATTCAACTCCAGGAGCGCAAGTTGCACAAACAAAATCTTCCATTCCACTGTCATCCTCAAATCATCCTGTTAAAATGATTCTGGTTAATGCGAATTCTCCTGTAAAACTTCCGGCTGCCAGAAACACCCAAATTGGCCAAACATCCACTACTGCTGATGTAGGCTTAAACTGCAAGCCTTCATTACCTTCCTCTCAGTTAGCTGAGACTAAAATTGCATTAGGCTCAACTTTGAGCCCAAGGTTAAGCAATGAGCTAACAGGAGCTGAATCTGGGAACTTGTCAGCTATGAGTGGAATTAAAAGTGGCACAATGATCATGAGAAACAATACTATGTCCTCTGAACAAGTGACTGCAACAATGAATAACAATCAGATAACAACATCTATTCCATCACCAATACAACCGGCATCACCCAGATTCCTTGTCAATAATCCAAGTGGTAAACAGAATTCAATTTCTTTGGGATCTGCCAAGTCAAACACTGTACCTTTATTACAGGCTCCTTTGGCATCCGGTGGCAATGTTGTACAAATAACTTTTGTCAATGAGGCAACAGCTATCAGTAAGGTAGTTGCTGCTCCTTCATCTACAGTGTTATCGTCATCATCGTTTTCTTCTGGTGGAAGCCAGAGTATACTTGCAGCATCCCAGTCATCTGTTAGGATGCCTTCGCCATCAACGTCGTCATCCTCATCCTCATCACATATGTTAGCAGCTACTGTTGAATCAGCCACTCCCAGTGACCACCAAGATAGTGATGAAGATGATGATGATAGTAAGCCATTATCCCAAGTGGCAGAAAACCTAAAGAAGGTTGGTGTCACTGATGATGTCAAGAAAAAGAAGAAAAAAAAGAAAGATAAAGAGAAAGGGACTAAAAGAAAGCGAAAAGGAAAAGATAGTGATATTCTAAACAAGTGAGTATGGGCTATGTTATGTAATATTATACATTCAGGCCTTGAATATGAACATCTACTGTCTCTGTTTGGTTCTTCGATATATCAAACTTCAATTTGATGGGCACATTCAGAGCTATGAATTTATAGTACATAATATTATTTATTATTGTTTAGTTCTGTGGGAGTTATTTTTTCACTTACCTATTCTATACTGTCTACTTACTTGTAAGTGGCAAAAGTGACCTTCATAACAAGAACAACTAATTTCTATTTTTTTTTTCTTTTCACTTTGATACAGTCATTTAGTATAGTTGTTACATTCTGCCTATACTGTGGCTGTGCAGGGTTTGTAAATGTCCATCTTAAGGTTTGCTTTGTTTGGAATGATGTTATCGGTTGAAAGCATTTAAGTTTGATCTGCTTTCTGAAGACAGCTGTAGTAAAGAAAGTTGACTACAGGGGTTCATTTATTAATAAGATGATTTCACAGTAACAACCATGGAAGCCATTTCAACTAAGAAGGGTCTATTCTTTAACCCATTGACTACCGCAGGTTTTTACATTTTCGGAGTGATTTTCCACCTATAAACGATGAATAGCAATTCGTGACTCTTTATTTGAACTACCAGGGAAAAGTGGTGCTGTCCTAAGTTACTGGAGGCTCAAGGTTTCTGAAAACGTCATTTTGACGTAGCTATTTTTTATCCGTGAAGCGACAACAATGGCCCAAGTTGGGTTTGCTTGCGATTTCTGCTAAATTTACAGCCATTTTTCATCTTTAGCGGCTGCCTGATGAGCATCATTAAGCGTGACGGTAGCTAAGAGTCCACTTTCTCAAAGAATCGAGCAAGGTGATGTACTTTGTTGTTGAATTTGGCTTGTTACTCGACGAACTGGGAATATGGCCGGTCGAACACTTAGTACCTTTGGGACTCGACTATTGATGAATTTCTCGACCTACCGCCACATATTTTGGAATTTCTGTGTACTGAAGATGACCACGAGCAGGAAATTATGGCTGTAGGTCGGAGTGGCTGTAGACTTAGTTTATATGTGAAAGAATTGGGGGAAGGAACGGGTGCTGTCAAAAATTCTCGTTAGTTCCCAGCATGCAATGCGCTCAAGATGTTGAAAATGTCGGGAAGGCCCGAATGCACTGGAACAAAAGGCTGTATCTACGCTCGGGAGAAGAATATGAACAAAAAAAGTCATTTCTAAGCTAGAAAAAGGACTGAATTTCGTTATGACGGTTGAATTTTGGTTTTTCGACGATGATTTCCCTAAAAAACATGAAGGCAAAAAGGGGCATTTTTGTTGTTTCTCTTTGACGTTAAAAACGGCCAGATTCGTTCTTGTCCAAACTCAAAAGGCCATATTTGGTAAAAATCGCTACGTTTCTTGCATTTATTGGATATCCAAATTTAAAGGGCATTCCATTTCGTGCTCACAACTAACAGTTAAGGCAATATTCGTGCGATTGAGAGAGTTGCAATGTTTTGAAGCATGGGAGTTTTTTACGGCCGGTTTTGGCCGGCACGGGTGCCAATGGGTTAATATTAGGTTGTTTAAAGTGTATATGACACAAAATTTTTCCTTACCTTGTTCAAAAGAGCTTTCAAAATGATGAAGAACAGCGTTTATTTTATTGTGATAGCACTCTTGGTTGCCGAGTTATTCAAGATTTTAATTTATGCAAATTAGAGGACTTGTGGCGTCACAAGGTGGGTACAAAATGAAGTAAAATCACAAAATATGGAATATCTGACCAGACCTCTACCCTCCCAGATGAAAAATGCCTTATTTATTGCTCCAGGGTCTAACAGACTTTCTTATACTTGTGCTGTGTAATTTTCATATTCACTCTCATCCACTGAATGAACATCAAGAGCAAATAGCACTTCTTGGGGAGGGAAACTCTGATTTTATCCTTTGGGAAGGTGGAGGTCTGGTAACGATTATATTGCTATGGTGACATCATAACCACTATGACAATGTGTAGTTCTGGCAGCACATAAACCCTGCAAAATTTCAACCCTGTAGACTTAGTATTTGCACAGATTCCATATTTTGTGATCTTACTTCATTTTGTACCCACCTTGTGAAGTCACAAGTCCTCTAATTTGCATAAATCAAAATCTTGAATAACTCGGCAACCAAGAGTGCTATCACAATAAAATAAATGCCATTCTTCATCATTTTGAAAGCTCTTTTGAACAAGCTAATGAAAAATTTGGTGTCATATACCGGTACACTTTAAGTTCACTCGATCTCTGAGACAAATTAGGTGATCCCCAGTTTTTTTTTCATTTTTGATGCAAGTAACTCATTATCTAACAGCAGCAGAAATTTGAGAAAATTATCAATGTTAGAAAAGTCCTTACATTGATCTAATTAGACACCAACTATAATTTCTGTTGTTGAACAAGTGCTAGCTTGTTTCAGTTTCATGGGTTAATTGTTGTCTATTTATACAGTTGTACCATTTCCATGTATCCTGGTGAGGCATCACCATGATCACGTACAATAGGTTTCTAATGTTAGATTTAAAATAGAAGGGAAAAATTGGATAATTATGTTAAATAAATACCCTTTTGTTACCATCAATCAAATAAATTTTCAGCAATACGTATTAGAGTTTCAGGACATCTGTTATCATGTATGTCTGTGATGGGTGGAAAACCCCCAACTTAGTTGCTTTGATAAGGTTCATTTTTCAGACATTGAGAAAGAGAACCTTGGTTTTTATCACAGGGTCTGATAAATTACTTTTTAAATTTTTTTTTGTCAGGGAACACAGAATTTGATCTTTGTTGTGAAATTAAACCTCACTTTGAACTTCTTGAGTTTTGCTTGGTAAATGTATGTACATTGTAGCAGTTTGCATTAAGTGAACAATCAACAGAGCCACTATGAGGATATTGTTTTTTATTAAAAACCTGTCAGAAAATCTGTGTACATCAACTTCCTTCAATCAACTCAGTTGTGTTACTCTTTAAGTTTAGTTTTTCAGTACTCACTTGGTAGCTGCTTGAATCTATATCATCCTTAATAATGAAATGATGCTTGTGTTCAATTGCAGGCCTCTAACAGCTTATGAGCTTTTTTTCAAGGAGACTCAGGCAGTTGTGCGGACAAAAAATCCACTGGTAAGATCAAAATAATAATAGTGAGGCAAGCATGAACAAAAGAGATACATCCTTGAAGTAACTTGGATCTGAGTTGAATTTCATGATACATTCCAGACAAATAATAATCAAAAGCAATAATCATTTTTTTGTTTCTCCCCCAATGCGCCAGTGACCTTTTGGAAATTCGACATGAGACATTGTGGGGGTTAATTTTTGGTCCAGGGATTTTTTTGGGTTTTGATTTTTTCCCCCATTCGATCATCCCCGTCACTTGAAATCCAGAGTACCCCTCCATGCTGGGGGTGCCTACTGGGTGGACCCAGTATGGTTCACATGAAATTTACTTTTCAGTTGTCATGTGAATGGCTCTTAAATTTCATTTTGTGATTCAGTTGTACGTTTACCATGAATTAGGAGTGAATTGTTACGTATTGTCTATTATAATATTAACAAAGTTTTGAATAATTGCATTTCTCTTCTTTAGTTGACAGTTGAAGGGTGTTCTGCAAAAGGGGTGTATATCATGTTTTTGCCTCAAAATCCAGATCTTTCTAAATTGACTCTTCTTTGGCATACAGACTAGTTATGGTGTCAGAAATGAGATTCTGCAATTATTTTGTGATTTAAAGGCCTTGATTCAGCAAATTAGCAAATTACTTTTGCCTACAACCGGAGCAACTCAAAACAAAAGAAATCAACCATGCATCAGATCCTTTTGTTTCTGTTTCTTGAGTTTTTGGGAAAAGTCATAAGCTAATTTTTCGGACCCTAGCTTTCTAATCGCAAAATATGTAATAGAGCTTCAATTCTCACACCAATTCTAGTTTATATGCCAAAACAGAGTGAGTTTAGAGATATTTTGGATTTTAAGGTAAAAAAGTGATATATGCCCCTTTTGCAGAACACCCTTCAATTAAGAGCTGTAATATTCTGCTGCAGCCCTTTCAAACTTATTAGGAGCAGTAGGCAGGATAAAAGGAGTAGAAGGCAGCAAGGGCCTTCAAGGGGGATCAGTGGGCCATTCAACCCCCAAAAGTTTGAAAATAACCTGACTTCAATTGGTTCCAACTGAGGTGCTTTAGGGGTAAACTCTGCTCCATTTTGACAGCTTTATGAGGGCTTTATATTTCAATTATTGTCATTTACAACCAGTAATTTGAGCAGGAAAAGAAAAGGTATTAAGCAAGTATATCTTGTTAACTATATATGTTATGCATCGAGTAGGTGGCAAATACTCTACTGTAGGCGGCAAAATCACTGGCTGTGGGCACATTTCGACTGCAGGGCTGTTGCTGTAACCTAGTGTGTCAAGGGCATAATTTTTTCATGCGTAAAAGACGCTGAATTTGTTTACTGATTGAAAATTGTTTCGTAGGCACAGTTTGAAGATATCAAGAAAATTGTGGACCAGATGTGGGAAACCTTGAGTGAAAGCCTCAAAAAGGTGACTGATGTTGATTATATATACGGTACCATTTATTTTATACAGTTTTCTTATTTTTGACTGTATGTAAGACATTGTAAACTACAGATTTTAAGTATTTAAACTTCCCTACACATGACCAAGGTAAAGGAAAGCAATCTTAAATCTTAAAATCTTCACTTTACCTTGAGATTTTTTGAAAACTATTTGAAGGGTTCAGTGGAAGAAGGGCGTAAGTGATGATTTTGGTCATTTTGCTGATGTCGTCCAAATGAGCTGAATTTTTGCATCATGTGGCCTTTGATACATTAGAAAAACATTGCCCTCTATTTTTTTTTTTTTTCGCTTTTTGCACTCAGTTTTTGAGAAAACTCGGGTCAAAAGATGCATTTAACGCGTCACTTAGCACAGTTTTTCCTGCTTGGATTACTGAAACTGGACATGAAATGATTGGCAGGGACTTATTGTTTGATAGTGTGACATAAACTATAAGTTTGGCGGTTAAAACATCGATTCGCTGATACGAAACTTACGCGGTTGAGGTCAGCTCGATCAGTACTGAGTTCCATTTAATTGCATTACACCCGAGTGTTTGCCTACTCGCCTGGTGGTAGAAAAGACATCATGAAGTCTTGATACCCGCAAGCCACTAGCTTCTCTGAAAGAATCCAAAGAAGTTTTCTCTGTGCTTTCCAAATCATGAAATCCCTCTGTTTTGGAGTACAGATTACGGGGCCAGGCGATAAAAAGTCTGAAAGCAACTCTCGTCTAAAAAGCGGCACTCCGTTGCTAGTCTCGGACCGTCTGTCAAAGGTTACCGTGCTAAAAGTTCAGAAAACGAGAGGTGTTTTTGGACTTTAGGCTGAAAATCTCCGATGTTTGGAGAGAGTTGTCCGTGCTTGGAGACCATAGTTCTCCCACAATTCATTGCGGCCACATGTACAGAGGGCATTGTCACAGTGAAAAGTTCCCGCGGGTGATGTGACGGGATTAAATCCACTCAGACTACGCATACGGTAGATTATTTTCACTTCGGAAACATAACAGAGTAATCATTTAAGACAGGGAAACCAGCAAGATGAAAAGTCCGTCCGTTATCGATGAGTATCCTGAATATCATGCAAGGAAAAGTTGACGCGTGTGGGAAATATTGAAAGTGAAAATGCATTTGTTATCGTGTGGTGTTTTGTAAACCAGTTAAAACATGCTGGCGAATATCAACACATAAATCACTTTTCTGTGATGACTTTGGTTATTTTGCTTCAGTGGAGGCTTGTAAACATCAGCAGAAAGCGTTTTCATGCAAGGTAAACGTCAGCAAGAAGTATTTTCACACGAGATAAACAGCAAAATGTATTTTTAAGCAAGATATTTTAACACTTTGTTGTGTGACGCATGACATGACATTAACGATTCAATTTCACAACATGCAAATAATGCCGTTAAGTCTAACTTAATTAACGTTAGCGCTAACCCCTTGAATGCTGTTTTCAAGTTGGACAAACTCTTTGTGCGCTGACTTAAGGTTAACCAAGGCTTCTGTGTGCTGTTTTAAGCCAACCAAGAATGTTGTGGACTGTTTCTGAGCCAAGCAAGCTTGTTGAGCACTACGATTAAGCAAAACACGGGTAGTAACACCTGTAGTAAGTGCTGCATTCAAGAAAAAAAGTAGACCCGACATATTTCCAAGTCAGCTGGGCGTCTTGTGTGTTGTTTATGAGTCAAAAAGTCATATTGCACATTATGTCTTATTGAGCAGATACGTTCCATGTTGTCTTAAGTCAGTTATGAGCATTTGGCACTTAGTTTTCATATGAAGGGCTTGGTGGAGGACTGTGCTAAGTGACGTGTTGAATGCATATTTTGGCCCACGTTTTCTTGAAAACTGAGGCAAAAAAGTGAAAAAAAATATAGGGCAATGTTTTTCTAATGTATCAAAGGCCACATGCAAAAATTCAGCTCATTTGGACAACATCAGCAAAATGACCAAAATTGTCACTTACGCCCTTCTTCCACTGAGCCCTTCATTTCTTAACAAACACAAAGAAACACTCAATCAAGTGACCAGAAACTACAACAAACAAGTTTTTCTTTAAAGTGCATATGAAGCGAAATTTTTCATTCGCTTGTTCAAAAGAGCTTTCAAAATGATGAAGAATGGCGTTTATTTTATTGTGATAGCACTCTTGGTTACCGAGTTAATTAAGATTTTGCCTTGTGCAAATTAGAGGACTTGTGACTTCACAAGGTGGACACAAAATGAAATAAAATCACAAAATATGGAATATCTGTGCAAATACTAAGTCTACAGGGTTGAAACTTTGCAGGGTTGATGTCCTGACAGAACTACACATTGTGATAGTGGTGATGATGTCACCATAGCAACATAATCGTTACCAGACCTCTACCTTTCCAAAGGATAAAATCAGAGTTTCCCTCCCCAAGAAGTGCTATTTGCTCTTGATGTTCATTCAGTGGGTGCAAGCAAATATGGACATTACACAGCACAAGTATAAGAAAGTGTGTTAGACTCTGGAGCAATAAATAAGGCATTTCTCATTTGGGAAGGTAGAGGTCTGGTAACAAGTATGTTGCTATGGTGACATCATAACCACTATCATAATGTGTAGTTCTGGTAGCAGATCAACCCTGCAAAATGTCAACCCTGTATATGGTATTTGGTGATTTTACATCATTTTGTGTCCACCTTGTGACGTCACAAGTCCTCAAATTTGCATAAATCAAAATCTTGAATAACTCGGCAACCAAGTGTGCTTTCACAATAAAATAAACGCCGTTCTAAATCATTTTGAAAGCTCTTTCGAACAAGCTAATGAAAAATTTCACTTCATATGCACTTGAAACTGCTTATAAAGTTTTCTTGTCTTAATTTACCTTATTTATGTTATTTAGGAGAACTCAATGAATTAGCAGAATTTAAAGAACTTAAATCAGCATTTCAAGTCCAAACAGAAAAACAACAGTCAGATGTTGTTTTGTGATAGCACATACCATAGGTCATCCAATATAGGTTGAACATAGCCTAACAGGCAGTTTAATCCAGATGTTGAAGTTGCCAACCAGTTAATCCTTAGTGGGTGTGAACTGATAAGTGATTGTTAAGTCCAAGATGATACTGCAATCCCAATTTGTGTGTCAGAAATGACAACTCCTTATTCTTTTCAGGATTATCAAGACAAAGCACAGCAACAAGAAAATCAGTACCAAGCTAAGATGCTCTCACTGCAGGTATTCTGACTGTTTCATTGATTAATAAATTATTAGTAACGACTTTCATGTTCACTTGTTAAAGCTCATTTGATCTTATTTTGATTTTGACTTTTGACTTCTGAGCCACCGCTGCGGATGGGTTAGCTCAGTGGTAGAGCACTGGACTACCACGTGGAAGATTGCGGGTTCAAACCCTGGATGGACCAGCACTCAGGGTCTTTAAATAATTGAGAAGAAAGTGCTGCCTTTGTAATGACATCTACAAACGGTTAGACTTTCTTGTCTTCTCGGATAAGGATGATAAACCGTAGGTCCCGTCTCACAGTACTTTCACTTAATCAGACTCTTTGGAACGTAAAAGAATCACTAGGGACATAACAAAACTCTGGCTGTGACCACCCCTAGTGTCTGTCCTATTCCATTGTTTTGCTATCTCTGACCACTGGATGTTGACCTTTGTAAGGACTTCGTGTCCTCTCATTGTAACTCTGTGGATGTATTTCCTAAATGCTTATAGATAGATAGATTTAACAAATTGAATGTGGTTTAGCGTTGTCTATACTCTTATCGCCAACGATATTCGTCATCACAGTGGTCAAAATGTTGTGGACTCGCGAGGCGCAGCCGAGTGAATCCACAGCAAATTTTGACCACTGTGATGACAAATATCATTGTCGATAAGAGTATAGACAACGCTAAACCACATTCGATTTGTTTTTTACCACAATATCAGCGTCAAAGAAAATTTTAATTTCAGAGCGTGCGCTTAAAAAAGGCATTGCGCGACACGTTGATGCGAGCAGCGTTGTCTAGACTCTTATCGATAATGGTAAATTAGCCAATCAGATTGCGAGATTACTAGCGATTGTGGTAAAAAGATAGATAGATTGATTGATTGATTGATGGGCTTTGACATTACAAAAGTGGAAATTCAGTATTTAACTTAATTAAGACTTTGGTGTAATGTGGGCTTGACACTTGAGTAGTCACCTGCAGGAGTCCAAATTGTATCTTAACTGTAACTGATGAGCCCTGAGTTTGTACCTTGTCTGACAAGCATGTTTCCCGCAATCATTGTTCTTTGGGGAAATTTCTCCAACAATTTCAATTTCTCTCTGTTGTTGTTGTTAAGCTATAAGTGTGGTTCAGTTACAAGTTACCCCTAGCTAATAGTAAATTGCTATGACCCAAGGCAGGTCTGAATGATGTAAAAATGTTTCTTTTAGAATGAACCAAGTGCAAAACTAAGGAAAGTGGAGACAGCAGATACTGGCCCAGGGGCAAGTGCTGCAGATGGATCTGTTGCTGTGGAGGAGAGTACTGATACCATTGCTGTTACCAGTAATAAACCACTAAGCCGAGCTCCAGTTCAGACGGCCATGGCTGGCAAACCAGTGGCGACTGTAACTCCCATGGCAACGACCAAGTCAAACAGCAATCAGCCATCTGTCCCTACCAAGCCTAAGGTTAGTTAATTTCACAGGAGTGGTAAAGTCCATTATTTTGTAAACAGGTCAGCTCTTGGTGCATAGCTCTTGTTTCTGTACACTGTCATGAAGAGACTATGAACATTGCATATCCCTTGAAGGTGGCATGCAAATCCATTGCAGTGTACCCTTGTCTACCCTGAACTTTTTAGGTTTTCCAATCAGTTAGCTGTTATCCATTGCTTTAGAGTTTGTAGAGGGTTTTTTTTTTGAGAACCAGAAGTTAAATGTCCCCTTCAGTGGCTTATGTTTGCTTTTCAATACAGTGGAACCTCAATTTAACAAAGTCCTCGATATTACGAACGATATTCTTCAGTTCGACCTTTTAAAATGTATGGAAAACGACCTCAATATAATGAACCCTCGATAAAACGAACCAATTTCCCTGGTCCCTTGGCCCTTCGTTAAATCAAGGTTACACTGTATTGACAACATTTTTTAGCATGGCATTTCATTACAAATATGTTGGTGTTGAAGTACATCAGAAGTGAAACAGTCCTCTTTTGGTTGCTGGTTATGATCCATGAATACCTGTGCAGACAGTTCACTAATACAGCTATTTATAGTCCATAATTTACAGCGCTGTCAATTTTAGTTAAAACCAGACATGGCATTTAGCTTAAATCCAGGAACAAACTAAGTCTTGTTGCTTTTAGTCTCCTTCACAGCCATCGTTTGGGCTTGTCATGCAGCGCACTCCCTCCCCCCAACAATGGCTGCTTCAACCAGAACCGCATTCCTTTCCCTTTGTCTCTGGGAGCACGTGATTTTGAGAGATTGCACCAATCATGCATCGCCTTTTGTTTTCCAAAGAGCCAATCACGCATCAATATATTTTTAATGACGTAAGTTTCCCATGTGAATTTGTTGGCGCTTTTGGGTGAAGATGCCAGAGATTTCAGCGATTTCGTATGGATATAACTCCAAAGAAATTGGTAGAAGGTAGCTCAAGGTACTTTATTTGTTCATCGGCTACTCTTGCAAAGGATAAATATATATCTTTGGAAAAAGTTCAGTGGATATTGCTGGAACCATTAGATCTTCGCTAGCTGTGGACATGTGTAACTATTTGGACAGCAGTGAATTGTTTGTTTCCAGAGGGAAATGCTACCAGCATTTGTTAAAATTTCACCGTGCATCAGATAAACTGAATGAAATCAAGAAATAAATAAAGGAGACCTTCAGTGCTAGAGAAAAGCTGAGGGAAAAGCGACTACAGTGATCGAATGAAGAGGTTGGCGAGAATATCACACCTAAATCATGAGGTAAAGCATCCAAATCGCTTTGATTCTCCGATACCACTTGTACTTCTTTGAGAGACTCGGATACTAGTAACTTGGAAAATCCAGTTGCTAATTGTAAAACATCTCTGGCTACTTGTGCCGGTGAATGTGGGAATTTGTGTCGTCACATCAAACAAAAATGTGACATCTCTGGTTCTACAAGGCTCTCAGAGACGATTGAAACAGCAAAATACACTGTCTTGAACACTGAATTTCAGTACAAAAGTGCTTATGGTGCGTCGTTTATTGAAGAATTGTTTCTTTGGAGGCAATTGTGTTTATCTTTTCATTGCTTGCCGGCGAAGATGAATTTGTGCCGCACGTCACAACAAACAAAAATGTGATATCTCACATAGACTCCACAGAGACGATTGAAATGGCAAAATACTCTGTTTTAAATGCTGAATTTCGTTAGAAAAGTGCTTATGATGTACCGTTAATTGAAGAGTAATTTCTTTACAAACATAGTTTATAGAGTTTGTTTATTTAGAATATGGTTCTGCAAGGCGCTACGATTGAAATGGCAAAAATACTGTGTTAATTAATGAATATTCGTCATACTTACTCTTGCTATTCAGTCTATTCAAAATTGACAACGACACAACAAAAGGAAGACAATGAGTAAGCTCATACATACTAATAAGCCATTTAAGCCATTTTTGACTCGTCTATGCATCTGTTGTATGCACGTTTTTTGCATATATTTTGGTTCGCTTATCTGCAAGCTGTACTGTAGGAGATTATCCATGGTAATGACAAGGGATTACATCTGCATCATTGTTTTGAGACTAGTTATTATTGAATTATTAAAGTGTTGCCAGAATAGTGGAGATTCTACTGTATTTTGATGTGTGCTTCTCACTGATAAATAATATTAGTCAAACAACACCAAAAACAAACCAGCAGAGACACAACAACAATATGTCCCGATAGCTTAGTGATGTGATCGTAGACAAGTGGAATAGCCTGATAAATCAGGGATTTTCCAAACCCTGTTGGCAGATTCACAAACACATCTTTCTTCAGCGAAACAATTTTCTTGACTGCGAGCTTCTGATGCTTATTTAAGCTAGGAATATTAAACTTGGAAGCGGTCGAAACGAAACCTTCTTCGATAGACGCCGTTTTCTTTTCTCACTAGAAAGCTGAAAGAGTCACCGATAAAACACGAGCTGTGATTGGACAAGTAGTCTTGGTGCAACTCACTCAGAATTATATGAGCGACTCCTTCATTGGCTACACGAGTGGAAGGGAATGTGGTTCTGGTTGAAGCAGCCGTTGTTGGGGGAGGGAGCACGTTGCGTGACGAGCCCAAACGACGGCTGCGGAGGAGACTATGTTGCTTTGTGATTGAAATGAACCTATGGCAGTAAAATTTACCTATAATATCAAGGTCCCATTGAGGATGGTTAACCATTACAGGTGTTTCAAGTTACATGTATCACCCTTTATGGCAGCTCTGATGTAAGTTTAAACAGCTGTCATTTAAAAATGAGAAAATATGACCCACACATGGTATCGGAGTGTATCTTATGTTACATAATCTGGAATTGCATCTTATGACACATATAAACATCTGCAAATGGTTAGACTTTCTAGTCTTCTCTGATAAGGCTGATAAACCGTAGGCCCCGTCTCACAACTCTTCATAATTGATTCTGTGGGACGTAAAAGAATCCACACACCGTCCGAAAAGAGTAGGGGACATAGTTCCCGATGTGGTGGTCTATCTCTCATCTGATGATTAAATGCTCGGAGATATTAGCTGCACAAGCTACTCTAAAATCCGAGGGTAAATAATGTGATGTATGTATGTATGTAACCTGTAAACAGGGTCTTACATGTAGCACTATAAGTGTAGTATGGCTTTGTCAGCAAAGCTACCGGCATAAGCATATTTTTGGGTAACAATGTTGGATGTGCAGCTGAATGTCATGCGATACAATGGTGATACCAATCTTGCAAAAACTGTTTAACGTCATACTGCTAATTGGTGGTAGGGGTACCAACATTGTTAGACCAATAAATGGTGTATAGCAATGTTGGAAGGCTTATTCCTTGGCCTAAGAGATTAAAACATGTTCTCAGTTAATATCTTAAGTTCTAAATGCACACCTCCATCTTCTTTTATCTGCAGAAGGGGAAAGTGACTGTCAACCCAATTAGTCAGCGTATCTGTGCGTGTGATGGCTGTAACAAGCCAGCACGCACAACCAAAGAACGTGGCACTCAGTACTGTAGCAATGAGTGCATAGTCAAGCACTGCAGGTATATTGAGCTTTTATGATGATAAAGTTTGCCACATGGCATATATTTTACCTTCTCCATTACTGAGTGCTGTCATAGTTTAACCCATTGGCACCCGTGCTGGCCAAAACCGGCCGTAAAAAACTCCCATGCTTCAAAACATTGCAACTTTCTCAATCGCATGAATATTGCCTTAACTGTTAGTTGTGAGCACAAAATGGAATGCCCTTTAAATTTGGATATCCAATAAATGCAAGAAACGTAGTGATTTTTACCAAATATGGCCTTTTGAGTTTGGACAAGAACGAAACTGACCGTTTTTAACGTCAAAGAGAAACGACAAAAATGCCCCTTTTTGCCTTCATGTTTTTTAAGGAAATCATCGCCGAAAAACCAAACTTCAACCATCATAACGAAATTCAGTCCTTTTTCTATCTTAGAAATGACTTTTTTTGTTCCTATTCTTCTCCCGAGCGTAGATACAGCCTTTTGTTCCAGTGCATTCGGGCCTTTCTGCCAATTCAACATCTAGACCACATTGCATGCTGGGAAATGAAGAGAATTTTTGACAGCACCCTTTCCTTCTCCCATTTCTTTCACATATAAACTAAGTCTACAGCCACTCCCACCTACTGCCAAGAATTCCTGCTTGTGGTCATCTTCAGCACTCAGAAATTCCAAAATATGTGGCGGTAGGTCGAGAAATTCATCAATAGTCGAGTCCCAAAGGTACTAAGTGTTCGACGGCCAGCTAATTGAATCCCTGTACGGTGGTCAATTTACATTATCAACTCTGTTGATAAACCAAATTTTCAAATTCCCAGTTCGTCGAGTAACAAGCCAAATTCAACAACAAAGTACATCACCTTGCTTGATTCTTTGAGAAAGTGGACTCTTAGCTACCATCACGCTTAATGATGCTCATCAGGCAGCCGCTAAAGATGAAAAATGGCTGTAAATTTAGCAGAAATCGCAAGCAAACCGAACTTGGGCCATTGTTGTCGCTTCACGGATAAAAAATAGCTACGTCAAAATGACATTTTCAGAAACCTTGAGCCTCCAGTGCCTTAGGACAGCACCACTTTTCCCTGGTAGTTCAAATAAAGAGTCACGAATTGCTATTCATCGTTTATAGGTGGAAAATCACTCTGAAAATGTAAAAACAGCCGGTAGTCAATGGGTTAAAAGAATAAATTATTTCGAGGGCAGATTGGACAAAAGCAAAACTCTGTCATCCAAAAATTACCAAGGAATCACAAGAAAGTACATGTATAACTACAGCTGTTAGTGTTTTAACTTAAGGTTCTATTTGTTTGTTGGCAACGCCCTTGCAATCCCTCAACGTGGATGGTTTTTAATTAGTGCGATAATGTTTAAAGTTGATTTGCACTCCTAAAATAGAATAAAGTGTGGTTAAATTGTGAAAGATTACCTTTAACCCTTTCACCACCAAAGGCCTCCCTTTTGACGAGTAAAATGGTCTGGTGTTAGCCAGAGTAAAATTGATAAAGTCCCCCTTGGTGGTGAAAGGGTTAAGGGTTTTCCCACAGCCCATTTAGTGGATTTGCAGAGTGTGCTTCCACCAGAATCTGATGCATAATTTCTGTCTCCAACAAAGTTGCAAAACACTCCCGGTCCGGCTGTGCTTCATTGTTACATGAGGTTTGTTGTTGTGTCAAAAGTGACTGTAAACCGACTGAAAAGTTTGGAAAATCTTCCCCTTGGTCATCCATTATTCAAGTTTTGACCGTAGCTTCAAGACATTTACTGAATCACTCATTTAGATGAGAAGTGAGACGAGCAAAAAAAATTTCTCAGCAAGAGGGAAAATTTGCACACATCACTTTATGTACGCATGGCTGTGTGTGTATAACCATATATTTTATGCACGTTCGTGCTAGTGAATTCAATTGAGCAGATATCATGGCCATGTTAGCTTAGTATTTTTAAGTTCCTGTCGCTCTTAATTAACCAGTGTACAAATGTTGTTCTGTCAATAACTGGTACTGTTACTACTTGTTTATAGTCTGTTTTTTTTTCTTTTCCTACTGTTTTGTTTTCTCTTTTCTTTTCTTATTCTTCCTACAACCCATTTAAGGCATAATAATTTTTGTAACTACTCAGCTCATTTAGTTTTTACTATTCTGAGTAGTTTTTTGCTTATGTTAAGGGGCTATGTCATGATTATTTGACGGTCTTTGGGGAAACATTAATTTTGGTTAATTTAAGACTAAGAACATTATTTTTTTAAACACAAATTGGTCTTAGATCTCCAACAGAAAGACAAAAAGTTGTTTTTTTTAAACAAGACCAATGCATAATCAGCCTATATTGGTTCTTATTAGACAGGAAAGTTGAAACTTGAAAAAAAAACGGCCCATTTTTTTTAAATTGCAATCCATTGCCATCCTGACCATCTGTAGGCAAGGAGTCTTATTTTTTTAAATTTGACTGTACTAGTAGAGTAGTTTTGAACAAAGCTGGAGCATTATTTTGAGTTTTCATCGGTATAAACAGGGGTTTCAATAAGTTTTCAAAATAGCCATCTGAGCTATCTAAAGTAGGCAGCGACTTGATGAATGTTTTTAATAATCTGAGTGAAAATACAGACAAAGTAGGCGGCCGTAAAAGGTAAATTCTGACAAAGTAGGCAGTGATTTTCGCCAGTTTCCTGCTTCTAATGAAACCCCTGTATAAACATCTCTTGTGGCTTGTTAAATTCATACCAAAACCTCGTGGCGTAGCCCATATGTAAGAAAATAATTAAAAATGGTTGTTGTTGTTGTTGTTGTTGTAGATCACTGTTTCATTAAGATTTTGTTCTTGTTATTTTTTAGACTGGCTTTCAATATATGGGTGACACAGAGAAACGAGAAAGCAGAAGCCAATGGCTAAAGCTGTACACAACTTCATAGTGCTGATGACTGTTAAATTAAACATAGTTCCATTTCCCTAAAAAGCTATATAACCTGTCAATCTGACACTTCATTTTTCAGTACATGTCGGTGTTGTATAAAAAAGGCAGGATTGGTTGACTGGACTATTTATTGTATAGAAAAGACTTGTGTAGTTTTAGGACATGCCCTATCAGTCTGTGTGGCAATTTCTAAGTTGTCACTAAATTTGTGTTACACAAGTTGTGATTGAAGCTTGTTGAGGGTGCTGTAAAATGTTTTAAGCATATTCTCAACTTTCAGTTAATAAAATTCTCCAAAATGGTTTGTGAATTTACTTGCAATTCATTGTCAAAGGACTTAAAAGGATCTGGAATACATGCAGTTGTTTTTGTTAAAGGAAAGCATATTGTGCATGATTGCCAGGATTGGGAATTTGTCAATCTCTTGTTGTTACTTGTGACTGTATTGTATTGTTTGTACCACCATCTTTCAAGACAAATTTCCCTTCCTTCCATTCTGGACATTCCTTCACTGTCCTGTAATCCATCCATGTTAGCACAAACAAACCTCTACAATGCTGATGACACAGGTATTGATTGGTGCCACTGATGCTGAACTGCTTGGTGTTTTTTTTTTGCCTTGGCATTGAACATTGTTGAGAACAACCCAGCTCTTACCTTCTGTCAAACGCTGTTCAACATGTTGACTGGCCTTTTTCAAGGGCTTCCTTAGCAAATGTTTAAAATATGACCAGAACTACATGTGGAACAGCTAAGCCTGATAATCCAGACAAAGAAAATAACTAGGTATGACTGTGCACTAAATAAAGCCAAGTGCAATATACACTGTGCATCTAGAACTTTATTTTGCCACTTGTAAGTTTGGGATAGTACAAAAGTTCCTCAAAACTTGGACAAGTACACTGCAAGTTTGCACAACAATAATAATGATAATAAGTCAACAATTTATTCTGCGCAGTTTCTAAGAAAAGTATTCAACTGTGCCTCGTTATTACAGTTTCTACTAAAATACTAACATTTTAACAACAATTCTAATCAAAAGCATTTATTCATTAACTGCCATATTAAATTAAAATGTCCATAAACTATAGTTAAACGCTTGCAGCATTTCAATGCAACATCTTGCAACATTGTTGCATCATGTTGTGACGATGTTGTGGAGGGGCCAGCTAAACACATGCAACATTTCAACCCAACATTTTACAGGTTGTCAATGTTTACGTGCCAACACCATCCAACATGTTGCAACATATCACAACAGGGTGGCCAAACGTGTGCAACATGTGCCCAACAATGTTGCAAGATGTTCATTGAAATGTTGCGAGCGTTTGGCCGGGGCTTAAATGAATACACTACAAGTAGTCCCTTATTTATTTTATTTGTTAGGGATAGCAAAGTGAGTGAAACACTCAAGCCTGTGCAATAATTGCCTCCCATGACGAGATGCATCGTCTCCTTGTGGGAGGTAATTATCGCACTTGTGGTTTAGCAAATAAATGCCATGAATTATAATAATATTAAGTTCTATATACAGTAAATTATCCTTTGGCATTGAACTGTATTGTTGAGCATTATACATGTATGGTCAGCTTGCTGGACACCTTATTTGTGTGTCATAATTTAACCGATAAAAATTATCTTTCAGTAGTAGTTCATTGTGACGACTGGTATTGAATGAATCAGCTTGTAGATTTTCTTTGCTGTAGGAGGATTTTCTTTGCTGTTCTTCAATTTTCAATGAAGTCATCAAAGTGTTGAGACTATAAATATTCGAACACCTGATCAGCAAAAACAAAGCATGCAGTCCATCAAAGTTCATACAAAAGCAAGAACAGGAAAAACTACTCATCAGTTAAGCAATGGACACAAGGAACCTCTTCTAAGCATGCTTTTAGTTCCAGAGCTGTCAGTAAGAGCCTGGACCCAGGGATTTTCCTCTGGATATTGATCTAGATCCACAGCTACTTTGTTAGAAAAACAGCACTTTGACTATGCTGTTTGTATATCTGAACCTTCTTAAAAAATTATTGACATCTCTTTTTGACCACATTAAGCCAGCACTGACAGAACTAGGGTATGCTGCAGTGGCTTCTAATTAAACAACATTTATCTTAGCAATGCTGTTTCAGGATTCAAATTCATAACTGGAAGTGAGCACTGCTACCTGTAAACGAAGTTCCCAAGCGTACTACTCAGAGCACTCAGTTAAAATCTGGAACAATCTCAGCAACAGCTTTTAAAAATCTCTTCCAACTGCTTCTTCTTTAAATTTTATTGAAAATCAAATTAACAAAAGAATTTCTCTAAACATTGATTTTTAATTGAAAGGTTTCATGCAAAACTATCGAAAGTGACAATTTTGGGGTGAAGGTGTTCTTGGTCTGTGTTTTCTTGAAAACTAAGCATGAAAGCCTTTCATAGTCTAAACCTGCCCCTTTGGCAGTCACTAAGGCATAAAGTACAACAAGAAAGCATACTATAAAAACAAAGTCCAGCATTTAAGGAAAGACAACTGCTGCAGGTGGTAGGGTACTGTTAACAGACTGACCGGCAGGTTTGAGAAAGCATCATCTTACTCACTGGAATGTGATGGTAAACTCCTGAATGAGATGGAGTTAGCTGACACCTTAAACAAATTTTATGTTTCCGTTAATGAGGACATTCCACCTTTGGATGCCACTACAATTATACCAGCTTTCTTGCCAGGCGAGACTTGTGTTCCAACTATCCAACCTCATGAAGTTTGCAGGAAGCTCTTGGCAGTTCAGCCTTTCAAAGCCCAGGGACCTGACAATGTGCCACATCGTATTCTGAAAGAATTCGCCTATGAATTAGCGGAACCTGTCACCACAATTTTTAACACATCCCTTGCTTCTGGAATTGTTCCTGCTATTTAGAAGGATTCAAACATCACACCAATCCCAAAGATCCATTCTCCTACTAATGAAGGTGATTTTAGACCTATATCCCTAACGCCCTGTCTTTCTAAGGTTTTAGAGGACTTTGTGGTCACATGGATGATTGACGATAATTATTAGGAATAGGATTGACCCTAACCAGTTTGACCTCTAACCAGTTTGCCTCCTCGACATGTTGCCACCTGGCTGTCCTATCTTGATTCACCTAATAAACACCTCTGTCTTTGCTTCTTGGATTTTTCAAAAGCCTTTGACCTTTGACCTTTGGTCACAATGTACTGATTAGAAAAATGGTAGATTTAGGTGTTCGCAATGTTTCTTATACCATGGATCATTAGTTTTCTCTCAAACCGAGAGACAAACGCGTAAAGATTGGAGATGCATTTTCGGATTTGGCTGCCAGTCAATGCCGGTGTACCCAGGGAACTAGACTGGGCCCTATCCTATTTCTCATCATGATCAATGACTTATCCATATCTAATCCTGAGACGAATCTCTGTAAGTTTGTAGACGATGTTTCTATCTCGGAACGTCTTACTAAGAACGGTGGTGTGTCCTTTCAGTCTACATTAGACACTGTCAACTCCTGGGCTTCGATGAACCTCGTGAAGCTTAATGCTAAAAAGTGTAAAGAGCTGCGTGTGTGCTTCTTTAAAGCAACCCCTCAGCTACCCCTTTACGAATCGATGGACAGGTACTCGAAACAGTTTGTTCGCACAAGGTTCTAGGTTTGGTTATTCAGGACATCTGAAATGAATGAGCACATATTCTGTATGATTGTCTCCAAGGCATCCAAGCGTCTGCACATTATCCGTGTTTCTATGTAGAGGTGGCATCAAATGCGGCTGAGTTTCTTGTCATCTACGTCGCTCTCGTACGTTCCGTCCTAGAGTACTGTTGCGTGGTTTGGCATAATACCCTCCCCGCTAGCTGTCTATTGAAATAGAGCGGATCCAAATGCAAGCTTTAGGATAATATACCCTCGATCCTCATACCAGGAAGCTTACAACTTGCTAAAATCCCTAGACTTGAAGATAGGCGCAATGAATTCTGTATGAGGGCTTTTGTTAAAATTACAAAGGCGGACCCTAATTATTAAAACATCTAACCGATAAGGTCTATCGCCCATGACTATTCCTTAGGAACTCTAACTCTTGGACGTTTTTAAATGTAAAACCGAGCGTTTTAGGCGAAGCTTTTTCCCTAGTAACTGCCCTAATAGCAAACGCGACATCTTTTAAAATTGATTGTTAAATGTTAAATTTTAAATCATATTCTTAGTATAAATTTTTTAGTAGTCATGATTGAAATTTATGTAACTCTCGTAGGTTTTAAATTTTGTAAACCCAGTCCCAATAAGGTTTTCTGTAATTTTCCGAACTTTGTAAACACATTGTAATTCATTTTTAATGCGAGAATGTGTCGATTAAACATCTTCATCTTCTTCAAACAGCGAAAACAAAATACAGGGCAATGTTTACAACACAAAAACAAACCTGTAATGCGAGAAATCAGCTATTTTGGAGCAAAAATAAAAAAAAATACCAAAATCATCACGACAGTTTTGCATAACACTCCAATTTAATTTTTATTGTGAATTTATTGTCGATTTCCAACTTAAGCTTGGTGATTGTAAGATTATTTTACTCAAGTCAACACTGACAAGCCCCATTAAAAGAGTGTTAATAAAGCATTGTAAATTGTACAGCGCTGAGGTGACAACTCTAAGAAAAACTATCTCAGGACAAAAAGGATTTTCATTGGGAATCTGGAGATTTTGCCCAGAATCAGGAGAAAAAAGAAGCTGACCAGAAACGTGGAATAATGTTACCAAAAAACAGGGAGGATATATGAAATGTTTGGAAGGACTTAATTTCCACAAAGTATTGCTTGAACTGGGCTTCTTAGAGTTGTCAAACCCCCGTTGCTATCTGAAGCTACCACTTTATGCCACTTCACAGACCTGGCAATTACAATAATTTATTGTCAGCACCAGAAGAGCATTGCTATATTACACTCACAACACATAAGGTACAAGCACATGCTCCTATGGAGCAGTAAGACTTCTGCCATTTTGAGAGTAGTCTATTGATAAGATAAATGGACAGGCAGTCTCAGCCCATTCATCCGGTGTTTGATGCATAGTTGCACTTTGTTTCCCAAAGCAGATCTCCAACATATGAGTATTAATGACTCCAGGGTTCAATGGTACACAAGTCAAAGGTGCTGGTAGCTCCAAGGCCATCGCTTTAGACAACCCCTAAATGGCCCACTTGGTAGCACAGTAGGGAGCCACATGTCGCGAAACACTCCTACCCCAGCCGGAACTGAAATTAACGACCACTCCCTTTCTGGCTTTGATCATTTCTGGAACAAAATGGCGAATTACGTTCATGTTACCCTTGATGTTGACGTCGATTACACTGTTAAACTCCTCACTGGAAACTTGCCACACGTTCGCGTTATTGGCTGTGATAGCTGCGTTATTTAGAAGGAAAGTGGGGGATCCGAAACGAGAAACAGAATCTTGTGCCCATTGTTTCACTTCCTTCTCATCCAGAACGTCAACAACGGAAAACTGTTTCGGTTTGCTCTCTTTGCAGAACTCGTCGTTCAAGTGACTGATTTTTTCAGCCGATCTTGCACACCCCACTACCACGTGTCCCTTTGAAGTAAACCATTTCACCATAGCAAGGCCTAAACCAGTAGAAACCCCTGTAATGACAATGACTTCTTGGTCAACAGGCGCCATCTTGGAACACTGGAAGAACTGACGATGGGGGAGTCGACGAAGACTGGAAACCATGTCTAGTTTCCATGGGAACTTGCGCCATGTTTTTCTCCAAGCTGACTGCATGCAGTAGTTGTCCTTGTCGTAAGTTCGCATGGTGATATTTAGTATGCAGGAAGAAATAGAAAAAGCAAAAGCTTTTCTTCTGAAAACAAGTTCGATATCAAACAAAAACCTGTGAGTATTTATAATATGCGCGATTTCCCTGGCGCCCTCACGGACGCTTTCTTGAAAGTCATTTTGTGGATTAAGCAAGCTTATGTAAGGCCCGGTTCAAACGTCGAACTTTTCATGCGCCGAATCAAATCACGGCACATGAGAAGTTCGACGTTTGAATCAATTAAATTCGACGAATTTGATTTGGGTCAACCCAACTATTAAATTCGACTGGCTCGGTCGAACTTAACAGTTGGGTCGACCCAAATCAAATCGTCGAATTTAATTGCTTCAAACGTCGAACTTCTCATGTGCCGAATCTAATGCCTAAATTATTTCAATGTATTTTCGGAAAAACATCAAGAGTGACATTTAATTCGACCTCTGAATCAACGTCGAATTTTAATTTATTTGGGTCGACCCAAATAGGCATTTGACTCGGCGCATGAAAAGTTCGACGTTTGAACTGGGACTAAAGGTTTTAGTTATTCCTTTCTTTTGTAACCAGATATGATCATCTAAGTGATGTTTTGAGCAAAATCTTAGATGAAAGACCGAAGCATTGTGTAGGTAAGTCAATATGTGCCAACGCACGACATGTACAAATACCAAAGCCCAGATCGATTGATTCATGCACCTATCAATGGTTTGTCCCAGGATTGGGGGGGGGGGGGGGAGCAACCCACGGGAATTAGACTTCCACTGTGGTCCCCAGGGTGCTGGAAATTTGACTTGACTGCCATCTTGAAAAGTTTGTTGTGCTAGTGCCTGGTGTGGGAAACCACACCAAGGGTGAAAATGTCAAATTTCCAGTGGGTTGCCCCCCCCCCCCCATCCTGGGGCAAACCAGTGTTAGGTGCAGAAAGTTCAAGCTTAATAGTTACATAACTGACATAAGCTCAAAGCCAATTACTTTTGATTTTAATTTTTGTTTCTTTTGTTTCTAAAATGGTGTTCTTTTTTTATCACAAATAGATGTCTTTGAAGACATCAGCAAAGAAATAAAAAAGGGAAAGGTAGAAGGACAGGAAGAGTCAGAGGTATGTTCTCGTTCTTTGTCTTGTCCTCAGATCAGCTCTGTAAGTGTTTCAGCATCTCATTTTTCTGCACAGGGTACCCAGACAATCTGTTTATGTTACCCTTTGTTATTTTATAGTAAATGTATGGGATTTACCATATTTTTCATGCTCTAGTGATGAATCGCTAAATATATGTATTAAACAACGCTAAATAAAAGTAAAATTGTCTTACCTGTGGTGTACTGTTGTCCTTTTGCCTCAGAAGTGATATTTTAATCGATTTTGACAGGTTTTGTCTTCGCTTCGACCTTGTCGCTGGCTCGGTGCTGGAGCCATTCAAATCTCTTTCCACCCTTTCCATTTCTTATCAGGCACAGTCAACAGCAAAGACAAAACCCATCAAAATTGCTTAAAATATTACTTCTGAGGCAAAAGGACAACAGTACACCACAGGTAAGGAAAAAGGATAATAAAAGCATCTTTGTTTGTGAAAGTGGTGGTAATTTACAATTTGGACTCTGAAACTCTGAAATAACCTGCCAATAGAGAGATTCAGAATCTTGTTGATGGCAGATGGCAAAACTCCTGGGGTGAGGGGTACTCCCAGAAAAATTGGGTGGGGTTGTGCAGCCCGCTTCTTGTAACCCTTACCCTATTTCAGACCAAAATCTGCAATTTTCCCAATCCTATTTCAGACCTGACCAATAATTCGATACCCTAGCTTTTTCAGACCTATTTCATGTACATGGTCTTTCAATATTGATATTTTAATAGCATAAAATTAAAGTTAATGTTAGCAAGCAATCACCCTTGAGCCCACAGCTCCTGCAGTTGTGTGCCAAACTGGCATTTTCCTTATTTGGAAGTGCTTCACTTCTTCATTAATTACATTAATTTTGCCATTGTTGTTCCACTTATAAGAAAGTTGAGTCTGTGCAGTAAATAAATTAGCAGCTTCATCTTGAAACGCATCGGCGATCATTGATCTCTGAAGGTGTATACCCTTGCTCGAACTGTATTTATCCAACCAATGTTTTCCATTTAAATGTTTGATTAATATTAAAAACTGTCAATCATTATCTATATGTATTGACAGGATGTTAGCGAAGATAAAGAAAGCAAAGAAGTTGCTGAAGTACACCAGAAGTTATTTGAGGTGAATTCAGAACCTACTGATAGTCAATTCTATAATTTAGACATACTGTATGTGGTCAAGGTTATATGGGGAATTAATCACTGCAAGCTGACTAGAGATTTTTACATTGAGAAAATAGGAAAAGTAAGGACATTCACTAGAATGTCAGTTGCACTGGAAGTGGCACTAGAAAAGTTCCATTATTTGTTTCACTTAATTCGTGTACTTACCTAGTTTTTGTACCAAACTCAAACAACTGCAGTGAAACGTGATTATTTAATAAAGAGCAACAAGGAATATTATGTATTTGAGTGCATATTTGTTTAAAAATAAACCAACTGGGCTGCATGAAGTGGATTTCGTAAGAGGGAATAGGAGGGACTCATTACAAAATCTGATGTCCCAAAAAGGGGGGGGGGTTATTAGAGAGGGGGGAGGGCTTATAACAAAAAATGACTTCCAAACGGGGGGCTTATTAGAGGGGGGTGTTAATAGAGAGGTGGGGGGGGGGGGGGCTTAATAGAGCTTTTACGGTACATGAGTACAACACTGCTAGTTCATCCTATACCAGTTGGTACTTCTTGTTGATGAAACTAGAAACTTTTCTGTACATTGTCTCTAATGCTAATTACATATTTGATTGATTGGTACTAGTGAACCATCAGGCTGAATAACTAGGAAACGTATACTTAGGAAATGTAGCAAAATGCGTGGATGTTCATCTTATGTATAGTATTGGGTCTATGTACAGCAATGCTCCTGATAAATATCATGTCACTGAGCTGATCTCATGAGTTTAACTGGGTGCAAACCTGTTTAGCCTGCAGCTGAGTCACACTACTGATATAATGACATAACATAAATGTATGTCATTATGTCCATGCTGTTATGTTGCTAATACATGATGTCATTACATTATGTCTACAAGTTGTTCACACTGCAAGCAAGGGTAACGGATGTCCTAATTTTTAGATTTACATTATGTCATCATGATGATGTAGTTATGCTGTTGTCACTAGTGTGAACCAGGCTTTATCAAACAGGTTAAGTGGGCAGATGACAACCAGTTACAAAACTATTTTAAAAATATTGTTGTCTGTATGTTTTGCTTATAGAAAGATGGAGATGGAGATGGAGGAGAGCCAGAAGCTGAAGATGATGTAGAGACTCCTCTTCCTGACCTCATGAATTTAACTTTCTACTTTGAACAAGCTGGTGTTGGACTTAGCCGTGAAGAAATGTTTAGAATATTTCTTGCCTTGAAACAGTTGGTGGACACTAAACCATTACAGATGGTTCGCTTTTGGGGTATGGAAGTAGAATTTTACTGCATTCAGACATAAACTTAAATTTTAAGTACCGGTAGTTGACTAATCCATCCAATTTTATTACTTGTGTGTCCTGTGAATGAGATAGCAGGACAAAACTTGAGAAAAATCTGTCATTTTTTTACTCTTTATTATGTTGTCTAGCGTAATAAAACTGCAGAGTTCAAATCAATTTTGTGACCTGGGGAAATGCTTCAATCTGACTACACTAGATAACATGAGACATTCAAAGTGCGTGCTACAGTTTATTTTGGGTGGGCCAGTAAGCCATCTGAAGAATGTAACCTAATAATGACATTACCCATGCAAAAATATATGTGTGATCACACGTGTGATCACATGTGTGATGTAAAGTGTGATCACACATGATCACACGTGTGATTTTTTATAAGATGTGTGAATCACACTTTCAGTCACACATTTTCACACTTTAAATCACACTTCTGTAAAGTGTTATCTTACCCATGCAAAAATAAATGTGTGATCACATGTGTGATCACACTTTAAAAGTGTGATTGAAGTGTGATCCTTGGAATCACACTTTATCCCACTAATAATCACACTTTCCATGTGTGATTTTTCAACATTCACACATTCAGAAGTGTGATGAGAGGTGTGATGTAGAAAGTGTGACAGCTGATCCCAGATCAAAGATTCACACTTTTCAATGATGCACTTGCTATCTAAGAGTTAGTGAAAGATTTGTTCGTAAAGTGTGATAGTTTTCACACCAAGCCTCTGAGAAAGACAGTATCTCTCCAAACTCACTTTATGTCAGCCCAAGAAACAGCATACCAACAGGGTATGGGTAGGGTATGCTCCTAGTATAGTGCTCCTAGTATAGTGTATACTGTTTCAGGAGTATACCCATTAAAGTATTAAAGGTACATATTATGTAAGTGGGTGTATACCTTTTCAATTGAAGCAGCTGCAATGCAAAAACTCTATGTGCTGTCAGGCAAATGCCACATTAGTTGGATATTTTTCTTATAGTTAATTAGCTTCCATGTGAAATATGTTCTCTTTTTGAAAGTACATATAAGGAATTTTGATAGAACTGCAGCTTATGTCAGAAAATGAACAGGATGGTAACACTCTCAAAGGATTAACCCAATATGTGAACCAGATTAATCTCCTGCACTGACAATGAAGCTAGCATAACAAGATGCAGTGGCTAAAAAGTGTGTTAATTGGACTGGTTCAAGCGATGGCCTATAGATCATTGTGTTGTGTTCTTGGCCAAGAAAACTACATCTCACAGTGTCTCTCTTCACCCAGGAGGTTAAATGATTGCTGCTGGGAGTTAAATTGTAATCAACAAGTATTCCATCCAGGGGTACTTCAGTATAATTCAAAGGGTGCTTTGTGCTATTGAACCTGGAATGAATTGCTGGCCCAATAAGTCACCTTGTCCTCTATGCAGTTGCATCTTTTTAATTTGGCTCATTCAGCCTATTGGGGGGAACACAAGCTTTATTTACTTTACAAAACCTTCAGTCATGCTCCACTAAATTTGGAAATATGAGCCACAGTTTTATGAAAATGCCTTGAATTTTCTGTGAATACCCCATGAAAGCCATTTAGTGGCCCATGAAAACTGCAAAATGTAATTTCATGGGCTCTTTTGTGGCCATGAATTTTCCATGAAATTGTAGCATTTTATTTCATGACCCATGAATTTGGCAAGGAGAGACATTAATGAGCCATGAACTTGCCATGAAACTCATCACATTATATATTTCATGGCCCATGAAAGTCATGTGTTTGGACTTTCATGGGCCATGAAAATGGCTGGTGGTGTGGTCTTCGATTTCATGGGCCATTAATAATCCATGAAACTCAACAAAAACAATGGAACAATGTACGGTAACAAGTGACCAAAAGATTAATTTTTACTACGAAAGAAACATGGCGACCGGATTAGGTGTAGACCACACTAATAAGGGGTGTAGCTAGGATTTTTCAAGGAGGGGTCCACAGTGTGTCACACTTAGGGTACTTCCCATATTGTAATGTCAACATCCATGCCGTGGTTTACTGAAAGTGACATTAATTTTGTTTGGATGGGTGGTAAGCTTAGAGGGAGGGACAAGCTAGCCATTTTCATGAGTTGTTTAAACTGAACGAAACTTCTCATCATAAAACTTGATCAGCTGAAATATCTTATCACAGTTCCATTCAAATAAAGATAATTCCTCATAATTACAAACAATACTTACAAGAATTTTTTATTTTTGTAAACCATGGCCTGAGTTTTCAGCAGTCTACAAAGGTCTTTATAATATTACTTTTATAGGGAAGATATTTGTTTATAAACATTGTTTTTGTTATTTAAATGTTAAAAACGTTAAACAGAAGAATACTTTGTTTCACCAGCCAATAGCTCTTTGGTTGGCATATTAATAACAATAGGTCACATCACTGATATCTTTGCTATAGGGGTGACACAATTACTGGTAGCCCAGTAGTTTCCATTGTGGCCAAGACATGCAAATTAGGATAAAACCAAAGACTTGGAATTTCTCACAACATCTGGGAATGTTCACTGATCCAGTTGGGAATAACTTGGAATTACTAGGAATTCCCAAAAAAGACTAAACAGAAATCGCATTTGGAATTGCTGGGAATTTCTGGGCATCAATGGTAAACAGAGACATCAAAATGCAAAATTGAGCAATTTGTGGCCAATTAATATCAAGTTCCACCACTTTAAATAAAAAAAAAAAAGACTGCAAAGTTTTGTGATTCTTTATTAATGACCAAGACTATCATTCTTTCAAGGAAACAGATTTATGATGAAGCCGAAACTAAGTGCTACTAAACACAACATAGCCCTAATAAATACAATTACATATAATAAAATACAATCCTAATAAGTCACACATTTACTCAGTGAGTTATCCGAAAAGCAGATGAAATTTACAAAGTCCTTTGAAATGAAATGAACGTAAGACTTAAAAGCGAGCGAGAGTAAGCGGTGGATTTTTCTCACCTTCACGAACTCATTCGTCTCTTTCCTATCTCGTCAACGTTCGGCAACAAACTTCTAAAGCATGTTTTACTCTCAACTGAAGATGAATCTCTTCATAAAGTGTGTTTTCGTCAAAATCTTCGCCAGAAATTGGGAACTGAATGACCGAAACAGCACAAGGAAAACAGAGCAGATAAGAGAGCATGTTTCACTGAAGACCGCAATCAAGTAGTCCAGCGGATGTTACACGGCAACAGCCAATGATGGTGTATGAATTTTCACGTGACTATCCTCGTGCATTTTACTGAACAAAGGACCTCTATTATTCTCTTTTGGCGCCCATCTTTGAATTGTCTTTTCGGTTGGTGTGTCGTGCGAATAATTGTAAGTTTTTGTTTCGTATAGATTGTTTTTTGAGTGGTTTAGAGTATGAGTAACAAGAGCGTTATTGCAGTAAACGAAAGGCTGAAGTTTGTAGTGCCGATGTCAAACGAAATGAAGGCATCACCGTGGATTTAGAGGCGGGCAAGCCATTTCTAAAGCGGGAATTTTGAATGTTTTTGGTAAGTAAATACTCTGTTATTAGAAATAGGAACAGTTGTTAAATTATAAAAGCCCGTAACTTGTCAACGGCACAGTAAAACTGTGAACAAAATCATCACGTAACACAGTGCTCCTCGGCAAAGTGTAATCACATCGCGGCCGCCGTTCCTATATTGAGGTCTTCGAATCGTCAGTAGTTCAACCGTTGTAAAACTACAGATCGAGTTAACTTTAGGTCAGTTCTTCGCTAGGTCTTACAGTGTAAGCTTATTAAATTATCTTGAGTACTCTAGTGAATTTATGACAGAACCAGTCTAGAATGAAGCAACATGCAATTTGCTTAATTATGAAAATGTGTATGTTTAGCATTTTTGGATACAAGGTTTGTTTTGCCGGTCCTTAAGCTTATATAATTATATCATTTTGAATTTGGCGTGACTGAATTAAGTTCGACGTTTGAATTTTGGCACTGTCGGATCGAATTCAATTTAATTCTACATGGCAGTGGCACAACGTTTGAAACAGGCCTTATTTTTGTTTCAGACATGAATAAAAAATACAAGCTGGAGCGGGACATATGTTGACAACCTCATCCGCAGACAGCAAAAAAAGCTCCCTGAACAGCAAAAAATTTAAAAAGAATAAATAATTGTCTCATTAAGCAATAGACCACAAGTTACTATGGTTTATAGGATGATAAACCACGCGGGATGTTGGAAGGGATTCTTCGAGTGTTCTTTCAACATCCCAAGTGGTTTATCAGCCTATAAATCATAGAAACTTGCAGTCTATTGCTTTTATATAATAATTCTGAAGACGCGCGAAATTTCCATGAGTTTACTGGCACAATAAACCATAGCTGATTGACCAATCAGAGTGTGCACATTGATTTGGTTATTATATAATACATAATAAAATTAAAAATCATGATTATTAGTAATATTCCAAACAAGTTGAATAAACTGAGAATATATTAGCTGGTGTTATCATTTGTGTGCAAGGACAAACAATATCTAGAGATTCCACAAACAGGGTATGTTTTATATTTTTCAGTGATGACTTGGTATTCATACATGTATTATTAAAATTTTTCAAGTTTGTTACATTTAGTTTTAACCCACGTAGATCGATTTTATAACATATGGAATTAATGGGAGTTTAAGGACATTTTCATGGTGTTGCAGGTATTGTTTTCACCTGCCCCCATGAAAGTGATGAAGGGGTAACTTTCATGAGTCATTAATATGCCATGGATAGACCATGAAAATTTTCATGGTCAATGAAAATTTTCACAATTCACAGGGTACCCATGGGCCATGAATTTGCCAACCCATTAAAAACCCATGGAAACATCAGGAAATTGAATTCATGGGCTTTTCAACAGTATTAAAAAACCATTTAAAATCTCTACTTGAAATTTCATGGTTTCTTCATGGGTATTTCATGGGCTAAGATACGATTGGGGAGATTTCATGGGTCATGAAACAGTTACATTTTCACAAGACTTTGATTGCTTTTTTCATGACTGAAAACTATGAAAATACCCTGAATTTTTCCCCTGAAAACTCCAATAAAATGCCTTGAAAAAACCATTCATTTGCTGTGAAAATTTTTCCTAGATTTTAATGGGTTTTGAGTTTATAGTGGCATATAATCAAGTTAAAGTTTCCCTCGATCTTTACCTTGCTACTTATGGAGGATTATTCTATATATTTAGCTGTTGGTGCATGGCCAATATGGAAGCAATGATACATTAATATTTTATCGTGTTGGAACTGCAATATATATTATAGAACAAATCAACATACTCTAATACTGTGATCAGAAAAAGTGTGATTTGATGTTAGTAGATAACGTAATTTTATCCAGAATCACACTTTAGTTAGTGTGATCACACTTGAGATCACACTTTATAAGTGTGATCACACGTGAGATCACACTTTATAAAAAAATAAAAGTGTGATTCACTTTTTTTCACACTTCTTTTCACACTTTATCACCCTTCCTTTACACTAATTATAACTGAATCATCACATTTCAAATTGTACAAGTCATGAAAAATGATATGTTCATGATATGTTAATGATATATTTTTATTTATTTTCACAGGCAAGGTATTTGGAATTGAGTGCAACTATTACATAGCAGAAGTGGAGTACAGGGAAGGAGAAGAAGAGGAGGATGAGGAAGAGGAAGAGGTAAAAAAAGTGCTATATCACAAGCAGACCAGTCTATCTGTGTGGAGATGCACGCATGCATGATATAACAATATGCTTAATGTAATCTCATACATTTACTGTAATTTTCACAACCATTGATATTGCTTTGAGTCAAGCTCATTGAGGAAATTGGAATTTTGCATCTTTTGATCCTAAATTATGATGAACTGTAAGCCAGGTAAAAAGTACGCAGTTACTCTTTGGCTATTGTGTGGTCCTGGTATGTATATGATGTATTAGTATAAATCTACTAGTAGCGTTCTATCATGAATGCCATTCTGTGATTGGCTACGCTACTCATTATCTATTCTGTGATAGATAGTGAGTAGCGGTTGTCAACAAAATGGTTCCAACTTCTTTGCGTTTTCGAAGTGTCTGAGAAGAATTTGGATAATTTACTTGTTTAAATTTGATGTGGACTTCATTCCAGTTAAAAAACATTGCTCTGTATTTGTTTTGGCTGATTTCCTCTTCGTTTTCGAGAAAGAACGTATGCAAAAAAACCCAAGTCAGCTCATTCCCTTGCGTATTAATATTCATGCGCAAATTGAATTACCTTTAGAGCACGTGAAATGATTGACGCTTGGAAAGTATTGTTTGATAGTGTGACGTAGACTATACATTTGGCGGTTAAAACATCGATTTAAGTTTCATTGATAGGAAACTTACGTGGCTGTGAGGTGTTGATTGCTAGCTAAATTTAATCGAAACTCGCCAGCCTGGTGGTCGAACGGACGTCATTTAAGTCTGTCGATCGGCAAGTCAGACACTTCTGAAGCCAGTGGTGTTTCTCTGTGCGTGCCAAACTGGAACAAATCAGCGTTTCGCAGTACAGAGTACTGAGCCAGGCTGGACAGTCTGAAAGCAACTCTCATCTTAAAAACGGCCCGCAGTTGAGAGTCTTGGCCCATTTGCCAAAGGTTGCCGTGCTAGAAATTCGGAAATAAGAGTTGTTTTTTGACTTAGGCGAAAAATATCGGATGTTTGAAGACGTGTTGCGCACGCTCAAAAGGATGTTTTTATGCCCACAATTCAATGCGACCACAGAGGGCGCTGTCTCCTTGAAAAGTTCTTGCGAGGACTGGAAATGAATATTCGCTTGGCTGCGGTGGGAAAATTTTCACTTCGGAGTGGGAACATTACGGAGAATTCATCTAAGAGTGGGAAATCGGCAAGACGAGCAGTCAGTCCGTTTTCGATGAGCTGAGTATCTTGGAAAACCAGTGCAAGGAAAACTTTCTTTGCCGCTCGCAGCAAATATTCAAAGCACAAATGACGTGACAAGGTGACAGCGTCCTCTGTCTGGTTATGTGAACACACGTAAAGATAAACATGCTGGCGTATTTTAACAAATAAATCACTTTTGCATCGAGTACCTCAGTTAGTTCGCTTATATGGAGTCTTGTAAACATCATCAAAAAGTATTTTCACGCGAGATTAACGGCAAAAAGCATTTTCACCCCAGATAAACAGTTAAAATTATTTTCACACGAGTCGTGTGACAGCCCATTGTGTGCGATCGAATTTCATATATACCGGGTATGCAAATTTTCGGCAGTTTGAAGCTAAAGAATATCTTCAGAACTAGTTAAGTATGTTGTCCAAAGTCTTGACCTGTCGTCATTTACTTTGATTTTAATACCATTTTCGTTCCATATTTTCCATTTGACGATGAAAATGAATCCATTGCCGACGTTTCTCAACCGCCAAAACCATGCAAAACTTACTATTCTGAAAGTGCCGTTTAGAAATGAAAACCGATGGAAAATGCACTGTGTGCAAGATACTCAGCTCATCGATAACGGACTGACTGCTCGTCTTGCCGATTTCCCACTCTTAGATGAATTCTCCGTAATGTTCCCGCTCTGAAGTGAAAATTTTCCCACCGCAGCCGAGCGAATATTCATTTCCAGTCCTCGCGAGAACTTTTCAAGGAGACAACGCCCTCTGTGGTCACATTGAAATTTATTGTGGGCATAAAAACATCCTTTCGAGCGCGTGCAACACGTCTTCAAACATCCGATATTTTTCACCTAAGTCAAAAAACAACTCTTATTTCCGAATTTCTAGCACGGCAACCTTTGGCAAATGGGCCAAGACTCTCAACTGCGGGCCGCTTTTAAGACAAGAGTTGCTTTCAGACTGTCCCGCCTGGCTCAGTACTCTGTACTGCGAAACGCTGATTTGTTCCAGCGTTTGGCACGCACGGAGAAACACCACTGGCTTCTTTCAGAAGAGTCTGACTTGCCGATCGACAGACTTAAATGACGTCCGTTCGACCACCAGGCTGGCGAGTTTTGATTAAATTTAGCTAGCAATCAACACCTCACAGCCACGTAAGTTTCCTATCAATGAAACTTAAATCGATGTTTTAACCGCCAAATGTATAGTCTACGTCACACTATCAAACAATACTTTCTGAGCGTCAATCATTTCACGTGCTCTAAAGGTAATTCAATTCGCGCATGAATATTAATACGCAAGGGAATGAGCTGACTTGGGTTTTTTTGCATACGTTATTTCTCGAAAACGAAGAGGAAATCAGCCAAAACAAATACAGAGCAATGTTTTTTAACAGGAATGAAGTCCACAAGCCAAATCTCAGTTTCTATTGAGCACATCGAAAATCGACCAAAAACCGGGAGGACGTTCTTGCCCCGAGCCCTTCAATTGTAAACTACACAAGCAGTCTGGTCAAGTCCCCTGGCCAGTGATGTAAACGATCCCTGAAAAGCCCCAATGGGGAGAGGATAAGTATGTATGTATTGCATGTATTGTATTGTATAAGACCAATATCAAAAGTTGAAAAAAACCATGGATAAAAGGTCTATTGCCATCATCAAAGGAATTGTGGCCAAGATGGTTGATCATAAGGCCACTATCAAATTCTAATAACACTTTGAGGCACTACATTATACCGTAAAGACTCACAGATAAGCCGCACCTTTTTCCCAAAACTTGTTGTTCGAAATCGGGGGTGCAGCTTATCTGCAAGACCATTTGGAAAAGGTGCTGTAAATTTTCGTGAATTGACATTTTTATGGGAAAGTACATTAAAAAACTAAAATGGAGTATTGATCATTGCTTTTGCAAGTTTGGTGGCTCCTAAAAGAGATGTGGTAATGCAAGTATTAGCTTTATATTTCAAGCTCACATTTGTGTCACTGTTAAACAGTGCTAAACCTTTGTTAACAGATTGAACGCTTTATGGTCACTTTTCTTGAACAGAAGAACGTGACACAGCATGGAATTTCCATTCCCCCACAAAATTGTTTACAGCATCGACGACGGTCTGTAACTTTAATGGCAATCGATCCTCCATGAGTGAGAAATTGAAAATAACATGCTATTCTTGAGTCTTTGTGTGGAGAATGGCCCACTGTTTCTTCGCCGGTGTCCAGTCTTCTATCGTCTGAACTATTACGTGCCTACTAAGCTACGAACATTCAGAACGATGAACACACAGCCTGAACACGCAAAATTCTATGAAAACTGTCTATTGGATGAAGAAATACCTGTCAACAACTAAAAGAATAACATCAATCATAAGTCATAGTTGTGGATGTGATGTTTATTCTACTAAAGAGCTAAAATTGTGGGTACAAATTCAAAGTAATTACCATTTCAATGTTGGCAAGTTTACGTTCAAAGAAGACAGAAGACTTAAGACTCGACTTTGAATTTCTTTCGACTTTGACTAGAAAAACCTTTTTTCCAAAATTTGAGTTGCTTAAGTCGGGGTGCGGCTTATCTGTGAGTGCGGCTTATCTGCGAGTCTTTGCGGTATTTATCATATTGGCCATCGCAACATATAATTTCGGAAGGAACATGCATTATTCAGTTCTATGTTCCATGTATTTTAATATTGCATAACTGGTTTTGTTATAACTCTCATCATTATTACTTTTTTTTCCCTGTGTGTGTGTGTGTGACAACTGTGTGTGTGTGAGTGAGTGTGTGTGTGTGTGTGTGTGTGTGTGTGTGTGTGTGTGTGTGTGTGTGTGAGTGTGTGTGTGAGCTTATTAAACAGCGTCAGTTAAGTAGCCCGCCTAGAATAGCTGTGCTAACTGCGGGTTACAAACTAATTAAGGCCTTTTTTTTTTATGGTATAAACAAATCAAATCAAATATGTGTATGTATATGTATATGTATATGTATATGTATATGTATATGTATATGTATATGTATATGTATATGTATATGTATATGTATATGTATTTTTTTTGCTATAAATTAAAATCTACAGGCTGAAGGCGAAGGTGATGAGCAACCAAAAGATGAGGACAAAGGTGATGAAGGTTGGTAAACATAGAGTACTCTAAGTTTGTGTATTTCCAACTATTAGTCATTAACTCCTTGAGGTAATTTTCTTTCAGATGAGGAGGGTGGTGAAGAGGACGACACTCCCAAACCAGACTGGAAACCCCCACCTGTTATTCCTAAAGAAGAGAACAGAACTGGCACTAACAAGAGAACTTTTTTTGTCACTACTGAACGTAGGTGTAATAATGTGTTCTACAAGTCTTTGGTCTGCTTGTATTTTAAGCATGCATGAAGTACTGCCTCCACCTGTCTTGAAATAGTCATGAGGTACATCATCAGATAAACTGTGCAGTTTCTTTTTGGTTCCATTAGATGAATATATTGACAGAGTTATGTTTTGTTTAATTTGGTAGTGGTTTGTTGAGTGCATTAGTTGAAGGTGCATTCTGAGCTCAAAAGTAAAGGGTTGTTATAATTTGTGTAATCTTTATATGCTAAGTAGAAGTGTGTTGATTGTTTTCAGCTGGTAAACCTTGGGTGAAACTTCCAGCTGTAACTCCAGCACAAATTGTGGCTGCTAGATGTATCAGGAAATTTTTCACTGGACGTCTAGATGCACCAGTAAGATTATAATTACTGAATGGCATTTTTGCATTTAGATATGATATAAAGCTTTATAATTTCCAGACAAGATGATCACACTAAAATCTATACTAGGTTAAGTCTATGAGATGTGATACTGGTAATTGCACCCAATTTAATTAGAAAGTGCAGGGCATCGTCAAATTTTCCCACTTCTCCATAACCCCCCCCCCCCCCTCCAGTGAATCAAAAGAGCTCCCCCCAGTGAATCAAAAGAGAAAAATGTAACTTTGACAAAGGATATAGAAACTGCAACTATGGTCATGTCAAATAGGTTAGCAAGGTTTCAAAAATGGCAGAAGTCACAGCTGAGGATTAGTTATTATCTACAAGAGTGTGATTACAAATTGATTGTTAAAAAAACACTAACTGAAATAGTATGACTATTCTAATTTTTCTTACAGATTGTAAGTTACCCACCATTTCCAGGAAATGAAATGAATTATCTAAGGGCACAGATTGCAAGAATCTCTGCTGGCACTCACATCAGCCCGTATGGGTACTACATGTTTGAAGAAGAGGAAGAAGAGGAGGAGGAGGGTGAAGGTCAGCTGTCCCTGTGGTTACGTATTAAAGTCTACCCCAGGGGTTTAATTAGAAGCCGGCAATCGGCGAAAACCGACACCTACTTTGTCAGAATTTACGTGTTACTGCTGCCTACTTTGTCTATATTTTCACTCAAATGGCTAAAAAAATTCATCAAGTCGCTGCCTACTTTAATTCTCTCTTTAATAGCTCTCAGATGGGTAATCAAAACTTACTGAAATTAATCCGTGGCTACCCCCAGTCACATAAGCAGTCTAATTGAACTTGAATCAGCAGTAGCTTAAATGTAAAAAAGTGCTCCCTCTCACTCCCTCGGAATGTTAACTTACAGTACCCCATTAGGAGAAACAACTGACACATTGGCTTTACATTCAGTGTGATACTAATTATATTAGTAAAAATTCTTGAATACATATGCATTATATGAGAATTTCGGCCTTAAATCAAAATCACTCTAAGGTTATAAGTAATTCTTTGTACCTCTTTTGAAAAATTTATTTTCCTTTCCACAGTGCGAGATTCATACATGCTAAATGTCGAGTTTGATGGGATCAGTGTCAGGGAACTTGCAGATCCATCTCTTCATAACTGGGTTCATCATGTACAGCACGTCTTACCGCAGGTAGTTTATTCTTTATTTTTAATTTCTTATGTACAGCACATTAATTCTTATGTCAATGTTATGTTGTGTTAGGGACGTTGTGTTTGGCACAACCCTGTAGAAAAACCAGAAGATGATTTTGAAGAAGAGGAAGAAGAAGAAGAAAGAGAAGATGTAGAGGAACCAAAACCTGAATCTGGACCACAGTTGTTAACTTCCATCGCTGAAGATGAAGGTGAAGCCAAAATTGCAAGAAACTTAAGTGTAATCATGAACTACTTGCTTTGTATTTTATAATGAATTCCAAGATTCTTTTACTTGGCAATATTTTAAATAGCTACCTAGTTTCTAAACAAACTTACCAACTGTTGCGGCACTTTAGCACGCCATTAAAGGCTGGTTTTCACTAGGGACGGAGTCGGAGTCAGAGTTATTATCAGAAGCGTGGAGCTTTATGATCTAGTGAAAATCAAAGCGACGGAAGCAAAATACTGATTCTGTTGTGACTCTGTCGCTTATGATGTACTGAAAATTGTCGGAGTCACAAGCACTTAATTTTGGTATCAAACTGTAATCAGAGAGCGTGAGAGCGAGCATTGTGATTGGTTGGTTCTTCCGCTTCTGCTTCCGACTCCGACAATCTAGTTTTCACTGGAAACATTCTAATAATTCTGACTCCAATTCCGTCGAACTCCGCGTACAACTTCGATGTTTGATTTTTACTGGGTCATAAGCTCTTTTACGACTCCGACTCCATCACTTGTGAAAACCAGCCTTAAAGGGAAAGTAGTAATTTCACTCCTGGTGGTTGCATGCTACAGGAACCCTGAGTGTTAATACTTAAATTTCCAACCTTGACCTGCTAAAATTTTCGGCTGAAGTTAATTATTATTGGCAGAAATATAGACATTGGGTTTCTTGTTGTTAAGGGACTTTCTGTAGTTGGTGTTTGGTAATAAACAATTTGGTGGTGTTCTAGCTGTGAATGGCATGCCTGCATGGACTCCGAGTGTGTCATCTGAATTGCTACCACAGTATGGCCTCGCTATCATGCAGTCTAACAGGTGGCCTGGTGCAGTAGCTTTTGCTAAAGACAGGTATGTTGCAATATTTATTGTATTTATAATATTTATTGCTGACTAACCTGTAATTCAGGCAATAGGCTGTGAGAGATGCGAATAAACAAATCATCCATTCATTCATCCATTCATTTATTCATTCAAAGTGTGCTTGTACTCGATCTTTTGTTCACTGTGTGTTTAGTAAAGTTATTCTTCAATTTCTTTTCTAACGGCAAAGTAGGGAAGGGGACATTGGGCGCAGAAGCTTGGGATAGCCTGTGTACATTCTCCTCCTCCTAAATGAGGCGGATGTACACAGGCTAGCTTGGGAGAAAGGGAGATTAGTATACAGTGGAACCCCGTTATAACAAACGTCTTATTCTTATTATAACGAACAACAATCTTCAGCCCGGCCAAAGTGACGGTGAAATGTATGGAACAGAACCTCGCTATATCGTTACCGGTATAATGAACACAATCCAAAAGCCCAAACTTTACTTTTACCCTGACGTGACGAACAAGAACGAAAGATGTGTATAGTCCAAACAAGCGGCTCAGCTAATTAATTACTTTCCGTACCAAATCAACAATACCTGTACAATAGATATTCCTTCACTTAACCCTTTGACTCCTACACCGGCCAAAACCGGCCGTGCAGAACCACGTCCCTTGTACCACTTGTGACGTCATCAGTTTTAACGCTCGCAGACAACTTTACCATGTAACATGTGTAGGGCAAAGAGATCTTTCAAACCATACCCAAATGATGACGATTCCGTCAAACAGGCCGGAGAAAACACAAAAAAAACAAGTGACGTTGCCCCGAAAATTTGAGTGAAAATCTTGTTCTACTACCCACCTGCATCTCCTTCCATCTAATCCTACGATCCTAAAAGTTTCCCCCAAATCTTTTCCCCCCGAAAGGAAACCCAGAAAATGCCCAGGAAGAGAGAAAGAAAGTGAGGCAGAAAGGTAGAAGGCGAGGGGTGGTGAAACTTTACTTTCTGCGCATGCCCGAACTTTGAAAGCTCAAATTAAGCATCAGGAACACAAGGACGCTAGGAGCTCTACCAGCAAACAGAGTTTTAGGCAGTTTTGCTTCTTTTCGGCTATATTCTGACCAGAAAACGGCTCGACAAGCTTTAAAAGGTGTTTTTTGGCAAAATGTTCGGGAGTCAAAGGGTTAAATGTTCCAGTGTTCTTTGTCACGGACTCTCATGTTCATATGCTTGTGAAAGCACTTGTGCGTGTACTAATCACATGCAACTCTTCATCCCCAAGTTTTGTTTTGCTTCCTCAGAAAATTTGAAAACATCTACATTGGTTGGGGTCACAAATTTGATGCGGACAACTATACCCCACCTCCACCCCCTGCGGCAATGGAGGAGTACCCTGTTGTACCGGAGGTGACTGAAGTAGATGATCCCACAGTTGAGGAGGAGCGGGCACTAAAGAAAGCACAAGAGGAAGCTATGGAGGCTGCTGAAGATATGGACGATGTGGATGATGACGAAGAGGATGATGATTAAAATGATCACTACTATTTTATTATGAAAAACACACTGCTTCCCTCTGTAGCGGTTATAAAGTACTGCAGTGGACCTCATCAGCTGTATATACAAATAATATCTGTATATAATTTCGTTTAATGCGTAGAATAAAACTTGTAGTATTTTAGCTGCTGGTTTGTAGATTTGTGTCCAGTCAAAAGACCTTTTTAGCTTTTCGAGTTTGTTTTCCCAGTGTAGACCATGTGATCTTCCCAAGGGGATTTGCCTTTTGTCTTTTCATAAATTATGCGTACATATGCACGTGAATAAGGCGAAATTTCAAAGAAACAGTTCTCTAGGGTAACATCGCATGGTCTACATTGGGAAAACAAAATCTACAAGCTAAAAAGGTCTATTGTTTCTCTGAAACTTCACCTAATTTGTCAATGATTTGAATTTCCTGACAAAACAGGCTTGCCAAGTTAACGACCCATTGAAAATGACATGCAACAATGTTGCGTTAAATGTTGTGAATTACTGCCCGCCTTGAGAAGCAATAACTAGTGGAGGTGACATCTGTTTTCTGCATCTGGGGTCTGTGTTTCCGATCGTTTGATCTGAAAACGATTTGTGATAACGCATATTTTTTATCTACACGTACATGTTTTCATGTGCTTCGCTGTCCACAGGCAAGCGATTGAAAACGATAGAAAAACCACTTCCTACCTAAGTTTGTACTTGTTATTACAAATCATTTTCGTAAGCCTTTCATAAACGATCAAAACCAGATGGCTGTGAATGGGGTTTCAAGCCACAACCGTTCGTGACTCTGGTTAAAATTCGTTTTCGGATTTGGTAGGGGACGGAGTTGAATAATCCGAAAATTGATCGGTTACGGGGGATGGAAATCAGAACTTCTTTGCGCTGGCTCACTCACTTTGAACTGGGTCAGAATAAGGTTTACGGTTGGAATTTGGGTTAGTCCAGTTAAAATTCAATTACAATTAGCATCAGAGTTTAGGTTACCGCGGTTGTTGCAGTCACTTCATACTCGTACTAGCCAGGTCCACGTCGCCTTTATTACAGAATCGTTAAAAGCCGTTTCCTTCAGATATTTTCCTGACATTTCTAAACCAAGATATCTGGAATTGTCCTAACATATAACCCGAGTAGCAGGCTTTTTAGGAGCCGGAGAAGAAGTAGGAAGTGGGATAGGATTCAAACCTTTTTACGTTCGCAATTCATGTGTTGACAGTGGCGTAAGAGGCCCTTTGTGTTTCATCCAATCAGCACAATCGTCCGAAATTGTTGTGTGTCAGACTGCCCCCTCTCCCTCAATTCTCTGCCCCACCTCTCCCGAGGAAGGCCTGCTCAGGTTACCCTTAAGTTTGACCCGCGTAACAAAAGCTGGTAACGGCTTGACACTATGGAAGTAAAAACGATTTTTTTTTTGGGGGGGGGGGGGGGGCTGGGGTGGGGGGAGGATAAGTCAGGTTAGCACTTCATATAGCTTTTCGTACATAAACTACAGAGTTCTTTATTCCAGCTTTTTTCATTTTTCAACTTCAATAATTTGCTTGCGTGTACATTTGTTAAAAGAACACTAGACTAAACTCCCGCTACCTCACAAAGATAGTTTCCTCCGAAGTCTGTGGTATCAGCCATCTGGAACTTTCACCTTACGGGCCTTTTTTTTTTTGCTTTTCTTTGAGTGTTTTGTCCCCGTAGAGGGAAACTACTGTTTAAATATTTACCAAGCTAATTAAACATAACTCTGATGACCCTGATGAGGATTGTTTCTACCCCGAGGGGGTACTCCCAGGAAAATTGGGTGGGGGTGTGCGGCCCGCATCCTGAAACCCTTACCCTATTTCAGACCAAAATCTGCGATTTCAGACCGACCCTATTTCAGACCTATTTCACTTACACGGTTGGCGTAGACCTAATTTAAGAAGGCTTTTGTGACTCTTTTGTTGATGGTCTTATCGCCTGATGATGAAGAAGTAGCTTCTTCTAAAAAGCATACTCAATTCAGGAATTAAGTACACAAACCATACCCTATTTCAGACCAAAAATCCTATTTCAGACCAAAACGGCTTATAAAAATAGGCGCCATAGAGGCGCACGTGACTACTGCTTAGAAGGTGAAAAATTGTGTTTCCAGAAAATATCCAAGCCCCAAGAAAATATGAAGGGGTGGGGAGTAGAAGATTTTTTTTCCAGACGGTTGGCTCGAATGCTCTTAAAAACACAAATAACTATTAGCTTAACGATTTTGAATATAATGCTGAAAATCAAACGAGAGAAAAGTAATTAATTCTTCTTGAAAGCGTTTTGGATGAGAAGTCCATGAATGCGCGAGAAGTGAATACGCGAGCTTCTTTATGTTCTTACGTCTTCAACTTGCGTATTGAGACATTTGAGGATCGAGAAACGAGACTCAAGGACCAAAGAATGCACAAACACAAACTTAAATTACCTCTAACGCAGACTCGACAAGGTTTTAGAAAATTATATCATGGAACCGGGTAATTTTCAGGAATTTAGTGCAAAAATGCTTTTCAAGGTTGCGCTGTCATGAGCGCGCGCAAGAATTGACTTATAAACAAGAAATGTTACAAATATTACCGTCCGCTAAATATCTGCAAAGCTTTCGATTTATAGCCCGATTGGAGCAATTTCGATTTATTTGCTACAGTATTCAAACCTTAAAGCCTGGTTTTCACTAGCGACGCAAGCACAAAGCATAAGCATAAGGTGGGCCCACACGAGGGGATTTGTTGCAGGAACATGTTGCTGCAAAACTTAGCAGCGACACTTTTATAAAGTGTTCACATTAGGGGGTATCTAGCTGGGACGTGTAGCAGGAGCATGTAGCAGGGACCAAATCGCAGAGTTTGCACACTTGTGAAAAAGTTGCCGGGATATGATTCAGGGACGTGTTGCAGGGACATATCCCTTCGTGTGTGTTGATACTTTTTCTCTCGTGCAACATAAATTTTGTGCAAAATTTGTCCCCACAACATGTCCCATGAAGTTCAACTCTGTGCAACATGTTGCAGGGACACATTTTGCACAAAATTCATGTTGCACGAGTGAAAAAGGTGTCAACACACACGAAGGGATATGTCTCTGCAACACGTCCCTGAAACATATCCCGGCAAATTTTTCGCAAGTGTGCAAGCTCTGCGATTTGGTCCCTGCTACATGTCCCTGCTACACATCCCTGCAACATGCCCCTCAGTATGTACTTAACGCGATTTTGTCCCTGCTTCATGTTGCAGCAACATGTTCCTGCATCATGTCCCCTCGTGTGGGCCCACCTATTAAGAAGCTTATGCCAAGTGAAAACGACACTACGCAAGCATAAGCGCAAGCACAAGGACAAGCCCGTTTTCACAGTGAAATAAGCGCTCTTGTGCTTGCGCTTGAGCTTGCGTCGCTGGTGAAAACCAGGCTTTTAAGGGACGAAGGAGTAGCGAATTCCAGAGTATTTATAGAACAGAATATTGGATTACATTCCAGCATGGACTACGCGATTGTAATATTTTACACTGAAACTTTTACCGAATGTACTCCTGCTATTTTTTTTTTTAAGTCTTTAGTATAATTAAAATTGATTGAATGTTAGTGAGAGCAGCAAAAACCACTGGAGGAAGGACAAATGTTTATCTTCAGCGTTGAAAACAGCACACTAATTTGCATATGTCAAAAGAAACTTGAAACCTTCCGACATCATGTATACGTAACGCAATCATGATCGCAGTAAAATCACACCACGAGGCGGCCGAGATTTTCGTTTGTGATCGGGGATCATCCGCAAATCATCGTTAATACGAAGTGTTCGCGAGAGACCACAACGTATGCGCTGATTGGCTCCGAAGCATATTCTATTGTTACTTACTTTCGGAAAGTCAGACGATGGCAATAGTGACTACATGCGCAAGCGCAGTAGTCACAAAAACCATACCCTTTGGGGCCGCACATACCTATATAGCCCATATAAGGGAGTACCCCCCGGGGGGTTTCTACTAAGTACTTAGTCTAATTAAAAGTCTATACTCGAAGTCTACCTGCTCTGATAGGATCATGCGCTCTTCAGCTTAAGACGGCACACGGATCTGAACAGTCTTAAGCCCTCACTTGCATGTAAAATTTTTGACTCAATGATTTCACCAATTTTAACCTACAACAGTGAAGTTTGGGGTGCTTTTGTTAAATCAGATTTTAAATCCTGGGACAGCTCTGCAATTGAGAAAATCCATTTACAATTCTGTAAACGTTATTTACAAGTACACAACAAGGCATCCAACATTGCATGTAGAGCTGAACTCGGTAAATTCCCCATGATCATTGATATAAATAAAAAGATTTTAAATTACCTAGACTATTTGAAAAGGAAAGATGAAGATTCTATAGTTAACCAAGCCTTACAAATTTCAATTGACCATCATAATAGCGGAAAAAATAGCTTTCACTCTAATTTCATGTAGATGGTTGACTACTACGATCTAAACTGTGACTTTTCTTGTAATTCATTGAATCACTCCATAGTTAAACGGTATATCGGCAAAATGAAAAATAAATACGTCTCTTACTGGAACCAGACCCTTCAACAATCACAAAAACTCAGTTTTTTTATAACATTTATTATAAGACAAAAAATTCATACAGTAGTTATATTACATTAATGTCTATTTACATTACTCTACACTACCATACTTAACAGATTAAAGTAGAAAAGCCCACACGCGATAAAATTTCGGAAGTTCTTTTTTGGCAGTCTCGAATTTCGAGTTTTCCGGGAATGAACAAAAGAAAGTTTTTAAAGTCTAAAACATCTCCGCAAAGGCTTGTGCGAAAATGCAATATTTGGCTATCAGTAAACAAAATAATTAAGGACTTGCCAATGCTTTGTCTTATCATGCCAGCCGTAGAGTATATGACTTGTGGATAACGTTATTGTTTCATTTGGTTTTTGGTACCACCATTCTTGAAACAGAATCCAGAATTCCGCTGTTAGTGTACAGTTTATCAGCAGGTGATGCAGCGTTTGTTCCTCAGCGCTGCATAGGTTGCATATGGGGCTTTCTGAAATGCCATCTCGATAAGGTGTAGCGCGAGTTGGAAGCACGTTATGAATCACTTCATATTGAAACATTATTATTTTTACTTTGTTTGTGACTGCAAAAGGCATGAGGTAAACCTTCTGGATGGTTTTTCCTGTAAATCCGTGTTGTAAAATTTTGGTCTCGGCAGTGGGAGGAACGAAGATGGTATTTAAAAGAGAGAAGTAAATAGAACTGGTTATTAAGGTGTTGACAGTGATATCGTTTGTGACGTTCGGAATAGGGTTTTTAAGTTTAGCTCTCCAATATTTTGGGATTGCATTAACCAGGCCATAGTATGTAGTGAAAGGAACATTCAAATTGAATTTTAATGCAAGTTCGTACCACTTCAAAAAGTCCTGATTTTGATTTAATATGTCGCTTATCTTGGTAATACCGGCGTCATACCAACTTTTGTAAAAAAAAAACGGAGTTTTCCCTACAAGAATGTTCCTGTTATTCCACACTATTTCAGTCGTTTTTAGGATTTGTTTTGGAATCGATGCTCGTTGAAATTTTGAACTCGCACCAGTAATCTAACATTTTCTTATAAAATGTGGGAAGCGTATCATCAAGGTCTAGTAAACTTGCTGCAAAGTTGCATTTTGTTAGGAAGGCAAGACTACCATATTTATGCAAGAGCTGGTTAGGAATTATTTTCCAGGAGGCTTGTGACTCGTCTTGAATTCTATTGACCCAAGTTATTTTGAGCGCTTTTCCCATGATTTTAAAATCACACATTTTCAAACCGCCATCTTTCCTTTCTCCAATTATGGTGTTTCTCTTGATTTTAGGGGGCTTCCCAGCCCAAATAAAGTTGAAAATTAGCTTATTTATTTCCTGGATGTAGTGATCTGGAACAGGGAGAACAGAGGCTGAGTAAATAAATTTAGATAACCCAAGTGTTTTAACTATGTTAATCTTTCCAAATACTGTTGTGTCGTCGGCGTACTGACTTATTTTGAGCTCATGTTTGTTGACTTGGATACCTTTGATAGTGGGATCATTTTTTATGGAACTAGAGTGGAGTTCTATGCCGAGAACGAAGAGGACGCCGGACAACGGACGACCTTGTCTGACTCCCCGCTGTAGGGAGAAAAAGGTTGAAGCATGACCGTTATTCAGAACACAGCTAGTAACATTATTATAGAAAATTTTTATCCAATTTTGAATGTCGTGGCCGAAGTTGAAGAGCTAAAGTGTTTCTAACAGATAGTTCCTCGTCTTTGGCTTATAGAAAGCATACCGTGCTGAGAAGCAAAATTGTAGCTGGCTAGCGGATCATGACAGATGTCTGGCCAAAAGAATCGGTAGAATTCAGCTGGCAGGCCATCAGTGCCCGGAGTTTTGTTATTGTCGAAGTCCTTGAGCGCATTAGTGCATTCTTCTACTTTAAGTAAGGCTGTATTAAATTTCCAGAAACCAGGTCCTCGTTTTCGGTTTAGGTGATTAGAATGGAGAACAAGTGACACAGCGGAGTGATCAGATTCGGGTGCATGGACGATGTCGCATTTCTTTGCTAACCGAATTAACTCCTGTGAAACGAAGAAAAAATCTAAGCGACATTGAATTTTAAAGGTCAAATGAACCAAAATTTCGGAACCTTTTCTTCGTGTCATTTTAAAGTGAACGAACACTTAAAAGGACTACTTAAATACAAAATCACGTAGAAATTGCCCTATCTGAGCTTTTAAAGGAGTAAAACAACTGGGAGTACGGAAATATCCGAAGAACAAACGAAGACGTTTCTGAAATGGCCGCGCGCTTGACATGGAAGGAATGGAAACAAGCACGTGTTGTTGTGACGTCACTATTGGCGAGTAGATGAGGAGCTCGATCAATGCTGTAAGTATTCTTTGCCGTCTGTCGAAAAGTTCTTCGTTTTAACCTTTCGTTCTCTCTTCGAAAAAGGCCGAGGAAGTCGAAAATGTAGTTTTTAACTTAGAGCCGTACTAGTATGAACCAGTTAATGGCAAGGGAATCAGGTATGCTGGAACCTCCGATGACTCGTTCGACTGCAAAGAATACGATGTAAACAAGGACCGAATCGGTCAAGTGGATTGGTGAGCGTTTGTTTACTCAATATACTGTAAAAGGTCGCCGTAGAATGGTCAATAAATACGTTGGAATCGCCCTTGAAGCATTTGCTTTGTTCTTGTGGCGTTCAATTGTATTTTCGAGGTATACTGTAAAGCCATACTTCCATGCACTGCTGTTGTTTTGATCCGCGTTTCTCCTTTATTAATCAGATTCACCACACTATGAAAAGGTCGCCGTAGTATTACAACTTCATGCTGTTCGCTTTCATTTCACGCATTTTATCTGCTCCCTGTGTTGTTTGTACATTTTCACTGTTTGTTGTTATGCAATACCATAATTTCCATGCAGCTGTTTTTGTGATTCCGATTTCATTCCGATGCGGACACTGCGTGAAATCCCAAAGGCTAGATAACATGTACAGTCGTTGTAACAGGGGTATCCGTGTAATTGACAAAATGCCAGTAACTAAGTCTTATATGCTTTTTTATGAAATTTTTACTCTTCTTTACAATCTTGACTTGAGCTTAAAATGCAGGTGCATTTGTGGAAACTATGTGCCCATGCAAACTGGGCAGGAAAGTGTCTGCTGCCGTGGAATCTCAAAGTCATCTGATAAGATACCACATTCCTTGTCCTGTATTACTTGGAATTATAATTTTACTGCTGTGTGCGCAAATGCAGCTGTTATTTAGAGAACTTATAACCAGTATCTAGAGAATGAAGGTCCAATTTATAATGAGCAACTAAATGGGTATGTATATGTATGCTTGTAAACATTGTCATATTTTTTGTCAGCCCATCACCAACATAAGTATGTGTGTCTGGAAAAAGTTTCTGATTTTGGGTAATGCATGAATTATATGGGATTGTTGTCAGGAGTTCACCTACACAGTGGTTTATGTAGTATCGAAATGGCAAGGGAAAAGAGCATAGTCATAACTTGGTCTAGAAATGAGCAAGCTTGTGAATGGGTGGGCTGCACACTAGTCTTCCACGCAGCCGTTCTTTGTCTCGTCACGCAACGCTCCTCGCCACTAACGGTCAGGTAAAACACCTATGGACAATCTTCGTAGGAATTGTTCCATTCGTGACCAGACAGGGGCACCCAACGAGCAAAATCAACCAAAAGCTGTAGAAACGCATTTTTGAGTACCTTATGGTGTTTGAAGTCTGTTTAAAGCGATGTTTTCATAAGCTAGAAGAAGTTCATCTGTTCGGATTTCCTAGCTGAAATTTTAATTACCCGAAAATATTTGGGAACAAAATCTTCCTTTGAGAAAATGCAAGCTGAAATTAACTTTACACGAACTTTCTAGGGAACTATTTTCTTTCCGAAAATGCTAGCTGACGTTTTTGACTGCCAAAAACAGCAATTACGACCCTTCCGAAAACCTCAGTGGCTATGATTTTCCCATTGCAAATCTTTTAGGCGACGTTTTAGTTAAGAAAATCCGAGTGCACTCTTTAATCGACACCGAAAGCGCAAGGCGAATTACCCTCCACCGAACAGATATCTACCGAAACTTGTCGTTGGGTGCCCCTGACCAGAGTCCGTGCCATCTCTGACAGAATGAAAAGCATGCTGTTTCCACTGGCGTCATTGTCATTTTTGTGATACATGACTGGTTAATTCGTTAGACCGCAAACACAAAGGGAAAGGAAATGGGTTCGGTTTTCAGCAGCCGTTAGAGGCGAGGAGCGTTGCGTGACGAGACAAAATCGGCTGAGTAGGAGAGTAGCTGCACACTGATGCTAAACATCTGATCTCATGGCCATTACCAACCTCCCTGAAAGTTTTCCATTTGGTATATATTCTTTTATTATACCTTTAT
>JAEMWC010000273.1:825000-877500 GCA_016490735.1 Pachyseris speciosa
TTTAATACACTTTCTAAATATATATAGTTTTATAGGGTTTTGCTGTAAAGAACAGGCTTGGCAAGCCTTCTTGTGACTGTACTCATTTTTGTGACAAATAAATACCACCCCCTTGGTATACAAAGGGTTAAGCTACAAAATTCAATACAAATTGACTTAAGAAAAAAACTTTGAAATTTCGGTTCATTTGACCTTTAAACGATTTAGTTCTCCATGTGTAACACTGTTTGTCATTGTTCAGGTTTCGCCATGTATCACTTAGGTTATACAAATCACAAAGTGTATTGATCTCTTGGATGACAGCCGATTTTTTAGATACAGGTTTTCCGCCTCTTTTGTCATTTGAGGTGAGTGCACAATTGAAGTCTCCACCAATTACAATTATATCTTGTGCGAATTCCTCGAGTTGTTGGTTTAGTCTTTCGAAAAAAGCAACTTGTTGGGTGACATCGTTAGGTACGTAAATGTTGACGAGAACAATAACTTTCTCTTCCAGTGACAGTTTTAAATAATGAACCTGCCTTATTTGCCTGAAATGACTTTTTCAACTTTGAAATTCACAGAGGGGTTAATTAGTGTTATGACACCTTTACTATGGTTTGTGCCGTGGCTAAAGAAAGCTTTGCCATCCCATTCCTTTTCCCAGATAGGTGCAAGATCTTTGGAGCAGTATGATTCTTGCAAAAATATGACATGATGATTTTGTTTGTATAACCGTCGAAAAACGGTTCGCCTCTGACATTTAGTGACAGGCATTTTAGATCAAAAGCATTGGCAGTATTGACAGTGTTCAATTTGTTGGCAATTTAAAGGAGCGCAATTCAGGCGGAGTGATTAATAAACACGGGTTTCTTCCGACGGAATTTTGTTGACTCACGCCAAATTGGGACAAAAAATAATTTGACCTTTTCCTAGATGAGCTGCTGCGAAAATGTGAACGAACGACAAAAGAAGACAGTTGTTCCAAGCGAAGCGGGCTGGAGTTACACTGTAAAGTAAAGGTAGTGTGACATAAAGACTACAACTACATAGGGCATATATACAAACATAAACAAAAAGGAACTCGATGAGATAGAGCCACTGACCCAGCACAGTTTCGCTCAATTTTTGTTGTCTTTGAATGTCGTACCTAAGCCAGCAAATTAGGTAGGAGCTACTTGATACTCAACTGGAACATTCGAAATGTCAAAAACCTTGTTATCTATAGGCATCACCGTATCTGGCTGAGGACTTGAGCCGGTTTTTGACTTTACAGCGGTTACCAGTCACACGCGCCCTCCAACGGCTTTTTCTTTATCGAAAACTAAGTTTTGGTGGACGTCAATCATATGTATCCATGACAATAACGGGGTTTCTTTTAAACGAACTACTCGCAGAGTACCTAAGTTTCTCTTTCATCTTTACTTGACTCGTTAATACAGAAACTGTTTTGGTTGAACTGAGAAGTAAATCTTCTGAACTCTGTGCCTTTTCGTTCGTCTCGCTCACGGGCAATGATTTGAGGCTACAAATTTACGAACAGTGTACGGCAACCACAACAAATTGAGAACTAAATAATAACCTTTATTACAGGATGAACTACAAAAATTTGACTGCTAATCTCTTGCGGCTTTCAGTACCTTTTTTACTGTCAATCTCATCTGTCGTATAGTTCTGCTGAGGGTTGCATTGCATACGCTTCACCTCTCTCGTACTCCAACCACGCTTGCAACCGTCGTCAAGATAGAGCTCTGGATTACCTTATAGCATAACGAATGACAAGAATTTCTGCGGCTAAAATAATCTACATCCGTAAAAGCTGATCAATTTCCACACAACTGGACTCATTTTCTGAGGCCAACGTTTTCAGCTACCTGATATTTTTCGTTTCTTTGATCTTCTCTTTGGCGGATCGCTCCGGCTCCAGTGTTTACGTACAATCGAATCGCCTTCTTCATAAACGTTTTGCTCCCAAAAGTGTTTCTGCATGCTATGTGATTCAAGGCTGACCATGTTGTCTCGACATAATAATCCTCCATCGCAACGAATTAAACTGGAAACGACTTCTTCAGTAATAACTGAGTGATTTATACCTGATCACAACGACGATTTAACATGACCGTGAAACTGACACGAAAAGGACTATATTGTCATGGAAACATTTGATTGACGTCCACCAAAACTTAGTTTTCGAAAATGGGAAAAATCGTTGGAGGCGCGTGTGACTGGTAAGCGCTGTAATACGGCATCCCTGTCTTCTCTCACAGCAAATCTTGTGGGCTTTGGACTCTTGTTGTAGGTCCTCGATGCTTGCCACGCGTGGTTCACAGATTTCTCTAGTTCATTCAGTGTCGATTGTCATGTTTGAGTTCACACGTAAGTTCAGAGATCTGTGTATCGGTAGCCTCAACGAGGTCGTTTTTGGGGGACTCGTATTTCACTTCCTCCCCACCAGGGGAGGAGGTGAAATACGGGTCCCCTAAAAACGACTGCGTGGGAGGCTACTGTGTATGAAGATTGGAGAAATTGTCTTCCATACGAGATTCTATGGCGATTGATTTATCAAGGAGTATTTCCATAGAGATAGGCAAGTTGGTCTCCTGGTTTTCTTCCATTTCTTCGCTCTTCTGTTTGTTTCGTTTCGGAGTTGGTTTGTCGGCGGAGCTTGAACTAGACGATCGTTTCCCAATGCTTTGACATGACTACAAGCAGCAAACAGCAAATTATTTCTATGCTTCACCACCTGTTGTTTGCGCGAATCATATCTGCATTTGTGTCAGAATTGCATCATGCAGTTGACATGTGTTCTCAGGTGTTCTGCGAGCAATTTAGTCAATATAAACATGCTTAGTCATGCCACAAGTTGTGGAGAAATTGTTTTAAGTGAGCTCAAACGCTCGGCCAAACAGTAAAAACAACAACTGTGGACTATTAAACTCCATCGTACTGACATCAACTCAGCGCGTGGACTGCAAACAAGGCTACGATAGGTGCCCGCGCGTGTACGCGTAATGGTTAGCGGCAGTCAGCAAAGCGCATGAGCAAATATCGATCTTTTGAAATGCGCGAAAACGCGAGTGGAAATTGCTCAACTCACGAAGGTTTTTGCAAGAAAGCGAGCCCGGTGACCCCCTCTTTTTATTGTTTCAACATTTTTGTCTTGTAAAGAGGAAACGTCACACAAAATTCAAGAAAATTCTATCAGAGAAATTTTACGCTACTCATAAATTGCCTTTTCTCGCGTTTACAAAAATCCGCTTGATATAAAATTTTTAAAAACATTTTGCAGATTCCTTTTCAAATGGCAGAAGTAATCACGTGAAAAAAATAGGGGGTCACCGAGTTAGTTTTCAAATTATAAGTGCCAGAAGTTAAATGCAGCTCTGAATAACCCTCAAGTACCGTTGCCATGGTAACAGCTGATGACGTAATAATAGTTATTTTCGGTCAACAACTAAATTTTTAATTTCATCTTGCAAAAGTTTTCTTATGGCCTTGGTTTTCCTTTGTTCCTTTCTCTCAAAGTTTACGTCGTGAAAAAGCTGAAAACTGGTACCAGCCACCTTAAAAGGACACCACTGGATGCATTTGAGCGACCTTAAAAGGCCAGGTGTGGCTCTTCTCAACTAAGGAATGCGGAGACCACGTCCGTCCGCCCATGGTTCCTCATTTGCATTAAAAAGAACTCAGTTTTTATTGCACAATCAAAGAGGACTATAGCCCCTCGCCGTACCTAGTTTTAACAAGAAGTCCTTCGATAAAAGCATTAGTCAAAATTAGAATAAGTAGTCATCAACTTAGAATTGAAACAGGTTTGTTCCCTTTGTAAGAGTAACAATATTGAAGATGAAAATCATTTGTTACTAGATTGCAAGCCTATTCTCAGATCAGACACTTTTTTCTCCAAAATAGAAACTGAAATACCTGACTTCAAAACACTTTCACGCGATACTTTAATATCTGTTCTTACTGAATTCTTCTGATTATTTAACTGTCAATTAATTTCATTTATCTCGCAATGCTTTGAATTAAGAAACAAATTAATATCAATGAATGAAAGAGAATTGTAATGTTTTTGTGATGTTTTACACCAGTTAGTTGAATTAGCAATTAAATTAGACTAGTTGCGTTTGCAACACTGTAATTCTTTTATGGTCATGCAAATAAGGCATTTGTTGCTGTTGTTGTTACTAATACCTGTGTTTCAATCACAACGCATTATTTTATTATGGTAACCTACTTTTCTACATTGTTGTAATTTTTATTCTTCGGTAATTTTACTCAGCTCCCGTGGAGGGCCCGAGTCTAAAAACGTCGTCCGTTCTTCTTAGTCGTCGTCGTGTTTCATCCACAAAGCTCACTTCCGGCGTTTCTGCACAAGTGCTAACGAAAAACAAGAGGCCATAATGGCCTTCACTCGGCCTTCCAAGAGGCGATCGGAATTTCTTTCAATATCTTATTTTAGATATAGCATCCGTATTTTGGTCATGTCCAGATAAGTGCACAAATGTCAAGAAATTGAGATATTGTAGGAAAATAGTAAATAATCGACCTGTCAGAGTCTCAGGGATATCACGTACTTGAGTTATTCACACGCTAAAACCCAATTTCTTAATTTAAGGACCAAAAGTTTTTGTTTCTCATTTTTAAGGTCTTAATTTCAGAAAATTTTCTTAATTTTAGTTAATTTCTTTGAAAATAAGAAAAAATCCAGAACTTCTCTTGTTTTAAGATTTTTTCTTGATTTCCAATTAAATAACCTTGTGTTCTTAATAAAAGACCTTTCATTCAGAAAAGTACTTCTGAATCTTGAGAATGCGTCCGCCCCCGCACTGACTTCTGGTTATACAATGCAAGCAATGTGAGTTGGTGACTGTTGACGGCATATCAGCGTTAGACGAACTGCAGGCAAAGGAAAATACAGAGCCAACAAGCAGACATGGAAGACATTCTGTTGTTTAGAGAGCTTACCCTACAAAACCTGTGCATATCACTTTTCACGCTGTGAAAAAATCATCACAGCCGGCCGTTTTCCGCGCTTCGTTCAGTTTCTTGCTTGCAAAAATATTTTCGTGTTAAGCTTGCAACATGTTTTCTGGAATAGATTAGATTAACACATTGATGTCAATAGTTGCGGACGATGAGGGAAACCTACTTTCCGGCAAACGCCGGCTACTCTCCCTCTCTGTCCCTCATTTTTCTCTGTTCATTATTTAATGAAAGCTAGCAGGCCTCCCTCTGAGGAAACATAAACTCCTAGGATCAAAAGCCACTAATCATTCATTGTTTTTCTAGGTACTCGGTTTTCTATGCCGTCGTTTTAGTTAACCTTGTTTGTTGACCTTGTAAAATAGCGTTTTAAAACCCTAAGCGAATATTGTCGGCATCAATTTGTCTCCTGTTGCGAGACAAATCTAACCACAGGGTCTCATTTCAAAATTCATGCAAGCTAAATAAAACAAGATCAAAAGGTGAAATATGTACCACGAAAAGACCCTTTCGCTAGTAGATTACGCAATGGCTTTCACGAAACCATTAAGACACATTTGCCAATCATTTGAATACCAAAAAAGAACTACCCATTGCTTTCGCATGCTAAAATATCCACAAGGACGAAAACAATTAACCTACAAAAAGGACTAACAACCCCTTCTAAGCTATGTCATTCTTCAGTTGTTGTACAATTATTTTCACCCTCGCGGATTTTCACCAGTCGCAAGGGGGTACGCAACTATGAGAGAAATTCCCCTTTTCTACAACAATTGATGGTAAATTTCGTCATTTTATGGACACGGCCCCTTAATTACAAACTTGTACTTATTTGTCGCTTGGCTCGGTTTCCCTTGTTCTTTTCAGGGGAATATATTACACTGAACCCCTGATCATTATTCACAGTCTGAAAAGTTGGTGGCGGCTTTGATTGTAACAGGGGAGTGCGGGGCTGAAACAATAGCTGATAACTATAGCAAGACAATGCAATATATATTTCCCCTGCTCATATTCCCCTCATCGTATTCACCTGGTCATATTCCACAGAACACATTCCACTCGACTTAGTCTCCCATTACTTGTAAACTCTAAAGAAGAAACAAAAAAACACAGACGAAATATCAAAATACAAGCCAAAAGCAAAGTTCGGAAGTCGCACAATGAGTACAGAAGATTGGCCTCAGACACTACGACGAAATCGTCGCCTTCAGTTTGGCTAAGAGAAATCGAATTCCTTTCGTTTGCCCAGTTAATCCAAACAGTTACCGACCACGCGGTGGTGTTTCGTGTCACTGTTTCGTTTAGTAACCTTTTCGTTGGTAACGACTTGTATACCGCGTTTTTCTCCTTTCTCTCGTCCATAACGTCTTCGTGGGGCTTACTCGCTGCAACGACATTGAAAACGGGTGGACCTTGAAGCAAAATTATCATTTTCTCCAGGAGTGTTTAAGTCAAAGAAATCCGAGACAGCACATTTCGATGCGTTTTCGCCTTTAGTCCACACTAAAACGCTGATGAAAACGAAGACTTTCGAAACCGGTTTCAAAAGTATCGTTTTGAAAACGCCTCGTTTCTGGCGTGGATAGGTGAAAACGCATCGAAATAAAAACGCTTACGTCATCCGATAACACTGAAAACGGATACTTTTGAAAACGCTTTAGTGTGGGGGCCTAAGTCTGAGAATCTTGACTGTGAGTCTGACTATTCACAAAGGATATCCAACTGCCGAGAAGGAGCTTGCAAAGAGCCGGAAAAGCTGCTTTGGGTTCAAAACAATTCTTCTTCGGGGTCGCTCATTGTTCCCAAGAACGTACAGTGGAACCACGCCTTACGGCCACCTCGTTATTACGGCCACTCGGCAAAACGACCCTACATTTTCTTGTAAAAATCCCCTCGTTAACACGGTCACCCGTTCATACGGCCAATTTCTTTTGGCCCATTGGTGACCGTATTAACGGGGTTCCATTGTAGTTTATACTAATCGTTCACACGTTGTAGCATCTAACAAGTCTCCCTCGAGAGAATTTATAATTGTTTTACTGTAGAAAACCTCACCAACTGACAAATAAGCATGTTATTTACCTGTCCCTCGGGGGTATGTGATATATTCACCTGGCACCGCCCCTCGGGCCATACCCTCTCGTTCCAAGTAAATAACCCTTACAAATACCTAATCAACCATACGTGTCCATCTAAGAGTTCAAGGGTTAACCCCTCTCATTCCTGCACCTCTACATACGAGGCGTTACGAAATTCGTCCGCACGTTTCATTGAAAGAGTCTAAACGGATAGGAAAAAGATTTATTACCTTCCATGTCAAATAAAATAAAATGACGCTATTCATGTCACCTCACTAAAGAACTTGCAACTTTGCAGAAAGGACGTAGATTAGCAGTCTCAGTAGCCAGATAGAAAACTGTGAGAGGTATTTAAATTGCGGTGTTTCCTGGGCAGTGCCTTTGGTGATCATATACGGCTCCGCTTGTTGAAAAGACACTCAGACACACCCAACACATGTGACACTTGCACTGTGAACATTCCATGTGATTGCAGCCTGCATTCTTTTCAATTGTCGTGTTGCATGTAGGGCAGTTCTTTCTATTGTTAGGATCCTTCATCATCCACTCTCTAACACACCCTCTACTTGCTTTTCTGAGTTGAACATAGCACAGGTGAGCCCGCTGTGATACTGTACGTGGCATGATGTGCAGATCTCAACTAAGCATGCGCCACACCTGTGACGTCTGCCATCTGTTGAGACGCGGTACACCATTCCACAGTCAGCTGTTGGGCAGTATTTAACTATCTCAGGGTTGGCTCTAACGTACGCATCCAAGGCACTGAAAGCAAGCTTCTTCCTTTCGCTTTGGTTCAGTAGGTTCTGAATATCTCTCCATGTGACAGGTTCTTCACAGTTCTCGTTTACGCATTTCAGCGGAACCTCGGCAGACTTCAGTTGCAGAATGATGCAACTCTTGTCGTAGGCATGGCTACAGCAAGCGAGCCTGTATACGTCAGCTGTTGGGTCCAAATCACAAAGGCAGATACCACATATCAAATGGGTTTGACCTTCTGTGTGCTTATCGACTTGTAAAGTTGAGGAACCTTGGGAAAGGCTCTCACAGCATTCATTCACAAAGCGTTTGATGGTTTCTTGAGCATCTCCCGAACTAACAATCTTGAGAGAGTGACTTCGAAATTCAACGTGGACCTTTTGAACTCCAGGAATTTCTTGAATTCCTTGCAGATCGACGCCAAATCTTCCGAAGAGCGCTTTCAGCAGTCCGCGTGGCCTGTCTGGTCCACGAAGCTGAATCTGCCACGGGTGGCTGTTGCTTGCGATGGAATCGTCAATAAACTTGTTGATTGCACGTTTTGCTAATTCTCGATTGGCTTCGCTTCCATATATTCTGACCACTTTGTTCTTCCAGTCTTGGTTGATCACTGTCCCAGTATCGTTTTGAATGGCCTGGAGAACGTCTTTCACCGGATTGGACAGAAGGATTTCCAGGTTCTTGTTGATTTTACAATCGATCTCGTCTCCGTTTAGAATCTCGTTAAGGATAGTTGTCGCACGAACAAAGTGGTCTGTACAGTTGCTTTGAACTTCTATGACAACCCGCTTGTTTTTCTCTTGATCTTTTACCTTTACAAGCTTCTCGTTAAAGGACTCCTCAAATTCCCTTAACCTTGCTTGCAGCTCAGCCTCAATGACAGTGAAGACATTTCTAGGACACAGCAAAGTGGTTGACAGGTTGGGTTGCAAGGTTACAATCCCTAAGCCGGAGATGTGCCTTCCATTAACACCTCTCAGAGCTGCTTGACCCTCCTCTGAGTCTTCGAAAGTTAGATAAGCAAAACCCTCAAAGTTCTTTGGTGACGGTTTTCTCACATAAACGGAAAATCTCCCTTCGGCAGCAAAGACGCTGAGCTGCTCTGCAAGAGCCTTCTTTTGCCATTCCACGGTCTCATCTGTAGTTTCAAATTCTTGGTTTCGGTGGATGAACACCCTTTTCACATTTACAGAAGGAAGGCTTGTTTCAATGGCGGTCTTCACGTCCTCTTCGGATGTCTCAGGATCAAGTCCCCTCATAAATATTTGCCCTGGGCGAATTATGTCCGCTTGCAGTCTAACAAGTCGTGACTTTATCATTGTTGAAGGAAGACTGCCAAGAGTATGATGATAGTCCACACTATCAACGAATTCTATGGAACCAGTGCCTTTACATGGACGACGAAGCCACTTGGCTTTCACCTTAAACTGAGGAACTTGCGCACGCATCCCATCGCGGGGCATCAAGTGACTCGCCTGTACTTTTAAGCCGCTATCCGGGTAGACATCGGAGAAACTCTTGACTGCCCTGCTGGCTTCTTCAGACTTCTTAAAAGTCGCAGACACCCGTGACTTGCCATCATGTTGTTTGATCCAGTGTCTTACAATGTCTCCAAACAATTTCAGGTAGTCTAAAACTATCTTCTCATCTTGAATATCACCCACAGTGACAGTTCTGTACATGTGAGGCATCAAAACTTCATTTACTTCACCACCCGGTCCCCAGACGATTCTGATGCCCTGGCAATCTTCTTTCAGCTGTTCTTCTCTGTCCTCACATCTCAGTAATCTCCTACTTCGTTCTAAGTGACTTTCGATGACAAAGAGAGCTCTTCCAGTGTACTTTGGTGCCACGAAGACTTTCATTTGTCCTAATTTTTGGTCTTTCTCTAACACAACCAAACTGTCATCACAGGATTTGGACACCTCTTCTTCAACTTGGTCAAGCAATCGCTTTCGGAAGCCTCCAAAAGCTAATGTCATAAGGTCTGGACTGCAAGGCACGGAAGCTTGTGTCATCACTGTCGACGTCAGATCACAAATATTATGGCTTACAGCCCCCTCTGAAATCATTTCCCGTAGCCAACTGTCCTCGACAGGCGTGGCGTTGATAACATAGTCACGAGATGTTTTAAGTAGCTGTTCGAAGACGATAAACTGTGGTGTGGCTCCAAGAAATCTTAGGGCTGAGGAAGGATGCAGCTGTACGCAGTGGTTGCTTGATGCCACTCTGTAACCTGCCTTCTCGTGACCAGTAAACACACAGAGGTTGGTCGCATAGCAGGAAATCAAAATTCTTTGTAGCCTGAGATCGATGTCGTCATTCTGTTGAATCTCATCTGGTACTTTCATGTTCAGCTCATGCTTTAGGGCCAACTTGAGTTCTCTAACTGTCTCATCTGTCATGCGAAGTGATTTGGCATTTAAGCTGTTGTTAAAGGCCCACTGGTTTCTTTTCCCTTTAGACTGTTCAAGGTATTTCCTGTAGACCTCCAACAAAGTCAACAAGTCGCCCCCATTGTGACAGAAACCAACTTTTCTGCTATCTGCAAGTTGCTTTTCTTCTTCACTGCCCATGCGGAAGAACACACTCCCACTTACGGTTGATATGGCTGCTAACACCACAGCTTCTGCGCCGATTCCTTGATCAATGCCATCAAATATCAGCCTAGCTAAATGTGGCTCCACTGGAACTCGTGCAATCTTACGGCCCAGTTCGGTGAGCTTTCCGTTTTCTAAGGCTCCGAGGGATTTCAGTGCTTCTAACGCTTGTTCTATAGACTCAGATGGAGGTGATTCCACGAACTCGAAGAGGGATACGTCTTCAATTCCAAGCTCCATTAGTTTCAGCACTGCTTGCCCAAGATGAACCCTGAGGATCTCCGGTTTGGATCCATCTTCCAAAGCTGAATACTCGTCTTGGGAGTAAAGTCGATAGCACTTTCCTGCCTGAGTCCTTCCTGCTCTTCCTCTACGCTGTTCAGCAGAACTCTTGCTAACAGTCGTTACTTCAAGAGAACTTTTGTTCCTTTTTGGGTCATACTTCATCTCCTTGACCATACCAGTGTCAACCACGTACTTTATTCCAGGAATTGTAATGGAGGTTTCTGCACAGTTTGTGGCAAATACCACCTTACGTTTGTCCATGTTGACATCAAACACTTTCTTTTGCTCCTCTTGACGCAACTTTCCATGAAGAGGAAGACAATATAGATTTGAATCGGGCTCAGCCTTTGATAAAATCTCACACGCGCGCTCTGTTTCTACTGGTGAAGTAAGGAACACCAAAATATCTCCATGCCCTTCTCTGTGGTGAATTTGTCGAACAGTGTCCACAGCAGCTTGAAGGTAGTTCCCAGAACTGTTTGATACATCATCTTTCCATATCACATCCACCGGAAACAATCTACCGGACACTTTCAAAACTGGGCATTGGTCAAAATATGCTACAAAGAGTGCAGGATCAATGGTAGCTGAAGTGATGACCAATCGTAGCTCGGGACGTTTGGCGAGGGTCTTCTTGATCATACCCAGAAGAAGGTCTGAGTAAAGGCTACGTTCATGAGCCTCGTCAATAATTATGCAAGAATACTTGGATAGATTAGGATCCCTGAGACATTCATTGAGAAGTACGTGATCCGTTCCGTACACCACACTGGTATTTCTGCTTGCCTGAATGTTTCCACCGACATGACATCCTACAATCTGTCCTGTTGCTCCACCCATTTCCCGAGCCACGTGGGCGGCTAAACTTGTAGCAGCGACCTTCCTTGGTTGTGTACAAACGATCAGACCTTTCTTTGCAAAGCCCGCTTCATAAAGGTACTGGGTCATTTGAGTGCTTTTGCCAGACCCGGTTTCTCCAACAACAACGCAAACTTGGTTTTCTTTGATGGTCTCAATGATGGAGCTCTTTTTGGCATACATGGGAAGGGCTGCATCGAGCCTGTGACATTCTCGACCAAACGAATTCTTAACGTCCGTAACAGTTTTCTTAATACTTGCCTGTGGTTTGCCGTTTTGGCCAGATAACTTCGCAATTACTTGGCACGAGAAACGTTCAAACTCTTCCTGCTGCTTTTCGAGTTCATCTTTCTTTTGCTCCAGAGCTTTTCTCTCAGATAAAATTTTGTCAAATTCATCCAAACTTACATGTTTACGAACTCGTAACCTGTCTAAGAGACGAGTAATTTCATTGATCTTGTTACCATGCTGTTCGGTAATCATTCTCACCTTACGTTGCACGTCCTTTTTACATTTATCCACCACTGCCTCTACCGTGAGAAGACAGAACTCGATCTTTTCGCCAGATCTCTTTGCATTTTTTCTCAGTAACTGTTCGGCCTCCCTTCCTTGATCCATATCCTGAAAAACGAAGATAAATTGACAGGGTCGTCCACCCACAGTCTTTGTGTCTTCAAGGTCATACACAAATCCGTCCCCTAGACATTGTTCAAGGTACGTAGTCATAACATGCTGACTAATGTCCATCGTAGTTGGAGGTTTGATGACCAAACGGCACTGGTTAGAGGTCGAGAGTGCCATCTTTGTCTTTCGTTTGCAGGTCTCTGCTTGATGTCTTATTTCCACCGAGACCTTTAGTTCCTCTCTGGGACTGACTGTTGTAAGAGTATCACCTTGTATCTTTACTCTCTTTACTGGTCACTCAAACTAAGTCATCGTAGTGCTTCATGTACCTGTAAGTGACGTTCAGTGACTCGTTAGGCGTTTGCGTATTGACATTTTGTATCATCAGAAATGATGAAAAGTAACCTTAGAAGGGTGAGACAGCACACGGGTAGGTCGTCTATTAAAGAGAAAGAAGCACTGCACTATGGCCCTAAAAAAAAGGGATGAAAGCCCTTATGAATTTCTTGAAATTAATTGTGCTGCTGTTGAGATAGAACAGGAAGGCTAACTTTAGTGATGTTTTTGTACCACGTGACTGCAATCTCAAACAAATATTTCTCACGCAAAAAATAAATACAAGCAACAATGGGTGCTGTAAAGGAGCACTGTTGCGTAGTTTGGAAAACCCAAAGGTGTCTTTGCAACAACGTAACCTTTAAAAAATGTTTGCAGTTTTCTCACGAAGTACTAAATATTTGCATTGAAACTAACTGTGGTTGTCTATGGCGACAGATGACAAGGAGGAAATGGATAATTAATTTGTGTCTTGGAAAAATGGCCATAAAATAATACTACTTTCTTTTTATTCCGAGAAATAATTTGAAATCTACCTCTTTGTGTTACAAGGGCCACTTGTGTAATAGAAAAAGTACTTATATGCACAATTTGGACAAACTTATGACAAGAATTCCCGCAATAGAACTGTCTTTGTGAAAAACAAATATAGGCTCTAAAGACGAATGGCAGTAGAGCCTTTTCTCAATCCCTTTCTGACTTTAAGTCAGAACTTCTTAAGACCTGTCTCTTTAGGATAGCATTTTATGTTGATTCACTTAAATCTCTCTGTATAAGTGCTATATAAGCCATTATTATTATTATTATTATTATTATTATTATTATTATTATTACTACTACTAAAAAAATTAATACAGGGAGGCTCCACGCCGAGGTCCAACCCCTTACCCTTTTATATACCATTTTTGACAGAAAAGGTACCCCTTTCGTATACCTTCCGTTGAAAAATGGTACCCCTTTCATATACCATGCAATGGAAAAGTACAGTCATAAGGTATGAGTGTTCCAAATATTTTAATGAAAGGCCCTTTTAAATACCTAAATGACAGATTTCCATGCTCTTTCATGACTCGTGAAATCCCTACCCTTTCATATACCTGAAGAGTACCTGGAGCCTACCTGAAGAGTACCTGTACCTGGAGCCTCCCTGTATAGGCCATTATAGGGAGTAGGGAGTACCCCACCTCCGGGAATTGTATGTCATGAGGTTTGCTAACTTTGCTAAATTGCCAATTTCTATGTACAGGTGATTGGATTCCCTTATATATACTGACAGCTACATTCTGTCATAACAGGGGTCTAAGTCATTCTCCGTCTAATAGCACAATTTTAAATTCTTTTCCGTTCATATAATTAGCAACTGTTGAAAATTTGTTGTGAAAGATGTTTCTGACAGAATTTATGTTACTGAGTCCCAACCTGCTAGGATATTTTCTATATGCTTAATGAACATTAATAAAATGTGCCACAACTCCATACTTCATTTCTATCTATTAGTTTCAGCCATTTCTATACTACAATTTGGCTAAATTCTTGAGCAACCTTTAGAGCCAATAGTATATTACAAATGAATATAATTCCTCTAGCTTTTTTGCTTTTGTTGATGAGATTGTTCATGTTCAATAGCCCATTTTACAATTGCATGGTCATTGACCTGGCCTATGAATGGAAACGAGGGAGGCGGCAACCTTGTTTTGTGCTAACTAGTTCACATTTGTATGAGAAAGACAGAGACAAGGTCACCTCCAGCCTCACTTCCACTCAAAGGCCTGGTCATTGAATACACAACTGTAAAATGGGCTATTAGATTGCAAGAGGCTAGTATCTCAATATTTCAGATTTTCCAAAAATCCAAATATGCCAATTTATGATCGCATTTGCGTGTATGTCCCACCCAATCAAATTATCTCCCACAAACTTTTACAGAAACCAAAGAAAATGTTTTTGTCATTGTTGCCATACTGAAGCAACTGTTTAATTGGACAACCTTTCAGCTCCAGATTTGCGCAAATTTTGAGCCAGCTGAAACCTTGAATAAAAATTTACTTCACTGAGACAAAGACAGATTTTTCAGTGGTGGGGTGAGAGTGTTGGGTGGGGGGAGGGGCAAGGAAAAATAAATCGCCTGGTTTCAGATCTCCAGATGTTGGCACTTCTCTCACAGCTGAAAAAAACAATGTAGGATTATGTGATCCTACTAATCATTATCGTAGGAATGCTGGTATTAATTCTAATTTGAATAATTTTCTTACACAAGCTATATTCACTTGTTACATAAACAGAATGCAATGTAGCTGACATCTTTCTAAAGGCATTTGTGAATGTCCTTTCTTCCATTTGGTCTTGTCATGTCATTAAACATAATTCAGAACCTTAATGCCTCAAATTTTGCATGTAGATTACTATGAAATAAAATCCACAGAATGTCAGTTTAAACTTTAGGAGGCTATACACATAAAATGAGAAATTAAACATCTAAGTTACCTAAATCAGCCAATGAATTATGCAAAACTTTTGCTTTAACAATAAACTGGTACAGTTACTCTTACTTCAAATGTTGCTGTAAGTTGCTATGAGCAGCTGTTAGTTTCAAAGTATTTTTTTTTCAAATTGTAGCTCTAAATTTCATTTGTCCTACTCCTAACTACACACAAGTTGGTGTTTCTACAAAATCATACAGCTTGTGAACAATCCTCAAACAGGAATAATTCCCAGAATACCCAATCAATAAAAATTGATCATTGATTGCCAATCGATTTAATCAATAATAATCAATTGATATCGATTGGTCCTAGTAATCGATGAAAATTGATAGTAACAATGGAAGACCTCTTAAAAATTCCTGGGGGCTACTAAAAAAAATTTAATATGCTGAGGCTCCGCCCCGAGGTTCGACCCCTTACCCTTTTATACACCATTTTTGACAGAAAAGGAACCCCTTTCGTATACCTTCCATTGCCAAATGGTACCCGCCTTTTGTATACCCTCTATTGGAAGATGGTAACCCTTTCACAAGAAGTCTTCTTGTCATTTTAATGTAGCGTTCAATAAATTAAAACAGTACAGTCATAAGGTATGTGTTTTAGTTTAACGAAAGGTCCTTTTAAATACCTAAATGACAGATTTCCCTACCCTTTCATATACTTTGACTCGTGAAATCCCTACCCTTTCATATACCTGGAGTGTGAGAAAGGTACCCCTTTTGGGCGGAGCCTCCCTGTATAGCCCATTTTAGGGAGTACCCTCTCTGGTAAAATTACTATTGATTTCTATCGATTATAATTGGTAAGCAATGTATGATAGTTTATTGATAACACTTTTTGAAAGAAGATGTTTAGTTCGGGATTTAATTCAGTTCTGCAGTGGAACAGATGGCATGGGACCACTTAATCACTTGGTTCAACAGTCACATAGCATTCTGGGTTATGGATCCATTGTTGGTTTGCCGTAAAAGATCTATTAAACTGCCCATAGCTAAGGTAAATATACAGGGAAAGAAGATGTACATTTTATTACTTGGGATACTGTAAGTATACTGAGTTATAAAATGTGTCAGATTTCAGTCTTTTTTTTTTCTTTTTTTTTTTCCTGTGCAGCAAAATGCACAATACAATTACGTTCCGGTGTTTGGATTGGCCAATGCACAATAGCAGGCACGTGGCAGTGTGTTCATTGCTTAAACCAAACCACATAGTCCAAAGGTCGAAAGGCTAACATCATGCGACGGTTGTTTACAAGTTATGCAAATTCATCATGTTTGAGTTGTGAAGCTAGATATTTTAAGACAGCACAGTCTGTCCCCGTGAAAAGGTTTGCCGAGTGTTAAGAAAAAGTTGGAAGCCTCACACGTGTAGTGCTTATCGGCTAATCGATATCACAAGTCGAAATCAAATGCTGTGACAGAAAAATTACAGATTTTGCAGATTTTGTTTTCGTAATGTGATACCTTCCATTTAATACGTGACCGCAAGTGAACACTCAAGGTTAAATAATCCACTTTGACCGTGGAACAAATTTTCCTACACATATCTTTGTAAATTTGTGAAGCTGGATTTTAATACAGTACAGACTGTCCGTGTGAAAAGGTTTGCCGAATTTAAGACAAGGTTGGAAGCCTCGCACATGCTGTGAGTATCGACTCGAATTAGAACGTTGTGACAGTTCTATATTTAGATAATCGCAAAGTTGTTTTGATGTAATTTGATCCGGATTATACCACAACTCAATCGCTGTGACAGTTCTATATTTAGAGACAAGTTTGCGAATTTTTGGTTTTCACGTGCGTCAGAAAAAAAAACTAAAATTAAACATTTAGATTTTTTACCTTCATCAGGTAAATGACATTTAAGCCAAGTAACATGCTTTGTTTTGAAAATAGAGCAGTTTGAATTTCAAGTTCTTTTTACAATGCGCGACATCTGGATTGCTTCTGAGAAACATGTCACATACACGGAAACGATTCGCCTTGTGTTTTCGAGTTTGTTTTCAAGCTTCGCAGAGAGAAAAAAAACTCCAGATGGTGCCACTTAATCTAGAAGTAAACAACAACAGCTGACAACGAATATGGATGGCAACTCTCAAAACGGTTTAATGAACTTTACTCGAACGTGAACAAAAAGGTCTTACGTGAACCCAAAAGCAAACCATTAGCTGGATAGTTTCTAGAATCAGAAAGCTTGCGTCTGGCTTCTGGAACAAAAAAGTATCCCAAGTTAACGCTCATAGAGCGTCTTGTTTGGATCTGCAAGAAGGGCCACATGTAGGCCCCAATTATTTTCTTCCACTGTGACATTCCGCATCTTGAAAACCACAAAAATCAATAGAACTTGATGAAAATTGCTAACAATCAATAGTCACAATCATCTTAATCTACGGTTTTTATCGATTTCCGATATTAATCGATTAATTGCTACTGGTATCTATTAATATTGACTAATATATCTATTATCAAGTTTCATCGATTGGGCACACCGGGAATAATTTTATTGTCAATTTTGTGAATTCATGGGTGGCATTGTTTAAATACAAAAGACGCTAACTTTACTAGAGGAAAAGCTTTGTGTCCCCTCGCCCAATACTTGGTTTCGCTCCACCCCACTTCTCTCCGTTTCGTTGCATAAATAACTAGGAACACTCCCTGTAGGGCTACAAATGGAAAAGAAATGACACCAAAAAGGAAATTCTTCGCTCTCAGTGTTTAAATTAAATTCTTCATCAGAGATGTTTCATCTTAAAACAGCACAGAAACAACAGCAGATCGCGGACACTTCTGCGGCAATTAAGCTTAAATGGCAGTCACGATTTTCGTTTTCGTGGAGCATGGCATGTCGTTTTCACGGGGTCTCATAAATATAAATCTAACAAACTGGACAAAATACCGAACCAACACTAAGGGCGCGTTCGATTGACCCTATTCCGGAATAAGAATACGTGGATTGATGATTAAAACTGTATGTTTGGCGCCTTTCGAAGCAGCAAGGATAATAAAAATATGTTTAAAATAGCATTTTAGCGGATGTTTCACAATCTTAATGTGAATCTCCGTAAGAACGAAGGATTTTTAACTTATATTCCATGTATTCTTATTCCGGAATACGGTCAATCGAACGCACCCTAAATCTACGATCAAAATGAGTAAACTATTGGGAAATCGTTTAGGGGAGTTGTATATGAAACCATACCTTTCCGTATATATATGAATGTCCTTTGATTCCATCAGGTTCCATCAAACTGCAGAAGACGACTGGTTCCGATTTCTGAGAAACAATCAATAAATCAAGTTTCCTGGAAGAAACAAAGTGGAACCGGAAATTAGATTCTAACTTTCATCTTTTCTTTTTACAGTATGTAGACAGGTTCGTATACTGTCCAATTTATTCTTAGTACAGTATAGAAGTGTGTTTAGTCTTAAGCTATAAATTTGGTAAATTTCCGCCCAAAATTGTCTTTACCAAAAACAAATGAAAAATAGGAACCGGAAGTTATGATTGTTAGTTACCAGGTCGTCATCAATATCCTTGCCGTGAAAGCCCAGTTCCTTGTTATAAACATGGCGGTGAAACCAACAGGGTGGAAGTTGGACAGATAATTCGTTTTAGTTAACAGATAAAAGTGTAAATATAAAGATGAGACCTCCACCAGTGGTGACTGGCATCTCTCCGGCTGAAGGACCGCCTGGAACTAAAGTCATTATACGTGGAGAACACCTCGGAGTCAACGCTAAAGATGTGACAGGTCTTGATTTTAATGTTGTGCTTGCCTTATTTTTGAAGCAGCCACTGTCTCTCGGTTTTAATCACATAATAACCTCACACAACAGCTCTTTTAAACTTGAGTCGTTCCGTTTTAAGTTTTTGTATTATCAGGCGCATTGTCTCGGACGTCATGCGTTTATAGATATACTCTTCATGGGCTGGGTGCGTCTCCTCAACCAACGCAATAGAGGTTCTCACTAACTGTTTTGATTGATATTAGGACTGACAATATGCGGTGCCAATTGCCTTCTTTCTGCGGACTATAAGTCAGCTAGTAAGATCATAGCACGCACAGGTCATTCCAAGCCTGGTAAAGGAGATGTGATCGTGAGCACCAGATCTGGTGGAGTAGGAACCTGTACTGTGCAGTTTAAAAGTGTCATGGTTGTTCCAGGTAAGCAGATTTTAGGTTACTTACACAGTGTTTCTAAATTTCCACTGTGGCCAGTACACTTCACAGGACGCACCACTTGAGGTTTATCAGATGTCAGTGTAGTCTGTAGTGTCACGTTGAAATAATTATTCACTTATTTCCTGATACTGAATAGCATTTTTTTCAAATCATTGATATGTAGTTTTCAATATTTGTATCTGTTGTAGGCAAATGACTCTAAATCTAACCACGTGTTTGGAATCAGCCAATTTATTGAAATCCTACACATACATACAACATCAACAAATGACTAATTCTGGTTACTATCTACGAAGCCTCATTGAGGGCCGGTACAAGATAATTACAAATACAAAAATACAGCGAAATTATAAATACATAGGTACAACAACAAAAAAATCATAACTGCTGAGGAAGTGGGTGGGTGGGAAGAAAATAGCACTTATCCAGGATTGTCCAGGAGTCTCCTAGATATGATACAAATCTCCCGGTCTCCCATACAGGTAATCAAATCTCCTAGATAAAAATGACTGTTCTCCACTTTAGACTCAAATCGCATCCCCAAATGAAATGAATTTCAATTTTTCAGTCTCTTTGCCATTTCTTATTGCATTTCTGTATCTCTGACTTTCAACACGTACATTGACAGAAACTAAACAAAAAGATGAAAAGATGGTCAATTTCATTTGGAAAGAAGTCGTTTTGGGTAGGTGGGTGGGTGGGGTTTTGTGGGGAGGAAGGAGTAGGCTAATGGCAGGAAGTGGGTGGGTTACACCTGGGTGGGGGGGGGGAGGGTTTGTGGTCCTGATGAGAAAAATATCTCCAGATTTTAGATCTCCAGAGGTTGGCATCTCTGAAGTACTGGAAACTTGAAAGCACGAATATGTAATCGAAGCTAGTGCTCTGTTGCTATAATGTTACTGATGTAAGCCATAGATCCTAGTTTTTACTCTACGCAAATGGTGCAATGTTATGGGCACTACTAAACCACGAAACAGCGAAACGAAACACCGAAACACTGAAACAGCGAAACGAAACACCGAAACAGCTATTTTTTCCTACTTTTTTCTCAAACACCGAAACAGCTATTTTTTCCCACTTTGATGGTGAATAAAATAGGCAGGCCAAACATGACTCCCATTGGTCCTTTGTATCGTTGACCTTCAAAGTTTGGCTTTTACAAGTATATCTTACTCTAACATTCGAGGATCTCTTTTTCTCCCAGCCAGCAGTATGAACTCCATTAGCCAGACTGCATGGTGTGTTTTCATTAAACCCTTTCCATTAAACGTTAGCCTGCATATATAGCAGACGTTTTGGTGTACGGACTCTCGTTTAAAGACCGCCATTTTGGAAGCCATCCAAGGAGAGAACTGGGGACGGTCAGTGTAAGATATGGATTGCAGACTGTAGACCCGGACTGCGGACCCGGATTGTGGACTGGGTATAAAACATGGACTGTGTATAAAATGAGGACTGAAGGCTGCGGTCTAGGAACAGAAAGCGGACCGAATATAAAAAAGGGAGTATAGAACAAAACTAGGATTGTACTGGCCCAGATGCAGGTTAAAAAAGCCTTGAGTCTGCTTATTCCGTGTCAAGATTTGTCACATACATAGTAATGCTCAGTTACACGAAATGTTCAGTTCCAACATCAACCGAGCTAGAGAAAGTATAAGAGTAGAGATTTTATCCTGAAATTGTACTTAACTCCACGAGTTTAACACTAGATCGAGGGAGTTGAAGAAATTATTATTGGGAAGAATGGAAACAGAAAGGCATATAAAATGCAACCGGACCTTGCACTGGTGTGCATCACAAAATAACAGGAAATACCAGTGTGTTTCTCTTTTGAGAGAAAGTCCAAATTCCATATTTGCGAGCAAGAATAAAATAAAGTGGATTCTCGATCAGACAATTCTGAGCGTTTAAAAAAAAAGTATTTTAAACAAGTGGTTTTCCATGCCAAAATGGTACAACACAATTACCGTACATGAAATTATAACCGACATGCGTCGCCATTTTTCCTATCATGAAGAGCTCAAGGTCAAAATAGGTAGGTTTTCTGTGTGCTCTGGTAATATTTACAGCAATTGTAAGCACCTTAGTACTATAATTTATAAAAGCAAATAAATAAAATGAAAATGAAATGAAATGAACAATGTTTTGTACTCAGTCCTCGTTTTATACCCAGTCCGGGTCCGTAGTCCGTGTCCGCAGTCCATACATACATACATCACATTATTTACCCTCGGATTTTAGAGTAGCTTGTGCAGCTAATATCTCCGAGCATTTAATCATCAGATGAGAGATAGACCACCACACCGGGAACTACGTCCCCTACTCTTTTCGAACAGTGTGTGGGTTCTTTTACGTCCCACAGAATCAATTGTGAAGAGTTGTGAGACGGGGCCTACGGTTTATCGTCCTTATCCGAGAAGACTAGAAAGTCTAACCATTTGCAGATGTTATTACAAAGGCAGCAGTTTCTCCTCAATTATTTAAAGACCCTGAGTGTTGGTCCGACCGGGGTTTGAACCACCGACCTCCCGCACGCTAGTCCGGTGCTCTACCACTGAGCTAACCGGTCGGCGGTCCATGTTTTCAGTCCACAATCTATATCTTACACTGGCTGTCCCCAGTTCTCTCCTTGGATGGCTTCCAAAATGGTGGTCTTTAAACGAGCGTTCGTACACCAAAAAGTCTGCTATGCAGGCTAATGTTTAACGGAAAAGGGTTAATGAAAACACACCATGCAGTCTGGCTAATGGAGTTCACACTGCTGGCTGGGAGAAAAAGAGATCCTCGAATGTTAGAGTAAGATATACTCGTAAGAGCCAAACTTTGAAGGTCAATGATAACAGCAAAGGACCAATGGGAGTCATGTTTGGCCTGTCTATTTTATTCACCATCAAAGTGGTAAAAAACAGCTGTTTCAGTGTTTGAGAAAAAAGTAGGAAAAAATAGCTGTTTCGGTGTTTCGGTGTTTTGTTTCGCTATTTCATGGTTTAGTAATGTCCCAATATTATTGGCTTGCTATAGTCATATGTTTCTTAAGCTGTAAAGTTGCTCAATTGACTGAGATAAGCTGTTCCTTTGCCTGAACCTGCTGTGAAACAAATGAGTGGTTGTCATTTCTAGATTCATATTAACAGTTTTCATATTCAACATTGTCTATTGGTATTTAGGTAGGCTTTTAACAATTTAGTTAGGTCCACTCAGCTGTTTTATGTCCTACATTGAAAAGTTATAAGCCAAGTGAATATTAAGCTACCAAAATTGTGAGCAAAAATATTGGGAAAATTGAACTTTGAAGCATTTCTAAGTGCAAACAATAATCAACTGAGTTTGAAAGCCTGCTACCCCCAAATTAATGTTGTTTGTGCCTCCTAAACATTTCTCTAGTGATGTTAGCTTACCAAATTCAACACTGAATAGGGGGTGGTGGGTTAGGAGAAGTTTCTTTACTAGTATTGTTCACATAAATCTATTGGGGAAGGATTTTGGGACTCCAGTTGTCCTGTTTTGTCGCCACAAACAACCCTCCTAAATCACAAAAGTGAATTACTGTGAAGAAACAGTCTTCTCAATGAGCAAAGATTATTTTATAAATGACTGTGAATATATAAAAATCATATATTTGAACTGCAGATGAAAAAATGAAGGTGTAAATGATCATCGCAGTTATGAACGCTAAATCCATTACATTACTTAAGAGCAAATGTCAGAATATATCGAGAATCTCAAATCAGTTTCAAAAAATCAAATTTTTGTTAATACCACCCAAACAACCCTTTAGGGGAATTATTTCAAGAAATGATATTAAAAAATCCCAAAGCACTTTACATTTAGAGAATTTTGGAAAAGTTCAAAAATTTGCAAAAAATACAATTTTTATTCATGAAATTGGTCTAAATTTTTGGTCTCAATTTCAAACAATTTCAAAGAAACAGTACCGGCACGCAATAGCTCCTTTTGGCTTCATCTTCCTCACATAATTAGTAGACTTCCAAAGCTTCTAGATTGTGTAAATTAAAGGTTTAAGCAAAATTACTTTATAGTATAGTTTTTAACCTTCTTTGCTTACCCCATCTTTGTATGTTGTTTTGAATGTGAAAAGCGCTAATAAAGTGAAGTTTTCTGTTGAATATTCTGAAACAATCTGGGAAAACAGTCGAAAGTTAACGATCATGAAGTCTCAATAATAATTATGCTCTTATTAAGAACTTGAATTCCTCGCTAAGTTCTAACTTGAGGTGATTTCAACTTTGGACACGTTACTTCTGTTTTGTGCTCAATATAACCACACTTGTTTATCGATCTTCTCGCTGAAGTAAGGCCCTCTATTTTGCCTATACATTCCACAGAAACTGATATTTAAGGTCATAAGAATTTAGCTATAGAGTAATAACTTATGCGCAGAAGTAAAGGCTGATTTTCGAACATGTTTACTTTGGCCGTTGTGATGCTCGCAGTCTCCTTCACAGCCGGTTTTGAGGATGTCACGCAACTCTCTTTCTTCTGTGGCATGAAGGAGATTATATAAGTGATAAATAAAAGGATTGTGAATATATGAAAATCATATATTTGAACTGCAGGTTAAAGAATGAAGATGAGACTGATCATTGTAGTTATAAACACTACTTGCGCAGTAATGAAAATAAAGCCTGGAGGTGCTGCAGGAGGCAGTGACAGAGGGATGGAGGGGTCAGGACACGCTCCTGATACAGGAGGATGCCAAATAGGCGAGAAAGGTGCAAGCGAGAGAGGGGTTGTCATTGGCAAGACTGCCCCCCTGTTCAATCAACTTCAGGAGGTTGCTCAGCAATGTGTCTGCAGTCATCTCCTGGGCAGTGAGGGACCATGAAATGCGAATGGAAGCCATCAGTGCAGACTCTATGAGGTCAGGAATGATGGATGCTCCAAGGGAGATACCATTTTGTGACCCTGATTGGGAAGGGTGCCTCGACGTCACGTGCATGGTTAAGTTTGCCTGGCAGGTGGGTGATTGTGAAGCACCAGTGGAGGGTGCACTGTTTGAGTCAGAGCAAATGCAAGTTGGCGATCTTCTCCAAAGTTTGGTCATCAAAGATTTTCACCTTAATAATCAGTGGTGACAAGGAGATTGTTACAACCCTGTGTGAAGTAGCGGGTTTGCTCAAGGCCCCAGGCTATAGCCAAAGATTCCCCTTCAATAGCTACATAGAATTGCCCTGCAGAGGACAGGAACTGTGAGCCAGCCAGTGTGATCTGCCATCTTCCAGGACAGCAGTCTGGGATGCCAGAGGGACAGCTGCAGTGTTGCTGAAGGAGCAAGCAGCCAATACCAGGTCTAGACCAGTTGGGTCAAAGACAGGTGTGTCTCTGCATGTCAAAAATCTCCACACCCTAATGGACGGCATTAATGATACCTGCTTTAGATAACTGGAAGGCCTCCTCCAATTCAGGGGACCCTGAGAACTTGCAGCAGGGAGTGAGGAAGGGCCTGAACAGTTGTATTGTGTTCTTAGCTGAGCATAGTAATCGCCACCTGGTTGGCAAGGCCAACCAACTTCGGATATCAGTTGTGGAGGTCGAAGAGGGTAGGTCTCTGATGGAGTCTGGATATTTTGGCAGGGGTTCGATGGTTGAGTCTGATACTCTGAAACCCACAAAGTCAATACTCCTCTCCTCCAACTGGAATTTGTGGGGGCTTAGCACAATACTGGCTTGGCTGATGCATTTGAGCAGGTTGATTGTTCTCCACCAGTGCTGCTCCAGGTTGAAGCCATAGTGTATGGTGTCACCAATGCAGCATTCCTTGCACTCAAAGGTTGGAGAGGAGAGGATGGTGTGAAAGCAGCATTTGTAACCATCATCTGATGAGAGGAAATCTTGAGGTGCCCTTGTGTTCTGCCAGTGGTGAAACAGTGTAATAAAAGTGGTCAGGTGGTGATCGGATTGGTGCAGGGGGACACTGTGGTAGATGTTGCAGGTTTCCGCATGTCCTTGGGAATATGGTGCACAAGGTGTGTAATGAGATCCCCTTTGGACACATGATCTTGTTTGATTTGTAAGAAGAGACTCACAGCTTGATGCATGAGGTTTTGTAAGCATGAATAAAACCTGAATGAGTAAGTGGTAAAGTGGTCAGGTGGTCCCGTCAACATTCAGATCCCGTCATGACATTCAGATGTTGCAGGCTTCCACATGTCCTTGTGGACACACGATCTTGTTTGATTTGTAAGAAGAGACTCACAGCTTGATGCATGAGGTTTTGCAAGCATGAATAAAACCTGAATGAGTAAGTGGTAAAGTGGTCAGGTGGTCCCGTCAACATTCAGATCAGTGGTCAGTGGTCAGGTGGTGACCGGATTGGTGCAGGGGACACTGTGGTAGATGTTGCAGGCTTCCACATGTCCTTGGGAATATGGTGTACATGGTGTGTAATGAGATCCCCTTTTGGACACATGATCTTGTTTGATTTGTAAGAAGAGACTCACAGCTTGATGCATGAGGTTTTGCAAGCATGAATAAAACCTGAATGAGTAAATCAACCAAGTTTGGCTGCATATGACCTCATTACATGGTGGCAGTGAGTGTGAAAGTAAATCCACAACTAGTAGTACCAGAAGCGAAGCCACAAGAATAAGCAAACAATCGCCTATGGCTACAGGATTTACTCTGCCACCTCTGCCTCCACTCGAGATTAATGATGGCAATGTATCAGAGAAATGGAAGAAATTTTGTCTTGCTTGGAGCAACTATGTGCTTGCAACAGAATTAAACAAGAAATCCGAAGCGGTACAAGTAGCTACACTACTCACCACGATTGGAGAGGAAGCGAGAGATGGTGTACTCCACTCTCTACTGGTCCGATGAGACAGCCAAGAACAAAATCAAACCGGTATTACAACAGTTCGCTGATTATTGCCCACCTCACAAAAATGTCAATAAGTGGGCTCAAGAAGCAGGTGAGAGCTATGATCAGTACAAAACGGCATTGAGAAAGCTTGCCGAGGGTTGCAAATTCCACACTATCACACCCAAGGAAATGTTGCGCTGCTGTTTAATATTCGGTATTCGTAATGTCAAAGTATGGGAGAGACTGTTGTGAGAATCTCAACTCACTCTGCAGAAAACAGATGAAATTGGCCATACTTCAGAAAGCACAGCTGCTCATTAAAAGAGGTGAGCGAGGGGACACAGTGAGTGTTGTAAATTTTTGCAAGAAACTCCAGCGCCCACGTGGCAAGAACAAAGTAATGTGGTAATTGTGGGTGGATACATAAGCTGACAACTGTTTTGCACACTGTAAAACATACGGCAACTGTGGTAAGCTTAACCATTTCGCAGCCATCTGTCTTAGTGGAAAGTGCCAAGGCATAAAAAGCAACTTGAGCGTTAAAAGCTGTTGACCAAGAGACCGGCCGTGGTGATGATGCAGCCAAAATATATGTCATCAGTGAGATTGCAGTTGTCACACTAGACGACGCACAGCTAATAACGCTACGCCTTGAATCTGGGAACTACTTGCATTTCCAGCCAGACACTGGTGCACAGTGTAATGTCATTCCAGTTCATTTGTACAAGAAAGCTGCCAATGATCCTGACCTAAAACAGATTAAGTCTACAAACTTGGCAATCTCGGACTATGGTGGTCACAAACTTCTGGTCATTGGTCAAGTTACTCTAGGGTATCGCGTGACAATGTTACCTGCCAGTTAGACTGCAAGTTAGTCGACAGCAAGGACTTTCGTTCATTCTAGGGCGAAAGGCGTGCGTTGGCACGAACATCATTAAGCACACCGATAATGACACTACTAACAAGCCAGCAATGCAAAACACATCAGTCTACTCAGTCGAGGACAATCTAAACAGCTAGCGGCATGTCAAAAGAAGACCTCATGAAACAGTTCCCAGATGTTTTTGCAGTAGAAGTCGAGCAGCTGGATGGTGAATATCCCATCAAGATTGACCCCAGTGTGAGTCACGTAGGGAATCCTCCCCACCAAGTACCTGTCTCAGTATGTGAACAGCTGAAATTGGAGCATCTGATGGAATGTGACATTATTGCCCCTGTGACAGCACCAGTGCCATGGGTCAGTTCCCTTGTGGTTTTCCCCAAGAAGGACAGAAAACTAAGGTTATGTTTGGATGCAAAGGACTTAAACCTAGCGCTTCAGAGAGAACACTGCCCTCTTCTGACCACAGAAGATGTGCCAACACATTTGCATGGAGCAAATGGATGTCAGAAACAGCTTCTGGCATATAAAACTGGATGACAGCTCGTCCTACCTAACCACATTCAACACACCCTTTGGCAGATACCGGTGGAAATGCATGCCCTTTGGGATCTGGTCAGCTCCAGAAGTATTCCAGCAAAGGATGCATGAGCTAATCAAAGGAGTGCCCCACTTTGAAGTAGTGGCTGATGATTTTGTTGTTGGTGGTTATGCAGAGACCCTGGAGCAAGCGACACAAGACCATGACATGACCTTGATGGTGTTTCTTTAACTGTGCCAGGAATGCGGACTCAAGCTGAACACTGAAAAGCTGAAACTCAGACAGACAAAAAGTGGCCTTCATTGGCCATGTAGCAACAGGTGATGGCTTGTGAGTCAACCCGGCCAAAGTCAAAGCCATTTGTGATATGCTGCCCCCCACAGATAAGGCTGGAGTGCAGAGGCTGTTGGGCCTGGCCCAGTACCTTAGTAAATATCTCCCCAACCTGTCAGACATGATGAAACCATTACGAGAGCTGACACAGCAGGATAAAGAGTGGTGTTGGGACAATGCACAGAGCACTGCACTCCACCAATTGAAGGAAGGAGTCACTCACACTCCCATCCTCCGCTGCTACAACCTAAGTGACAAAGTTACATTCCAATGCAATGCATCACAGTCAGGTCTAGGAGCAGTGCTTTTGCAGAAAGGACAGTCTGTGGCCTACACATCCTGAGCTCTAACATTTTGTGTAGATTGAAAAAGAGCTGTTATCTATCGTCTTTGCATGCAAAAGATTTCACATGTATGCATCTATGGCAGAGATGTGGTCACAGTGTAAACAGATCACAAGCACCTCAAGTACGCATGAACTTGCCCGGTCAGGAGACGTGGAGCCCAGGGAACTATACTGGAAAGATTGATAACAGAAGCTACCATAGAATTCTGAAAGTAACGCCCCCCCCCCCCCCCACCCCCTCCAAAAGTAGCGGCTACCCGAAAGTAATGTTATTTTTTTTCCCTCCTATTAAATCCCGAAAGTAACGGTCCCCCTGAAAGTAACGGTTAGCCGAAGCTAGTGGCATTTTGAAAAATACCTACCAGAATTAAAGAACTCACTCAAAGAGAAACTGTCTGCGCTCATTCAGATTGTTGATGGAACAGCTTGACTGAAGAACGTTTAAAGAATTGTTTGGGCATGATTTAATCTGTGAGTGAAACTTATGAATACTGTAATACTGTATTGAAATTAATTTGTTAGCAAAGAGTCAATATACTGTACAGTTTAATATTAGTGATTGTGTATGTTTTGCGCACCAATTTAAGGTAGTCCATTTTGTTTACTGTTTGTTCATCTGGTTACGTTACATTGTAGTAATATGCATAAATGGAATGACTTTTAAATTTCATAATATGTGTCCTCTTTGTCTAAGACCACTTCGAGTTACAAATGTTTTTTACCTATCCGAAAATAACGGCTACCCGAAAGTAGTGGCCCCTTTTGCCTGCAAAATCCGAAAGTAAGAGGGGCTGTTACTTTCGGAATTCTACGGTATATGGTAAAGGTGGGAACACAGAGAACAGATGAACCCGCAAATTGCCGAGCCCCAACTTCCAGAAGCTGATGAGGCCTTACCAGCACCACTTGAGGACAGTTGAACTAAGCCGTCGGACTCAAGCAGCAAGACACCTGCCACTGAATACAACCTCGACAACAACACTGGTAGCCAGCGGTCGAATCATGTTTGCCGGGCACCTGTCTGGCACAAGGACCATGTAATCTGACTAAATAAGCTGGTTCAATGACAGTCGGTGTACTTTACCAGTGCTCCAATGTACTTTATTAGCCATATTATTTCTGTATTCTTTTGTTTTGTTTTATAAGAGGAAAGATGTAAAAAGATTCCCTTTTGGACACATGAATGTTTGATTTGTAAGAAGAGACTTGCAGCTCGATGCACAAATGAGTAAACCACGAAGTTTGGCTGGATATGACTTCATACAAATGTGGAAGGACGGCTCCATGTCCTATCATATTCTATCCTATCCTATCCTACCCTAACTTACTCAGTGGTGAGAGATCAACTGTGTGATGGGGAGAGCCATTGTGCTTTCTTGTTATTACCATGTTGTAGCACCACAGCATGGGTTCACTGGAGGTCACACATTCAATGACACAGAGCTTCATCATAGAGAAGGTCTTCATATAGTCCCTGCTGCCAATGTAGGGGCACAGGTTGTGGCATGCCTTTGGTGGGGCAGCTGGGTTGATGTGAATCTCAATTGGTGGCCCCTCCATAATGGGTAAAGCCCAGTGGGGACATGTATTGAACATAGAAGAGGCATATCTGTCATGCAGATATTCTCTGGTGTGCAGGGAAATGGTAGTTTGGAGGGACATAGTGGCAGGGTTTCAAGCTGAGGGCACGAGCATGTTGTGTTACATGAGATGCTTGGTGCATTGCATCAGTTGTTGATGGACCACATGGCATTGATAGGCGGTGGCTTGCATGGAACATTAGTGCCACTGGTGTGGAGGTATTCCCCAGGTATTTTTCCATTCTTAAAAGATGGGAAGTTGTGCGAGAAGATACCAAGGTTAAGCATTGACTCATACAATAGGTACATAGCTTGGATGAAGCTGCTGAAATAGACCATGGTGCAGTATGATGCCACCTTACGATCCCTGGATTTTGATGTGAGCCTAGCAAAGAAATCTCCCTCAATTGAAATTGGAGAGTCATTAGTGACTGATAGGGAGTAGGCTGTTGCATGAGAACCCACAGGTTAAGAAGTCTGCCAGTGACCATAAGTCAAGACTGTGCACCAGTGTCTGCAATGGCTGAAACATCCACATGGGTGCTCAATCAATCAATCATGCTCGAGGCATGGGTGGAGCTGTGATATCTGGCCTAGGCTGAGGTATTAACCAAATGGTGACTGGCACTCTAGGGTGGTCTTGGAGGCTTGCTTATTTCCATTCACCTATGGTGCAGATGTGGCAAGTAAAAGTATCCCAGGTGGCATGTTGAAGATACCATGTGTGACCTCTACTGGGGTATCGTCAGCAGGTTCTGCTGGATTGAAATGCTATAATTTGGGATGTTGGGTCTGCTTCTATGGCCTGAACAGCGGCATTTTCTGTGACATTTTTGGTGACAACAAACTCTGTAGCATCTGATGCAGACTTGATGGGGTTTGTTGTTCCAGCCTCAAGCCCCTCTGTGAAGATCTTGAAGGGGTTCTTGCGGTCTGGGCATGTTGCTTGTTTGGCCTGATCCACTCGGGACAGGGTTGGGCTGGGGGCCCTGGTCAGTGGATTCTGTTTTCACCAGAATGATGAGACAGCAGACAGGGATGATGATGGGAGGCTATTGCATGCCATTTCCTTGTTGTTCACCGGGGTGTTCGTATCATTAACCAGATCGAGTCTTCAGAATGTCTAGGGTCTGGGATACTAAGGTGGCAGGTGTCTGGGTCAGATATGCCTTCGAAGAGGACATCTCGTATGACACTCGCGCTCCTCAGTGAAGGCATGTGTTTCAGCTTTCCCATACACCCTGCTGTAAATGAATGAAATGGTTTATCATGTTGCTGACATTGCTGCAGTGGCTTGGTGCACAGGACACCAGTTGCAACCGGGATGACTGCGAGAGAGCGCATGGCAGCAAGCAATATTGTGGCAAGGTGTCGGAAGTAGCATGTGGGTTGGCTTTTAGGAGGCTGTCACTGAGCTCATTTCCTGTGCATTGAAACAACTGGGATGCTGATGAAGCATTGTCAATGCCAGATCTGGTATGGAATACTTCCCAGCAGCGGGTGAACACAATCCACTCCTGGGTCAAAACAAATTTTGCATCACAAGGGATGGGTACTGGAATGTGCTCAGTCATTGCAGGTGGTGTGTTTTGATGGACCAAGCCATGGTTTGCAAGAAGGGCAATAGAGAGGGCCTCTGAGACATCAGCTGTCATAAAGTTGCAGGTGGGGACAGAGCACAGGACAATTACCATGATTCCTTCATGAAGAAATAGCCTTCTCAATGAACAAAGATTATTTTAATGTCAACAATGAACAATGAAGAAACCATTCTACAGTGGAATGAAAACAGAAAAATTACAATAGAAATATAACTAAACAGCTGACAAAGTGTGGACACTTACATAAACTCTGTAAGGTGAGAAAAAGACAAGTACGTTGTCCAAATCACTCATAGGGATCAAAACACAAAGATGGCCGACATAGGAGTCCCTGGTCAGTGGGTTTACATAAGAGGAGTCCTGGGACCAAGGTTGTCTGCAGTAAACTTTGTATACTGTAAAAACAAAGCAATGGCAGAAAATTTCCTATGACTGTTTGCAAACTTTGTGACACCACGTTAAATTATTAAGATGCATTATTGGTCTGCATGCTGTAAGAATAGTACAATGGTCAGATTATGATAATGAACAAAATGGATTTGTATTGACAGTTTGCAAACTTTGTAACATCTTTTACAAACTGATTTCCAAGTAGATGAATGATGTGATGGAAATTTGAATTTCACACTGTGTTACTGAGGCTTGACCTCAGCAGGCATTTACTATTATTTTAGTGTCTGGTGTGTTTGCCCCCTACGAAAATAGTTTCAAAGTCTTGAAAAGGGCTATGGGTCCCCCAAGCTTCCAGTTTGTGACAGCTTGGAAGATTCCTTACGTTTTTGTTTCCTCATGAAAAAAGTAGGTTTGCCTTTAAGTACAATTTCATCTCCTTGTACACCTGTGGTGTTTAGTTCGAGACAGTACAAAGAAGGAAAAACAAAAAACAAAAATAAGACACAGCAAAATAATAAAAATTATAAACTGGAAAAAAATATTGTGACAAAGTTCAACATAATGTCTTGAGAATTCAATAATTTTTAAATTGTTTTTCAGATCCACTGAAGGAGAGTGCTGTTTGGCTAGAGGAGATTGATCCAGATGAATTAAGGGCAAGATCTGGTTCAACAAGACCAGTATCCCCTCAGATTAACACCAGCCAGGATCCCTTGGGAACAGGTGCTGATGTTTTTGGGTAAGTTCATCCAAACCTTTTCAAAATGGTTCCACATACTCAGAAAAACTTGTAGAGAGTATCATTTGGAGTTTATTTTAATAATTGTGCCCATCTAGAAAATATCCATTACCTACACTGTAGGTGGGTCCCCTCTATAGAAGCAGGGCTGTGCTCTAGCAGTGCACAGTGGCCCCCGCGACTTAAAAATCTTAGTTTTTCACAAATTAACAACCTTTGTTGCTTGTAGATAGAATACACAAGAAACATTTGGCAGTTACAGGGGTTTCAATAAGTTTTGAAATAGCCATCTCAGCTGACTAAAGTAGGCGGGGACCTGATAAATTGTTTTAATAATTTGAGTGAAAATACATACAAAGTAAGCGGCGATAAGAAGTAAATTCTGACAAAGTAGGTGGCGATTTTTGCCGGTTGCCAGCTTCTAATGAAACCTCTGCAGTTAATGGGACTAAGGTTGTTGGGTGCTCCCTGGGATAAATAGGGTGGAAGCAATCCACCCTGCAAAGTGAAGGTAAATAGGGGTGGCAGCAAGCTACACCTGGTGATAGCATGTAAACTACAAGGGATGAGCCAACGAGTGAGGTGCATGCAACACCTGGCTAGTGACTAAGGCTAAGGTGGGGTCAGGGTCCCGCCCAGCCTGCTGTGTGCAAAGCTAACAAGCAGATGTGCACCCAAATGCAGAAATGCAATGTCCTTGCTGCGGGTTCCATATGCCCTTTGCGTTGGTGATAGTGGTGGCCAAGAGCCTGGGTACTTTCTGAAGGATGCAAGGGGGGAGTCTGATGTAAAGTGTGAAGCAGTTGCTGGACCACCTCCCAAGTATCTGAATAAGCCAAGGAGGTAGACCACCTCCCAAGTATCTGAATAAGCCAAGGAGGTAGACCAGATTCAGCTGCTGTTGTAGCTGCTCCAATCCTGACGCTATGAAAAGCATAAAGTTCTGTAGGGATACCCATACTCTGGAGAAGGAGGCGGAGGATTGATGTGACCTTTGCTCTAGTCAAGAAGAGACCAGAGCAGAAGACAAAGAGTGGAGATTCGTTGGTGGCTGAACACAGGGCCAAGTACTTGTGAACTGCTCAAACTGCCAGAGTGGGCTATGAAAAGTGAACAACCTTGGCGATATGGGTCAGTCTTGGAAGTCTTTAACTGTAAACACAAGGAGCCATCTGATGTGAAAGAGATGTCTCCATGGCTGAGGTGGATGAGTGCATTAAATTGTGTTGTGGAAGAAGTAACCTCACTGGAGCAAAGAAAACCATAGAAGGCCAATGTAGAGCTTATCAGGAGGGAGGATGTTTGGGGCTCTTGCTAACTCTGTCTTGATTTGGCGAAGAAGTTGCATAGTAATAGGGAGATGGCATCTAGAGGAGGTGCTCACAGTCCATTTGATGCCACTTAGAAGGAGATGAAGTAGGGCGCATCCTAAAAAGGGATCTGGTAAACCATTCTCAGTGTGAACAAAATGAATGCCTGCCATGTACAACTTAATGGTATTGTAGCTGACCTGGTCAGAGAGGTATGCTGCAAACTAACGCAACATGGACTCTGGGACTGGGAAGCCTTGCCACCGTACAGAAGTACAGAAGGTGGTGTACCTGCGAATGCCAGCCAAGTATGAACGATGAGTGGAGTCAGCTATAGCTTGTGATTGAAGAAGGCTAAGACTGATTGAAGACTGGGCTGAGGGAGGAATGGGTGTTGGTGCCAAGTCTGCTGCTGGGGCCAGCTGTCGCAACCATGCCATCTGCAAATGGGATAAAGAGTTAGCAATGGAGTTGTCAGTACCAAGAATATGGGAGACTAAGATTGTGAAATTGTGAGTTGCACCACTGAAGAATGTTGAGCGAACAAGGTGCAAGATTTGAGGGTCCCAGGATGTACCAGAGGCCCAGATATCCACCACAGGCTGATTGCCGCAGTGAAAGAGAATCTTCTTCCCCGACCACAAGTGTCCTCACAAAAGGCAGGAAAGGGCAACAGGGTAGAGCTCTTTCCACTGTATGGAGCGGTCCTTCAGGATGGCCAGCCAGGAGTTGGCAATCCAGTGACCATCGTTGTAAATACCATAGTCAAGGGTGCCTGACGCATCCATAAAGAGGACCAAATCAGGTGATCTGGGCCAGTAGGGGTCGGGAATAATAGCACAGCCATTCCAAGTGGGAAGGAACTTTAACCACCATGCAATGTCCCGACAAGCTTCCAGATTCATAGTGATGCGATGGTGAGGGAGCCTTGTGTGGAACTTAGGTCAATGAGATGATGAAGGAATATGCGACCGGCAGGAATAATCCGGCAAGCAAAATTGAGTTTGCCAGTCAGGGACAGTGGGTCACATTTGCGGCATTGCATAGCGCAAGAATACAACTGAAGCTCAGCAATTAGCTCTTCAAGTTTGTGAGCCAGTAAGGCAGTCTCCATGGAGGTGGTGTCTGTGAAGATGCCCAGAAAGACCAGGCAGGTGGTAGAGCCTTCTAACTTATCAGGGGCCAGAGGAATTCCCAGCCTGGAAGCCACCTGTAGAATAGTCTGAATGTTGTTGGCACATATATCAGTGTACGAAGGACTCACAGTGAAGTAGTCGTCCAAGATAGTGCAGAATATATAATCATAATAATATAATAATTATAATCACTTTATTTAAGTCTCAAATCTATCTAGCTGAGCACAGATGCTCTACTAATTGGGGAGACTAAATCAAATCAACTCTAAATAAATCAAATCAAATCAAATGTTGGTTTTTGGGGAGAGGGGAAAACCGGAGTACCCAGAGAAAAACCTCTCGGAGCAGACTAGAGAACCAACAAACTCAGCCCACTTATGACGCTGAGTCCAGGAATCGAACCCGGGTCACATTGGTGGAAGGCGAGTGCTCTCACCACTGCGCCAACCCTGCTCCCCCGAAGAAGATTGGGGATATTGTAGTTGTTCTTCAATATCCATTCAAAGGTGTCGGCGAGGCAGTTGAAGAGATAAGGTGAAGATCGCAAGCCAAAGGGTAGGCGAAGGTCAACATAAAATTGCCCCTTCCAGTGAATGCCAAGCAGCTCACAGTCAGCAAAATGAACCAGACAGAGGTGGAAGGGATGCTTGATATCAAGCTTCGCCATAAGGGCATTTTTACCATGTTGAGCAACGAGGGAGAGGGCTTGGTCAAAGGTTGCATAATGTAAGGTGTAGTACTTCTTGGAGATATAATCATTGACAGAGGAACCATGAGGGGAACACATGATGTCAGAAAAATTTTTTTGAGTTTTTACCTTCATCAGGTAAACGGCATTTAAAAGATATATATCTGATGGCCTGTTTTCAGCTAGGTAGCATGCTTTGTTTTGAAAACAGAGCAGTTTGAATTTCAAATTTTATGTACAATGTGTGACATCTGGATTGCTTCTGAGAAACATGTCACGTACACAGAAATATCTATCCACCTTGTGTTCTCAGTTGTGAATAACCAGTATGTTAAGAGAAGTGTCTATGCGAATGTTTTCAAGTTTAGCAGAGAGAAAAAATGTTTTGAGAGAGCCAAAGTAAACTCCAGATTTTTCCACTGGTTTACTGCCACCATGTTCTATATTTAGAGGTAACCAATGAATATGGATGGCAACTCTCGAAACAATTTTATGTTCTTTGCTTGTACGTAACAAAAAGGCCTTCTGTGAACCCAAAAGCAAACCATTAGCAAGACAGTTTTTGACAATCAGAAAGAGTGTGTCCAACTTCTGCTGCATCACTATGGTAGGTATCCTGATTAAATGCTCACAGAGTGTCTTGTTGATCTAAAGCAACATATGAAGCTGAACTGGTATACCAAGAGGGACCATTAGGGAGAGGGTGAAAAAAATTCTCTGTGCAAATGGGCATGTATTTTTCTGGAACAGCGAGGTTAACTATAAATCAATATAATTTACTAAAAATGTTAAAGGAACTTTTGAAGCACTTCCTTAATCTTCCTTATTAATGAGGTAATGCGGGGGATCTAAAAATTGTAGTTAACAGAGCAAATTCATTTATTTAAAAAGTATTTACAGTAAGAAAGATGTGGCAATATGGTCTTATTATTCAACACTTTGTGACAGTGTCCACATATGTCATAGTACACTCAATATTCATCGTGCATACTCAACAGGTATCCTGTGATATACATAATATATTATTTTGTGTGTCACATAGAAAAATGACACCTTTTCCAGGACTGATATGTGTACGTTTAGATTATATTTTGTCAAAAACAATCACTTACAGCTTTATTTTCCTGAAAATGAAAATCCCACTCACAAAACGAGGCAACTAATCTACAATTTCCACTCGCCTAATGTGCTTGACACTCACATAGTGTGGGCAAGTGCTAATTTTGAACCCTGCACTAACACTGTGAGCATTAAGTGCAGTGACAAGTTTATGGTAATGAACACAGTGAATATATGAATTCTCTAAATGTCAAGGTTAAATTTTGTAAACAATTGATTGTTCATCACTTATTCAACATTTTTATTTTGATTTAGTTACAAGTTTACAGAGGAGCAGCTGGAGGAATTTTATCCTGAAGGTACTGTAAGTGGGTAGCATTAAGCTATATTAATGCATATAATTAATAGTACACACTCATTGGCTAGCCACATTGCTGACATCATCAGCACTGAAGGTAACTCAGTTGTGGACCATCTCCTAGCAGTAGGCTTTGACACCCAACCCTCCCACCCAGGAATGGGTCATTGTTCAGTTAGCTGTTTGTTCCTTGTTCATTATTGTCAATAAATTTGTTGAATCCCACCTTGGTTGCAGTTTTTAAAGGCTGTTTCACAGTATTACTTCCTACTATTACGAAGATCATCAACCTGTCCTTATCCACTGGTACTATGCCTGGTGCTCTGAAGGTTGCTATACTATCCCCCATGTTGAAGAAATCCGACGCTGACTTTGAACAGTTTCAAAATTTTCGTCTGATCTCGAACTTAAAAGTAGTATCAAAGCTTGTTGAAAAGGCAGCTGCCACACAACTCACAGATCACGTCATGTCGCACCACCTGGACGAGGTGTTCCAGTCGGCATACAAGAACTTCCACTCCACTGAGACAGGTTTAGTGAGGGTCCAGAACGACATCTTGTGTGCAATGGACAATAACAAAGCTGTCATACTTCTTTTATTGGATTTGTCCGCCGCCTTCAACACAGTAGATCACTCGATATTGCTGTCAAGACTGTATGATCGTTTTGGTGTCAAGGTTACTGTACTTGCATGGTTTAAATCCTACTTGACGTCGCGTAAGCAGTTCGTACAAGTCAATGACTGCAAGTCAACACAGCGCCCTTTGGAACGCGGTATACCTCAGGGATCTGTTCTGGGCTCTCTTATCTATCTCCTATACACATCACCCATTGCCGACATCATTAAGCTCCATAAGTTACGGTATCATCTCTATGCTGATGATACCCAAGTGTATATATCTTTTAAAACTGACTGTAGCTTTGATCTCTCACTGGCCAAGCATCGTGTTGAATGCTGTGTCACTGATCTTGACTGTTGGATGGTGAATAATGGACTTAAACTTAATCAGGAGAAAACTGAACTTGTCCTCATAACCTCACAATTTCATTCCAGGCCCGCCCTGGAGTTCATCCAAGTGGGCGATGAGAAGATTCAACCCAAATCTTCTGTCCGGAATCTAGGGGTTACTATCGATCATTGTCTTAACTTAACGGAACATTTTAAAAAAATCTGTGTCTCCTGCCACTACCACTTAAGGAACATTGCCAAGATTAGGAAGTACTTAAGAGAAGATACCTCTGAAATTTTAGTACACGCGTTCATTAGCTCTAAACTGGATAATTGTAACTCCTTGTTATATGGACTTCCCAAACACCTGTTAAATAAGCTAAGATTAATGCAAAATACTGCCACACATATTGTTACGTTAACTAAGCACTTGACCATATTACTCCTATCATGTTTAAACTTCACTGGCTACCGTTAAACTATCACATACATTTTAAAATATTGCTTTTAGTGTACAAGTGCCTTAATGGCTTGGCACCAACTTACCTGTCTGAACTTTTACACTACCATAATAGCCCACGTTTACTTCGTTCTAGTTCTCAGAATCTTTTAGCTGTGCCTAAATCCAGGCTAAAGACGTATGGTGATAGAGCTTTTTCTGTAGTTGCTCCTAGGCTATGGAATCAATTGCCTCTTGAACTCAGGAATGTTACCACTGTTGACCAGTTTAAGACGCAGTTGAAGACATATTTAATATTTAAATTTGCTTATGATGTCTAGTTATTAGTAGTTTAGTTAATTTCATCGTAATAGTTATTAGGTTTGTATTTTATAGTTTTACCATTGTTGTACAGCGCTTTGAGCCATTAGTGGACACAGTGCTCTATAAATGATGATGATGATGATGATGATTATTATTATTGGTGTGATAGTAATTAATATTTATCTAATTACTTTAAAGCAAGCTTGACAACTTGTGGGATATGTTTGGTTTAAAAAGGTTTGTAGGAATACGCTTTTGATGTCCTTGGAAGGAAGGTGTCTTCAGAAGTTCTCACTTATTATGTAATGTGTTTCTGTTTTACAAAATAAATTTGTTTGTAAAACTGAAATTGAATGTAACATTCATTTACAACAGGCTGTGGTAAATAGAATTCAATTATATTATTGCAGTATTGAATTACAATACTGTCACTGGTCAATTTCAGATAGATTTCAGTCTTTAATTTTCCTGTGCAGCAAAGTGCACAATAGGAACATGTGGTGGTGTTTCATTGGTCAATGCACAATAGAAAGCAGGGGTTTCGTTAAAAGCCGGCAACCAGCGAAAATCGCCGCCTACTTTGTCAGAATATATCTCTTACCACTGCCTATTTTGTCCATATTTTCACTCAAATTGATGGCTATTACAAACCTTATTGAAAACCCTGAGAAAGTATGTGGCATCAGTTACTTATTTACCGGTAATGCAAATTTATGACAGTTCTATATTTAGAAAAATCGCTTATTTGCATAGTTGTTTTTGCATAATTTGACACCTTCCATTACCTGACCCAAGTGAGCGCTCAAGGTTAAAGAATCCACTTCAAATTATCTGAACACATTTTCCTGTACATATCTTTGTAAAGTTGTGAAGATTTTAGTCCAGTACAGCCTGTCCCTGTGAAAAGGTTTGCAGAGTTTAAGAGAAGGTTGGAAGTCTCGCACACACTCTGCTTATAGGCTGATCAATCTGAAAGATATCACAAGTTGAATTTGAACACTGTCACAGTTCTATATTTAGAAAAATCGCAAAGTTAATCCAGTACAGTCTGTCCCTGTGAAAAGGTTTGCCGAGTTTAAGAGAAGGTTGGAAGTCTCGCATGCGCTTTGCTTATCGGCTGATCGATCTGAAAGATATCACAACTCAAATTTGAACACTGTCACAGTTCTATATTTAGAAAAATTGCAAATTTGCATAAAGTTGATTTAGTGTAGTATGTATATGACACCTTCTCGTGACTACCTGACCCAAGTGAGCACTCAAGTCCAGTCACAGTCCACTTCAATCAACCTGAACAAATTTTCCTGCACATATCTTTGTAAATTTGTGAAGATTTTTATCTAGTACAGTCTGTTCGGGGGAAAAGGCTTGCCAGGTTGGAAGTCTCGCACATGCTCTGCTTCTGAAAGATATCACAACTCGAATTCAAACACTGTGATATTTCTATATAATAAAGAAAAATCGCAAATTTGCATAGTTGTTTTTGTGTAATTTGATCAGGAAGATATCACAACTTGATCGCTGTGACAGTTCTACATTTAGAGACAAGTTTGCAAATTCTTGGTTTTCACGTGACGTCAGGAAAAAAACTAGAATTTTGAAGATATATCTGCTGGCCCGTTTTCAGCCAAGTTGCACGCTTTGTTTTGAAACTACTCCCTCACTGAGCAGTTTGAATTTTGAATTTTTTTTATAATGCATGACATCTGGATTGCTTCTGAGAAACATGTCACATACATGGATGTATCGTTTTGCCTTGTGTTTTTGGGTTCTGAATAACTGATATGTTAAGAGAAGTGTCTATGCGAATGTTTTCAAGCTTAGCAGAGAGAACAAATGTTTTGAGAGAGCCAAAGTAAACTCCAGATGTTTCCACTTAATTTAGAGGTAAATGATGAATATGGATGGCAGCTCTCAAAACGGTTTTACAGATGTAGGCACTTTGCTTGTACGTGAACAAAAAGGCCTTGTGGGAATCCAAAAGCAAACCATTAGCCAGATAGTTTTTGAGAATCAGAAAGCGTGCGTCTGACTTCTGCACCACAAAGGTATCCTGAGTAAACGTCTTGTTCATAATAATTCCAGGCATCATGCTGTAATTATTATTGTGACATGTGTTTGTGAAGAGAGAAACATATGTTGGAGTACAAAATCTCTGTGTGAATTGTTGTTATAATACCCCTGTTGACTGCAAGCATTACAAAGCTTGTTGCTGACTTTTTTCTGGCCTTTAATTGTCATGTTCACTTCCTTTTGTGGGTATGTTGGTTCTATAATGGTTCTGAGGTATTTATATCCATTCAGTTAATTCTACCTGACCCCTTTCAGCATGCTGGTGAGCACCCTCATGGTTTCCATTTTGTTAGCATTGATACTGAGCCATTCAGCTCAAGTCCAGCTGTTCCATTCTTTTCAGAAGCATCCATCTTATCCCTCTTGTTATGATGAAGCCTGTTTCAAAACTCTTGGGTTATCCTTCACCTGTTTGGTTTCATTGATAATTTTCAATTTCTGGCAGGTTTATATAATGTAAACTTTCTTTTGAGTGTGTGACCTCTGCAGATTGAATACCATTTTTATCTAATTACAGTGGGTTTATTTCCCCTGAATAGGAAGCAATTTTGGTCAGGTCTAAAGTACAGGTCACATTCCACAGGTTACAGGTACAAGTCACTGTTTTATTGATTGGGAACTAAGCCAAACAGTTTCTCCTCAAATTCTAAAGCAAAATTTTGGATAGTGATAAGGGCTAGGAGGCACCTTTGGGCTTCTTTATTTATCTGTAGCACAGTGACCTGTGGAATGTGACCTGTACTTTTGCCCCACTGAGCAATTTTTCTCATTCTTATAATTATTATTATTAATTTTTTTTTCAGGAAGTGGAAACATTGTCAGTGAAAACTTTCTTCCTGGTTGGTTCCTGCTGGAAAAACACTCTGATACTGAGTGAGTTGTTTTGTTATTATTTTTTATGTCAATAATTCCACAGTCTTACTCACAAAAGGAAATATATAGTGAATCCCCAACTGGAATTGAACCTATGACTTTCCAGATTACCAGTTGTGGTGCTCCTGGTGACCACTGAGCCATGGGAGACCCGTGCAGTAATGTTATTGTTATTTATTGATATTTGCACTCACACACTGTTATTATTTATTTATTTACAAATAGATGATAATATTGTTACTCTGCTGTGAAGCAGTGTCTCATGTGAAATTGATTATTAGATACGTTGATACTTTAAAGTTTGTCCTGAGAGAAGTAATGAACATAATTTCATCTTCATACTGGACTATCACTGTAAACCTGAAAATGCTCTGAAGGAGCTTTTTGTGTTTTTTTTTTTTTTTTGTTATCAAGGATGAGCATGTAGTTCATGCCATTTTGTAATGTATAAATTGTGTGATTGTGTGTGTATTTGTAATTATAATGCTTCCTTGAAGCTGGTGACCACTGAAAATGTTCCAAAGCAAGCAAGACAGTATCGATCTTCACAGACTAATGCAAAATAAGCAGTCTCATGCATGATGTTAGATAGTGCATGCAGTAACCAGCAAAGGGCTTGTCTTTTTTATTAATTTTATTAAAAAAAACCCTCTAATTATCAAAACTGCCCTTAAGTGTTCACATTGGATGCAACTCACTATAATACTTACTAGACATCACTTATACTTACTACTTATAGAAAGTAGTCACCACAAGTTGAAATGTTTACTCCTGGAGTGACAGGAGTGCACAAAGCTCCTTATTCCGAAATATTTGCATGACCATGCTACTCTTTCAAAGTTCTTTATTTGTAATTATTATAGTTTGTATAGGTTGTGAAATGTTGTCACTGATTTAACTCAACATTCCAAAGTGTTTTAGGATCGGATGTATCACAATCAGTATAGCAGGAGCAATGAGGTATTTAAGGCTAGATCCTCTCAGGCCTTCCAGGGCTCCCATGTTTTCCCTGAGTGGCAATAATGAACTGTAGCCCTGATGTAGGCATATTCTGAAAACAGTATGGTTAAGGTCTTTTTGAACTTGAAAGTGGCAATTTACCATTTCTGAGTTGTTAAGGTGTGCATGAGGCTGATTTTTCACTCCTTCACTTCCTGTTAAACATTTTGTGAATCTTCTGACCAGTGCTAATTAAATGCTTAATTTTGCATAATTATTGCCCATAATATGTAATAAATTAAAATTCCAACCATGAAACTGTACAACCAATATAATAATTATATAATTACTTATCACGATCAGGGAAATGAAAAAAAAATCAAGATACTACAAAAGACCAATGAAAGATATACAGAAGAGAAGGAACTTGCTTTTGATAATTTTGTCATAGAATAAGGGCCATTTGTTTTGAAGAGGGCTGTTCCACTTAAATTTGACCCAAGGAAGACTTAAAAATCATGCATATATATGTTAAACACAAGCATTATGCTTCTCTTTTGGAGCTTTCAGTAATGTTTCCTAACAAAGGAATCAAAACCATAAATACCTGCCTATGGTTTATAATTCATTTTCCAAGTTCAGTGCTTCATAACCACTTTGTTTTCCTTAGGTTTCCTACACTTAGAGCTGGTGTTAACTATCTGAAGCATGAGGAGTCCAGACGGGCTGCTGACCCACTGGTGTTTGTTAAGGAGAATGTTGCTACTTTTCTGGATGCTGTGGACACTTTAAAAAGTATCTTCATTGCTTGCAATGAATAAAAGCCCTTGGAAAGGTTGACCCACTATATTTCAAGACCAACAGAACACACAATTTACCTTGGAATAATTTAGAAACACAAGCTTTTATTAATATTTTGCTGTTTGAAAACAACAATATTATTTGAAATGGGAATTACAAACTGAGTTTCAGTGAATGTGAGGTTGGTGGACCAGGTATGGCCATCATCCTTGTCATTATTTGTATGGTGTTCCATCCTGTCATCTAAGAATGTTTGTAGATTCCTTAACTTTACTGTTTAAGGTGTTCAGCGGGACATGCTGCGTGATGAGAGTAACTGTGATGGAGGATCTATTGTTGAGAAACTAGAGTCTTTTGTGCAGGGTAGGCAAAATTATTCCATTTCTTGTCTCTTTTCACTTTTGGCCATTTTGGTGTTGACCTTGGTGTAAAATCAGGTAATGTTCAGATGACATACACAGGGTTTTCCCTCAAAATGTTCCTTTGGGAGTCCATGGTACTCCTTTAACCTATGGTTTTGGGTCCCAGACAAAAAAGTAGGGGTCCCATGGTTAGTATTGTCTTAAATTCCAGGCCCCAGTTGTTCAAAGAGCGGATAACTCTATCCAGCGGGTAAGTCGCTCTCCAGCGGATAAAATGTATCAGTTGCGATACATTTTTTCCGCTGGATAGCGACTTATCCACTGCTCTTTCAACAGCTGGGGCTAGGAGAAGAAAGGTATTCCTCACTAATTCATCAACTCAGTGAGGAAGATACACTAGAAAAATGCGCTGAAATTGAAATTTTAGTAGCATCTATTAGCGAATTACAGGTTCAAGGTACAGGCAACAAGTTAGTTTAGTGAAAACCCTTCACTTTTGCCTTTCTTCCGTCTCTCTAAATGCTCATGCTGCAGTCAGAAAATCAACATTTTCAAAGCTGGGTCCAACTAGTCTTAACATAATCATTTGGGGATTAAGTCTGTTTTGGACAGAAAACCTAATTCGCAAGGAATTTGAATATGAATATAACCATTTTGGGTGCTACCATCTTAAAAACACGTGCATCCAAGAGGATACAGACTAGCTCCTCCTCCTCCTTTTTATCAGCCAAGCAATGCATCACAGAACGCGCATTTGCACGTCAGGGAAAACCCTGCATACAACAACACACAGAGACACAATAACTTACAAAACAAAGAAAACCTCAGAAGAGATTACGCTGAGGTAAACCTCTACTTTGGCAGATAAAGATAGCTTCCTGCAGCATTGATATTATCTTTTAATGATTTCATTTAAGTGTGAATGATATATGAAATAAATAAAAGAAAATAAAAGAAATAAATAAAATTATGAAATAAATCTTTATGCAATTACAGAAATTGCGTTCACAACTGTGAGGATCATTTCTTCATTTCATTTTCCGCAGTTCATATATGATTTATTTCATGTATCATTCACACTCATTTTTTTCACGTGAACAGATGAACCCATAATTGACATCAGTGACTTCATTGCTCTGTTGGTTAGAGCATTGCACCGGTATTGCAAGGTCACAGGTTCAAACCCTGTTGAAGTCCTGAACTTTTTCAGGCTTCTTTACACAGTTGCAGAATTATTGCATTCACAACTGCGAAGATCATTTCTTCGTGTCATTTGATTCCATTTAAATTAAAACAATTTAAAGTAGGAGGTTAGCTGCTTGAATGAGGGAATACGTTTTGTTTTTATGTGAAAATTTTCTGGCATTATTTGAGTGGTAATCTCTTTTAACAACTACTAATCAGAGCACAATATTAGTAAATATTTGTAGGAAAAATGGCAACTGTGGCTGTTGTACCTGTCGAAACTGTTCTCTTTAATATGTGCTTGCCTCAAAGGTGCAAGTAAGAACGCAGAGGGCTTGTTTCAAGATGTCTTAGCTCGGAAAGATGATGCTGATAGAACAAGGAATGCACTGAATGTCCTACAAAGATTCAGATTCCTGTTCAGCCTTCCACAGTGCATTGAAAGAAATATTCAGCTGGTATGTGATACATATTAGGTAGTTACTGAGGCCAGCAGCAATATGTGATATATTGCAGTCAGCTGAGGGTGTAGCCCGAAGCTGACTGCAATATATCACATATTGCTGTTGGCCGAAGCAACTATCTAATATATTTACTATTCAATACCCAGTGCCACTGTTCTCTCTCTGCACTAAATCACTGATTGCAGGCGCCCCTTCCACTTTGTTCCTGAACGAACAAAAGAATATAATTTGCACTTGTTGATTAGCTCAACTGGGAATTGGTGACTGAGATGCCTTGCATCTCAATAAAAGCGGTAACGTTTGAACCTCTGATTGCGTTTCGTGTATGTGTTGTTGTTTTCAACATTTTTCAACAAGCAGGTCTCTGAACCACTGCAAAACAACTTGCAGTGTGAGAAATGAGGTCCGTTTCGCACTAATCATAGTTTTTACTAAAGATGATTTGTGTTTGTGTAGTTTGTTTTTGAGCATGTGATGTTTTTCAACTAGTGGGTTTGCTGAGCAATTGCTACTTATGATAATTTGAATAGATCTCTTTGTTCTTCTTTGTTTTCCATGCGGAAACAATAGACAATGAGATATACCATGGTATTTGCACGTGCAGAGTAACTTTTTCCTTCAGTTGTGACCAGACATGAAAGAAGTGTATGACAATGGCTTCACATCAGATGAGGATGAAGAGGCGATTTTTAGAACACAACAAAACTGAACTCGAAATACTGGCGAAGATTCACCTAAAGCTGACAGGTGGTTTGGAGAACGAGGGTAAGTTTTATTAGCCCGTTTAATTTTCTTGCTTTTAATACATGATTGAATTGAATCATGTCATGGCATTTTAATTAGTGAGTAATGTATGGTGTTTAATTTTGCCTCAGATGAGCACTTTGTGGGAAGCCTATTACAACAACTGAGTTGGAAGAATTTGGAAGAAGTTGGGCCACTGATAACAGTCAGAGGAAATGGCGCTGGGTTGTTAAAGTATTTAAAGATTGCCGTTTTTGGCGAAAAACAAGGCCGTTTTAAAGGAGCCATATATACTAAGCGTCAGAGAACAAACAGGCTGCAATATTAAAAATATTGCAGCCCGTACACTGCAATATTTTTAATATTGCAGCCTGTTTGTTTTAGTATATATTACCCCTGAGAATTTCCCTGCTGACAAAACGGACCGCCCCCATTTTCCTGTCACTGTTGTTTTAGCATCTTTAAAGACTACAATCAGTGATTTAGTGCAGAGAGAGAAAATGATGGCACTGGGTATTGAATAGTAAATACATTATTTTTTAGATTTGTCCCCCACTCTGATCATAACACTGTAATGTATAGTCAAACTGAACGGAGCATTAAAGAGTTTCAGTAATGTGTGAAACACAAGATTCAGAATTTCTTTTAAGTAACCTGTGTTCCTTTTTTTCGATTTACCAATACTTGAATACCTTCTCTACCTGATATTTTTTTTAAATCACTTGGCACTTGTATCACAATAATACCCTTAAGTGGTTTGGCAGATTAATATTTATCTACCATTGGAGTAACTTATAAAAACGTTTGGTATGTCAAATGACTAATAATTATTTTAAACCACAAATTTTTCATGATTTATAAATTTGTTATCTCTTGTTTTGCTAAAACAGGTCAGAGAAACTCATAAGGCACTTCATAGCTAGCATAAACCATGAGTGCCACAGATTCATATACAACATATCATGTACAATATGCTTCAATCATTAATCAGGACTGTCACTAATTTTTGAAGTTGGCAGGGATTTGCAAAAAGTAGCCAGGGATTCCAGCTATCATAGTATGGCCAGTATGCTGTTTTCCTATCAGAGTACCCAGGGATCTAACTCAGAATTGCTGTCAGTGGTAAATCCCTCCCCCCACCCTTAATGACAGTGCTGATTAATGCTGAAATCCTCTATTGTAGAGGTAGCTAATGGGATATATTTCATGTACCATAAATTATTTGTTCATTTGTTTTCTTATTAACTTATGTATTTTTTTTTATAATTTTTATTGACTATAGGGAGAGTATGAGATGGTCATTAGTGATTACGGAAGAGCTAAGTCATTATTTGCAGGAACAGATATCAAGATTTTTAAAAGAGGTATCTAGCCAATCATTTGTCAGTAGATTATTGCTTTTTTATATGGAAACATTAGCATTGAGATTACAGAGAGAACTTAACCTTTGAGGAAACTGCTGTCTTTTTCTTGTGTGATCACTGTTGATCTAATGGAAACTAACAAGGTGGTTTTCAAATTTTAGCATGAAATTGTTGCTACCATATGAGGCAGATAGCCACAGTCACTGTCAAATGTGGACTAATTGGCACAGTTGTTTCATTTTATCCTTACTTATGACCTGCGAGAGATAGGATAGTACTGTTATACATCCTAAGGTTCTGCTATCTCTGCACAGTGCTACAAGAAGTTGAAGCAAAAATAGAAGGCTTCCGCCAACATCTTAAACTAAAGCTAGCTGAGCTGCCATCACCACTGGAAGACCAGAAGAAGCTTATCAGGTAATCATGTGTGTGATGAGGAATTCAAGTGTCTTTTTCTCAGCAGAAAAGTTTCATGCAGTGATGCTTTTAAAGCAAAATTAAATATAGCAAAAACTTTTCTATTAGCCACAACTTCCATGCCTGTCATTAGTATCTCATTTTCAAAATTTCAACTCATCCTCTTATAGGCCATTAGTTAGGAAATTCAAGCCATCTTTGGTAATGCAGACTTGATATTTATTTTTCTTTCAGATATCTTGTGGACTTGGACTATCAAGGGGACCCTGCTTGGGAGTGCATTATCAATCAGAAGGATTGGCTGCTCAAATTGCTGACAAGCTGCCAGGACGATCACAAGGCCAAGGGTGAGTGAGTCAGTCACTACTAAGACAGCTTACAGTTCTGTCCAACACACTATACAGTTTCTGAATACTTTGTAACTGGCTACCGTTTCAGCTTGTCCATTAGTCTACAAAGATTGGGAGATGTTTCGGCCGTTTAAGGCGGTCCGACGGCTCACGTTTTACCATTCAAAATCCTGCAACATTTTACGTTTAGTGCTCAGTAACTGTAAGCAAGGTATATGTTTGATCTGTACGAAACAATTCGTATGACAGGCATGGCACCAGCTATAGCGCACTCGACACAGACACAGTTGTGCTGTCTAGCCGTCAGCCTTTGGGAAGGTTTACATTTTGAGAACTGAACATATAACCCTGTAGAACGGTAGAAATAAAATCTTGACTTCACAATAAATTAACCCTATTTGTTCGTTGACAGAAACTAACCTTCAACCGTTTGCTGTTCATATTTCAATGACCAATGTTTTCATGTTTTAGGAAGTATTGCCAGAACTTTACTTAGGAAACTTATCAATTCAGTAGCAATGTTTAGAATTCCCTAAACCACAAAATGTCTCAAAGCAAAGAACACTCTGGCTCCATTTCTTTCCGTTTTAGACTCTGTTCCTTTGCTTCAAGTTGATGTTTCAAAGGTTGATTTGGACATCAGAACGTCAAGAAGTGCCACATCCCTAGGTTTGTAAACTGACTCGACACATATCCTGCTTAACTGATATTAACAACTAACCAGGATTATTTTTTGGCGCATTTTGTTTTTTCGTTTATTTGTTTAATTCTTCAAAATCAGCTAGCAGACAAAAAACGCTAGATCAAGACATTGTTTTTTAGCGTCCATTCGTTTGATACAGTGTGGATCCGTAGAAGTGTTTTCCTTTTTCACACGAAACTGACTCAGGGTGTATTGTGGTTTTACAGAATTGATGCTCATGAACGGAATGTTTTTTTTAGAATAATTGAGAAGCACCAAGGGAAGCCAGTTCTGGAGAGAGTTTTTTACCTGGCCACCGTCCAGGAAGGATCGCTTTTTCTTGGGTCAATTATGTAACCGCTACATGTGACCTTGAATAACTTTATAACTTTTTCACCATTCAAGTTTATAAGCCTAGGGTAATGGACTTCAAAGAAGGCACAAAACTTGTGTGAGCAGGGGGTGCGAAATTTGTCAGTATAGCAGGACTTGAGGTATAGTGTCTTAGAGAGTGGGGATAGAATTGGTACGATTGCAGTACATGTATTGTGAACGTCCACTGTATTTGGTAAATAGTGTTGTGTTGAGGGTGTTAAATAATTTGTGTTTTTATCGAAACAAAAAAGGTATATTAGAAGTGAAACCAATACAGTTAGGTTTGTGTTATTCCAGGGTCTTACCGCAGTGAATCTCTCGGGATCCTTGGAGTCACGTCACCGCCGAACAAGACATCGTCGTTTGATCACAACAGTACGTTTTTAGTGCCATTTGTTCATGTTTTGCCGACTATATTGTCAAGTCAGTATGGTGTATCCCCAGATTGTGTTGATGGAGGCAGTCCTTTTGCTGTGTTAGCAGTGGCCTCATGACACAGAAACTCATTTTGCTATGCCGTGCTACGTTTGACCTTAGGAACAGTAATTGGTAATGTTTATTTTAAAATAATGCTTTTTAAACTCCTTCCCGACTACGTCAATCAAGCTAATCTCGCTGAGTTAAAGGTAAAGTTAATGACCAAGGACACCATGAACCTACATGCCACGCGTGGCGCCATGAACCTACATGCCGCACGTGACACCATGAACCTACATGCCGCACGTGGCACCATGAACCTACATGCCGCACGTGACACCATGAACCTACATGCCGCACGTGGCACCATGCTTTATAGGCTTTTGTACATTATGCTTTTGTTTCCCCACTAAATTGCTCCACCTTAATGCTCCAAGTTTCCCACGAAAATGCTCGATCTTCCCAAAAAAAAGCCACTAAAATGCTCGGATAGTGCTCATTTTACAAACGGTTTTTTAAATTAATTTCAAAGTTTTTAACATGGTGTTAACTGTTCACACTTACAAAGACGTGCAAGTGTTGCAAGTAACAACAACAACAACGTATACAAGTTCATAAATACAGCCAAAAAAACATAATCCTCGAAATCATCTATGAATTTTGAGTTTTAGTCTTCATTTTCTCCAAAAGAAAAATAATTTCTTTCTTAGTTTCTCGGGAAAAAATTAATTTTCCGGGAAAATGCCACTAAAATGCTCGAATAATGCTCAATGCTTTTGCCTCACTAAAATGCTCGAATAATGCTCAATGCTTTTTCTCACTAAAATGCTCGAAAAAATGCTAGCATAATGTACAAAAGCCTAGCTTTATTTGAAGAACACGTGTTAAAACTGGATTTGTTTGCCCTTACCTATTTCATTTTAGTCCAGTATGCAATGACGGTTTTGTTCACCTGTTTTGATTCAGCTAAAGGTGGCAGTTCTGTCCCTCAGCGAGTGCTGTTTGTAGAGGAATTATCCGACCTATTAACAGAAAGTTTACCAGACTTGTGGAAACTTGGCCAGGCGTATTTTAACGGAGCCCTCATAGCCGACGTATGTGTTGCTTTTCCTACAAGGTCGATTTCGATTCATCTTGTTTTCTTCTCAGAAGCTAGTTCCAGGCGCTCAGATATCTGGGGCGAGCGAAAGACGAGCGAAGAATTTGCTTTGCTTCGCTCCTTCTTGCTCGCCCCAAATATCTGAGAGCCTGGAACAGGCTACTCTCAGTGGCAAAAGGTTGCAGGCTGACAGCTGTTTACACTTCATGTAATATTCATTATCCCGCGCGATGACATCATTAGCATTAGGGAGTTTTAGCAACGACGACGGCGACGGCAATGAAAACGCCACTTCAAAATATAAGTTCTTGTTTTTGTAACGGTTTCGCTATTATTCCAATTTGTTTAACTTGGAAAATACTGGCGAACTACTCAGGGACTAAATTGTTATGAACGCAGTTAAAGTAAGGAAAAAGAAAGAAAACTTTACAGTCACACGCTCCCGTTCTCGAGAAAACCTAAAATTTGGTCATTTCACGTTGTTGTTTTGCAGAGGACGGGAAAGAAATGTACCAAAATGTAAAACGCACGTGCAGAGCCATTATTTTTGCTCATTAAACCTATTGTTTTGTGGCGTTCTCGTTGCCGTTGCCGTCGTCGTTGCTAAAACTCCCTATTATATAAAGCAGAACAACGTATGCAAACAGTTTACAAAGAGGGCCAGTGAATCGGATCAGCCCTCCCTTCCTTCCTTCCTTCCCTCCTTCCTTCCTTCCTCCCTTCCTCCCTCCCTTCCTTCCTCCCTCCCTCCCTCCCATCCTCCCTCCCTTCCTTCCTCCCTTCCTTCCTCCCTCCCTCCCATCCTCCTCCCTTCCTCCCTTCCTTGCTCCCTCCCTTCCTCCCTTCCTTCCTTCCTTCGCTGACGAGTTAGCTTTCGGTGTTCCTTTGTCGCTCTCCTCAACAGGAATCACCTATCCCACGCAATAATACTAATTTCATCAGAGGAAGGGATAATGTACTATGTCATGTGAGACATTACAAGTTATGACTCTAGATAACACGTGATATTTGATACCTAATTTCTGTTTTAATCTCCTATTCTTTGCAACTGTTGTATTTACAAAGACCAAAATGTGGAGGAAAGCTGCAACTAAACTGCCTAACCTTTTGTGTCTTACACTGTTTACAAGTGTCAGAGAAATGACTGCCATTCTGATGATCCCTTGTTTTGTGTTGTTTCAGTCCAGCGGATCTTCCAAGCAACTCAAGCCCACAGCACAGAAGCAGAAGACGTTTGAGGTGGGAGAGAATGACACACTACTGACACATTCTTGCTTAATGTGGCTAAAACAGGTTTGATAGGACATTTAGAAAAAGTAATTTCTTACGTGACATTTTTGATGTTGTGGTAATTCTAGGAGATGATTCATGATGTGGCGTCGTTGTATGCGGATCTTATTAAAGCTGCATTTTTTCCAAGCTCACCATCAGCGCTCAGTATTCCTAGTAAAGACAAACAAAGCTGTTGGCACAGTGCTCTGGAGGGGATGGCTGCATGGCTGCCTTCTTGTGTACGATATGTCAGGTACTCAGTCTATTTTCTCTTTAATAAGCGGTAAGTTTAATAAAGGAACAAAAACCTCGATTAGGGCCATCAGTTGTTCGCTATATAAGCTTCATAATGAAAATGTCTTAAAATATTGTCTCAGTAGGTGGTGATCAACTCGAAGGTATTCGCTATGGTA
>JAEMWC010000273.1:880000-930000 GCA_016490735.1 Pachyseris speciosa
CCTTAACTATCCAAGTGTGGGTGTGGTCGGACATGGACACTGTTTGAGTAAACTGAACATTCTATACTAATAGAGCTTACAGACTTGGATTTATTTATTTCACAACAAGGAAGTAAATGACAAGTCTATATACACTTAACTATACACTAAAATGAGTATGCTGTTGGAAACCCACGGAACAGGAATAAACGTCCCTGAAAAGTGTAGGCTACCATAAAAATCAGAAAAAGAAAAAGAAAAAAAATGCTAAATATGGTCGAATAAATATAAACTCAGTCATGGCGATCGATCTGAAGGCAAAACAACTTTAACTCTTGTTTGAACTTAGGAAACTGAGTCACTTTTTAAGACGTTTATATATACGCCATGAACAGTGTAGCGAGTTGAACTTAGTGTCCAGCTTATCTTAGTACCGCAGGTTTGATTTGCCGTCCATCTTCCATCCTCCACCTTTTTATCCAAGTCAGATGACATTTGGGATTATGAAGTGGGAATGGATAATGGCCTCTTGATCTTGTATTGTTTTGTTATACATTTTTTCCTCTCTCTTGACCATTCAGGCGTTTAATGAGTGCCTCCACCACTTGGCTTTCCAGCCAGATCAGGAGTCCGACAAAGTCTCCCTGTAAGTTTTTTCTTGTAATGGCAGATGAAACGGACATAATGTAGAGATAAACAGAGATAAGCACTTACCAAAGGGGTAGTATTATGCAAACTCATCCTGTCGTTGAGGTGAACGTGTTCCACAATGCCCTTTTACTGCATCAATGCCGATTCCATTACTGTTTGGCCATGTGTGTGTGTATGTTCATTCGATTGCGGGCTTCTTAGTTTCCGAAATTAACAGAGGTGGGGGAACTTGTGTCAACAGATCGGGTCCTCAAGAGAGTACTTCGAGTGGTTCACAGGACAACTTGGAGCGGTCGTCTATATCAACCATGGAGGACAACACACCTATTATTGTGAGATATACCCTCAGTTAATGTAACTATTTGATGGATTTTAATGTGCACAGTAGAAGTTGTCTATATCTCTATTTATTCTAAGGACTTTTTCAGGTGTGTGCATGATTAGGAGCGAACCATAAGGCAACTGGCCGGGGAATTGTTTTTTCATTTTTTCGAGAATAATGCTTTGCATACATTTTCTTTCAATGGTTTGCAAAATATTTCATTGCTTCGTCTTGCTGTCATTTGTATATTTTGTTTGTTTTCTTTTTAGAGCTTTTTAGAGGAATTTTGTTTGACTTTTATCTACCATCTTATCCATAGCCCAGTCCTTTGTTAGCCTGGACAGATTAAAATGTGTAGATTGCGGTCAGCCCGAAGTAGCCAGTCCCATGCTTGCCAATAGTCCGCCGATTGTTCACTCAGAGTTTGATGTAACTGCCAAAACCACTTTGCCAACATGGCCTTGTAAAGTGAATAATGTTTAAACACTGCAGCGGCAGCTCTTTCTTGGAATGTGACTTTTAAACTAAATCTTCGGTCCCTCCTCAGGATGAAAGGCTGCTGATTGTGCTTAACAACTGTCGGTATGTGCGGAACCATATTCTTCCCAAACTGGTGGACAGTTTTAGAAGTAACGACTACCCTATCAGTGACAAGCTCAAGAAGGTAATTGTTTCAAGCTTGATTGAAAAAACTGATGATCAGTCGTCGATACTCAGTTAATTCACTTTGATCCTTAGATGACTTTTCAATCATACTTTGAAGATGGCTCCCTGTAAACCAGCTGGAGCACACTTTTTCCGTGTCGCGCAGTACTTTTCTAGAAACCTGTGAGTGAAGATTCTCGACAGATTAGCGCAACGAGTCATTTGTTAGTATAACCGTGTCTAGTTTCAGTCTTGGTGCGACTAGGTAGTGTCTAGATACCGTCTGAACAAAGGCTCCTTCCATCTTCCTCGGGAGGGACTCTGTTGGTTAGGTATACACAGTACACAGTTGCGAGAAAACTAAGTTGCGAGCTCTTGTATACAGTAACCCAAACGTTTTCCCTGTCATGGGCGGAATGCATGGTATTCCTTTGCCTAGATGAGATCAATTGATTTGCATATTCAAAGTAATTCATTTAGGGCTGAATACTGAATGTGGAGAAGGAGAGTTTATTGTTGTAATGGATGTTTTCTTTTTTTGTACTTTTTTTAATGGATGTTCACATTCTAGTGTACGATAATTGTATTCAGTATTTTTGAGTTCTCCTGTCTGCTGTCTGCAGGATCTCAACAGTGAGCTGAATGACTTGGAAGGAAAAATCTTTGACGCGTACATTGAGCAGAAAGCTGAGCCACTGATAGCGTATGTGGAGCCTGGGATGACAATATGCGATTTTAAATGGCACAGCTGTCTTCCACCTAACGGTAAACACTAACAACTGATTGATTTACATATGTGTGCTAGTATTCAGTGTAAGGGCAAATTGTTCTTGGACTCTGTGTCTAGAGGATTGGGGCGTTGCCCAATTTCTCAGACAGCCTCTCCCACGCCACTCGCGGCACACATCGAATACAGAATACAACCAAGTTCACTTTAGAGTTAGAACTGTCGTTTGGAGTTTGAACAGGACGCGTCTGTTTAAGCAGCAAAAATATCAACTTCGTGTCTTTAGGTTTTACTTGGTTTTGATATCGATTTTTCTACTCAGTTCATCTTGCTGATAGAGCAAATACACAAGTTTGTTTGTTTGTTTGTTTGTTTGTTGAAACGGAAGAACTGCGAGTTTCCATTCATCGTTGCCGATTACGTGGTTAAAAAATTAAAAAAAAATAACTCTACAAGCGCAGTTATTTTTATCACTCTAGTCCCTGTTAGTTGTGAATAGTAGTGTCAGCTCTGAATACAGAATACAATTCTTGGTTGAAAGATTCGGCTTCTGTAAAACTAGTTTGGCCCTGAATTTGTGTTATTCCAGTTAAAAGTTAGCCAATTAGATTAGTGTGAAACGTCACTGAAGTGAGCCAGCCCGGGAGATTGCTATGTCATTGTCTTTGCTGTTTTATTTTGCAGATGTACGCAGCTATGTTAAAGAGGTCATCATGAACCTTGTTACTGTACATGCGCAGGTTTGTGCTGAATCACCGCAAATGTGGTGATACATGAACTGCTGAACTCTGTCTGATGACCGTGTTGCCCCCTGCTTTTGTTTGAATTTGGGAGTGCTCTTGGGCGTCATTTGGTTGTGCTTTGTTTTTTATCTTTTGTGAACACAACAAATTCCAGAGCTCCTCTCTTTTCTTTCCCTGTACAAACCTCTGAGTTAGCTAAGCCAGTGTCCAATGTTAGGGACAAGTTTGTAAGTTTGGTCTTTGGAACTTTGTCTCACACACCAAACGTCCCTTATTTGTAGTAAATTTGTTCTCCATTTGTTTGGCATTTCTCTTTATTCTTGGTTTTATGTGGTTATGTGTTTGTCAGGTGTTTGCTGTCTCAGAGGAGTTGCTGGCCCAGGTTTTGTCCCGTCTGACCGACATGTTATCAGATGAGTTTTGCAGGCTCATTGCTGCCGTTCAAACATTTACTTCGGCGGGTGCTGTCACGGTACGAGTGCAATGCCCTTTCTTGTCTGGCACGACTTATATTGTTGACTTTATTTGCATGGCAAATAGCTTCAGTGCTTGTACACTTGCATCGCGTATGGAGATGATTAACGTTTCGAATGCAGCGTTATTTCTCATCCTTAGCACTGGTTGTGATATTGGAACATATTTCTGATTGTATCAGGATCTGAGGAAGATCGTTCTCAAGTTTATCAAAGGTCGAATAGCTGTGCATATTTTAAAGCCAGTGGAGGTTTTAGCGTTTACTGTCCTCGCAGTATTGTTGCTCAAAGTGCGCGAAGGATTTTTAGCGGACGACTTCCTTACGATGTTGGCATTTTAGTTTCTCCAACATCCCTTTTTGACAAGGAATTTCATATCCTTGCCTATTACAATACAGAGTCTTCTTCCCTAGCAAAATTCTTAAATATTTTTCATGACACTGAAGCCACTGTAGAGTAAACAATGTGGGCTATGCGATGTTCGCCGATTTAGGTCACGTGACTCATTCTGCATTGCGACAGCCTTGTAGCGCAGACCCAATCCAAGCGTGCGTTCGGCCATATTTAGGGACACCATACATAATAAAGAGGAATTCATACTGATCTCCCAATACTTTAAATTCTTGGCTAGTTTGCTATGGACTGTTATCATTTGGTGTTTCATTTTTCTGGTACTTTACGGTAATAGAGTAAAATTGTTAAGCCAGAACTGACGGTAAGTTTCGTTTAGGCGCATTTGGAAGCAAGAGCGATCCAGGAAGCATTAGCTGCTTATCTCACACAACACGCCAGGTATGTAGATGTAGTGTTGAACCTCATTTTCTAGATTTATAGATACGTCTTTTAATTTTTACCTTTTTTATGTATACTGATATTTAACTTTTATTGTTAAGCACAATAAGCAAGTAATGATAATGGCGTTATTTAAATATTCCATCACCATCATCACCACCACCACCACCATCATCGTCGTCGTCATCATCATCACCACCATCACCATCACCACCACCATCACCATCACCACCATCATCATCATCCACGTTTCCCAAAAGTAATTACAACCAAGATTTTGCCATCAAATCAATCTTTTTTGCTTGTTATTTTGTTTTGCGTTCGGCTGTGCAGTTTTCTTCATTAGTAACATCTGTACAGTTAGATACATTTTGATGAGACACCAGAGATAATGTGTTTTTGAAAATCAAGTGTTCCGCGAGTTTTTGGGTTTTGTTCCTTTAAATGATTTAGGAACAAATTAATCATGCACATAAAGGAACTATTGTTCCTTTATGAAATCCGTTCTTAGGAACAATTGTCAGCTAGATTCGGAACTAAAGTTCCCGTTCTTGTAATTGGGAACACACTGTTCCTATTTCTTTCGGTAAAAAGGAACAATTTGTTCCGTTAATATTTTTTAGGAACAAAAGTTCCTTTTCATGCGGTTCCTGTTTTTAGAATTTGTTCCCTTTTAAGAAGGGACCAATTGTTCCTAATTTTACTTCGCACTTAACTCAATGAGCAACACGTTGCCCCTGTTAACCGGCATATTACATTACTGGCAACGATACAAAGGAACAACTGTTCCGGGAAAGTGTTCACTGATTTGCGAATGGGAATGCCAGCTGTTCCTTGTCGAATGCTTTTTGTTCCTATTAGTGACACAGAGGAATAAGTTGGTTCCTGATCACATTGGACCTATTTCCATTGAATAGGAACAATGGTTCCGATCTTAAGCTGCATTAAATTGCGCCTTTAGACAAAGAGGAAAAACGTTCCATTTCATTGTAGGAAACGATGTTCCTTTTTAGCGTTAATAAACTTGAATTCACGTTCCGAGGTTATTCTGAGGAGCCAGTTTTCCGTCTCTCTAGCAAACCGTATTTTTTCTGATATCCTGAACCATTTTGTCTGTCCGGCTTGCTGTCTGACAACAAGTCACATCTGTTTGACAAACCAGTTTGGCCTGTCATGTCCATGTCAATGTCCAGGTCCTTGGGCGGGAACATGCAGGTTCACAAAATGTCCGGATATCTTGGGCAGGACCATACAGGTTCAGGACGTGATTGAGCATGTCTTATTGTTTCGTGAGGTGGCAATTGAGAAGGAACAAAGAGGTGGCGGGCAAGATTGGGCACGTTGAGGCAGATAAGGAGGAGAACATCATTAATTGGTCAAAAGCCGATTGTCATCCGAAGAGAATCACGTGTAACAATATCAGTATGTATACGAGTCTTTGGTGAGCTTACATTTATTTCCGTTTACGAGATGAGTGGACGAAAAGCTGAGATAGATTGGTCAAAAATAGCAAATGCATCTCCAAGACCAAAGCGACTTCACTTAGAAGAAGATGACGTTGATGGTTTATTTCGTTGTCCAGTGCAAGAGTGCGGCCACGATGGATTCATATCTCAACGAGGCTGTAGAAAACACGTAAAGACAAAACACAGTTGGTTCTATTATTTTGATGAAAAGCCATCAAACGCCCACATTCAAGCAGGAAAAAGTATAGAAGATGAAGAAAAAGATACAAAACCGGCAAATGTGGTAAAGTCTGTACCCACGTTTGATCGTTCAAGTTCAATCGTAGAGGAACTCCTATCGTGGCTTACAGGTACTGGAGGAGGTTGCAAGAGTGAACGTCAAGCGCAGCAAATCACTAGCAAATGTCTCAAGTTTCTCAAATTTTGTTGCGAAGACGAAGAGGAGCTTTCCTTGGACATTATTGACTTTAGCTTATGTTCTCCTAATCTTCTCTTTAAATTTGTTGATACGATGCAGGACGAGTGGAAACTTGGCCACGCGGGACGCATTGGCTATTTAGACGCCATTGCTGAGCTGATGGATTTCAGAAAGGTAAACGGAGCATCCGAGGTTGTACTGAGGGGCCTGTCCTCCACGGAAACATACTTAAAGAAGGCCCGTAAAACAGTTTCGAAAATGATGCGATTGCAATGGACGAGTGAACTCGACATAGACACCTTAGAATCGAAGGGACACTGGGCTACGCTGGATGAGCTCTTGGAAGTTGTCGCGCGTTACTTGCCCCGCTACGAGGTCGTGCTCAAGGCCTGCAAGGACAAGCCAGGTGCAGTATCACCACTGGACTTGTCCTTCGCCACCAAATTTCTCGCGGTATATTTGTTTATCAAAGTTAAAGGTTCCCGCCCAATGACTTATCAGTATTTAACAGTTGAAATGGTGCGCACTGCTAAGACTAACGGTGGATTTATCGATCAGAAAATGTTTAAAACAGCGGGCAAGTATGGCTTCGATTCTCTTTTCCTAACAGACACAAGCATGCAGGTATTGGAAGGCTACATTGATTCAATTCGCCCTTTGTTGAAGCCGACTTGTGATTATGTCTTAGTGACGAGGAATGGCGGCCAACATAATAAGCTTGGGGAGCTCATGAGCAAGCTAGTTTTTGACGCCACCGGAAAATACGTCCACCCTACTCGTTACCGACAAATAGTTGAGACAGCCAGTTCTAAGAAACTTAGTAGCAACGCACAGGGCACGATTTCCGAAGACCAGAAGCACAGCTCTGTTGTGGCAAGAGTGCATTACCAAAAGCAAAGATCGCGGGAAGTCGCGACCAAGGCGCACGAATATCTGGAAACACTTTATGGCGAGAAGGGATCAGCCTTAGAGATGGATCTTCGATCAAGACTTTCAGACAAATCTTCGTCCTCGCCGGAACAAGGAGAAGATTTTGAAGGGTCTTTAACCGAACAAGCCGATAATTCCAGCACGCCTAAGTTAAAACGCAAGAATGCTTTAAAATCGCCCGATTCTTGTACAGGAAAGAAAATTCTACTGTTCACTCCCGAAGAGGATAAATATTTGAAGATGGGACTAGATCGTCATGGTTTCGGAAATTGGACAGCGATACTTAGAGACCCAGATTTTCATTTTCAGAAAGGACGCAAACCGAACTCTCTTTTAAATCGTGCGGCCAGAAAATTTAGTTCAAAATGTACTAAACCATAGCGAAATAGGTTATTGTTTAACAAGGGCAACTTACATTAAACATCCATCGAATGAAATTCAGTCAATCTTAGGTCAACTGTATAAGAATACTTTACAAGTCATCGCTATTAACCATACGTTTTCTGTGCCATCAGTTTACTAGCAAATTCTCTACCAACACAGGCCATAACTGATACGACAATTCCAGTTATGACAGTTATTTTCTTGACTTCAAACAGACAAAAATCAGTTAGCGTACAATTGACTACTCGTTTCAAAGTCTTATTAACAAATTTCTACATATGTTTGGAAGTTTCTTGCTTACTTATGATAACATCGATTTTCATCGTTGGCTAGGTTGAAAAAAGTTCGTAATCCTTCCCTTCTTGGGCACTGCTGGAATGCTTGCTTGTAATTGCCGTTTTCTAGATTTTCCTCTTCGAAGAACGGTTTGACTTGCGATTTTTGGTGTTGGTGTCTGGGAACCGGAAGAAGGAGTGATGAAAATCTCTTCATCGTCGCATTCTTCTCCATAGAATGGGTATGGCATGGGTGCCCATACGCTTGTAACACGTTCGGCCTGTTCCTTCGAAATCCACTTCATATCCACTGCTCTTTTCTTTCTTTCCTCGATTACAAGTCTCGAAAGGCCAGGCAACTCATCTCTTTTATAATTCAACTTGAGGGCTTCCACAGTAACTCCGATTATGTAATGAACAGCGCGTTTTACATCTTCATCTCTTGCAGTCTCTTCTCGTTCTTGTAGCTGTCGTAATTCTTTTTCCTTTGCCCACACCCACTCGTTCTCATAGTATTTGGACGCTTTAACCTGCAAATTCTTCTGCTCTTCTTCTTTCTTTTTCGAGAAGTACTCTTGTCTTGAACGTTCAATTCTGGGATGGTACGGACCTTCAACCGTCTCCAGCAAGTGGGCATCTTCCTCTCGAAGCATTCCCAGAGATATCCAGTGTTGTCTTGTCTCGGCAAGAATCCGCGCCTTAGCTCGTTGTGCTTCATTTTCTCTCTCCTTCGTAGCCCGCTTCACTCCAGCGGCAATGAGCCCCAGTTGCCTCTGTGTTAGACTGTTGCATGGCTGCTGATCTCGAAGCTCAAAAATCTTCTCAAGAGTACTCTTCCATCCGTCAGAACACGTTGAATCAGCATCAGAATTTACTTGGTTGTCTTCTCCCTCGGACATATCGTCGTCTTCCACCACGAGTTGCCCTTCCTCGACACTTGCTTCTTGGTCGCTTTCACTGTCTTCCAGGTTCATCGTTTTGATTCTATCCTTTTCCTCTTCATCAAATTCATTTGGCTTTGCAGCTGACCCAGGCACTGGAGGGGGAAGCTCATCATCTGGCGTACGTGCGACTCTGCTTGCCCAAACAATACAGTCCATTGCGCTGTCTCGCAATGACTGTTGTACTCCTGGAACTGGTGGAGAGTTGAGACTTTTAAAATGGAACTTGCGTAGCCGCGCATCCATGGCCGCGTTGTGCTCTTCCCCGAAATCCATTTCTGTTTGGCAGGTAATGAACATGGGGCATCGAATTTCTTGTTGGCTAGAATTTCTGTATTTCCGATCATGAGCTGTAAGTCCTCCCTGCGTCAAAACTTTCCAATCATCTGGATCTAAGAGCTTCACGTGTGCTTCATCCATGAAGATTACTTGGGTCTTTTGGTCAACGAGACTCTTGTTAAAGGCCTTCTGTTTGGTTATCATGGCGATGTATCTGTCAATGGAAACGAAAATAACTTCAATTGTATAAAAAATCGTGTGTACACTCAATCTCTACATATGCTCATTTTACAACAGGGTTCAGTAACAGCTCAAAGGCCCCTCTCAAAAGTTGAAAAACACTTCCGAGTTTGTGCTCAAACTTTCTACCTGATAAAGCAGACAAAACCAAACCAAAACAAAACAAAACAGCAGCAGCAGCAGCAGCAACAACAACAACAACAACAAAGGCAAAAAAGCAGCAAATACCTAGTAGGAATTATCCGAGTGATCGGCGTGAATAGGCTTGTTTTCCCACTGTTTGGTTCCCCAATCAAGCACATGACTTTCTCTTTGTGTTGTTTGATTCCATGATTTAGGAGGCGCAAGTAGTATTCGCAGAAGTATGTCACATCAGTCGGACTTAAACTGTTTTGCAGAATTTCTTTAAAGTACTTGGCCTCTGGCTCTTTAGTGTGAGAGTACTGTACAAATGCTCGCGGACTTTCTTTGCCTATTTCTTGAATAGGGTTTTGGACAAATGTTCTTTGACTGAGCGAGAAACACCAACCGTTCGACACTTCAATTAAGTCATAGTTGATCCTTAATTGTTTCGTAAATTCGCACTCGGGTCGGCCAGTATAGATTCAAGCTTGTTGAAATTAGTGATGATAATCTCCTTCAATTGATCGTTGTTTGCCAGGACTGACAGGAACTTTTTGATCGAGAAAGCATGTTCGAAGGTATACATCGAGGCTACGTTTTTCTTAAAAACTTCGCCTTTGTGCAATGCGTAGCCCAGTTTTGCCATGGCTCTCTCAATTTTGTTTAGTGCGACAATGACAGGAGACTTGGACAAGGCCCTTCCAATAGACTGTTGACTCTCTGACTCTTTCACATTTTCTATTCCGAAGACGTCAAATACCAAACCAGCTCTAGTAAGTGCCGGAATTGCTCTGTTTTGCAATTCCGATGAAAACACGGGACTTGCAACTTGCAGGCGGACCACACGTTCACTGCCGTGAATTGACGGAACAGGTTCTTCCAATATCTGCGATTCTAGCGCCTCTAAACAATTCTGAAATGACACATCAACTTTTCTTTGCATGAAGCTGTTATTGTGGTCTTTGACTGTTGTGCACAAGGGAGCCACTGCATTTTCTTCCTTTCCTCTCGTACATTCTTGTACAGATTTAGCTGTCACTTCCATGCCTGTCTCAAGAAGCGCTGAGTGAACTGGGATAGTTGACACTCTCAGGCCATCTCTGGATTGGAGAGCTATCCGAATACGATATTGCAGGCCAATAGATCTTTTTCTTTCTCTGAGAAGTTTTATTCGCCGTTTCTTCGTCACCCTCTTTGTCTTCTTCACATTCGTTTTCCTCAACTTTCTTTTCCACAACTGCAACTGAAGAAAAGAAAAATGCCATCTGTTTGATTTTCTTCATGGCTTTGTCACACTCGTCTCGTTTCGCACAGATTTGTAACCACAGCTTGTCTGGGTCTCTTGTTTCTTGAGATGTGTTGTAGGTCACTTTGACTGAGATCACTGAACATTTGTCTTCAACGATGGGTAATACTTTGCTTACAAGAGCACTTCGAATATTCTGCAGGAGAGTCAAACAAAAAAAGCAACGTTAACACTCTTACTTGAATTCTATGCAAGATTTCACTCTTCACCCTTAGAATAACTGTTAAAGCACAGGATACATACCTTACTGTTGAGCTGCCTAGCAGGAGCACTTGCCATCACGATTTCAACTTTGCAACTGGCGAGAGCAACTTTCAGCCTTTCGCTTTTATATCATTTCAGCTAATAGCTGATTTAAATTCTGACACTCTCTTTTGTTTCTCGGAGTATCCATGCTATTTGGACGAAATAGCGGTACGAAAATGCTTTTGGTATTTCATTCAAAGGCTCCAAAGCTTTTAGTAGGTAGCGAATACCGAACGCTGCGTAGTGAACAAATTTTGTTAGCTTTGAAAATTAAATATTAAAACTTTTGTCAGGTATCCAGTATCTTTGAAAGAAACGCATGCTTGCTTTGAAAGCTATGCAAAAGTATTCTGAAAAAGAACGATTGCATGACTATTTTTGGAGAAATTCAGTAGTGACGGTCGCAAAAAATTTAATAAGATATTCCAAACTCGTCAGTGTAAAGAAACAAAAAAGCTTGCAGTCCAGTGCACTGGCTGCAGTTGTATCCTACCCAAACAATTCAAAATAGCAAAGAAAGACCAAAGTATGTCATTAGCAATGCCCCAGGAATATTAAGAAAGTGTGAACAATCAAAAGATGGATGTAAAAAACTTGACATTAGCAATTTCACTTTCTGTAAATATTTGAGCAAGCAATGTGCTGCATCCATTTTTTTGGCATGACTGTTTTCGAGGAATTTAATTTAGTGAATGTAGCATATTAAAATACGTTATTCCAAACTAGCGCAAGGAAAGCATGCAGTCCATCGCACTGGAAGCAATTGTATCATACCCCCGAAACAATTCAAAATAGCAAAGAAAGACCACAGTATGTCAGCAATGCCCAAGGAATGTTAAGAAGGTGAGAAAGATCAAACGATGGATGTAAACGCCTTGAATTAGCAATTTGTTTTCTTGCAAATATTTTTACAAGCAATGTGTTCTGCGGTGAGCAACAAATTCCGCGAACAGAATTGAATGTGCAACCACTGAAAGATGATGCTATTCCTAACTCCTCATATTACAACTGTAAGTGCTGTCTCCATGGCTCCGTCATATCCACCATCCTTCAAAAAAATTCATTCAACTCCAAATTGCCCATTACTCAAAACACCACAAACAGTAGATAACGAAGATGCACTTGCAGTAAGATAGAGAGGTATTATTCAGAGACTTTTATAATGCCATTCAGAGATCTGGAAGTACTGTCTCCGCATATCCGTCATATCCACCATACTTTAAGAAATGCATTGAACTCCAAGTTGTCCCCGACACTAAAAATATCTCAGATAAGACGGAAACACAGGAGACGACGGAGATACACTTACAGTAACATAGGGGAGTAATAATCAAATACCGTAATCATTATACCATTGAGAGATCTACAAGTGCTGTCTCCGCGTATCCGTCATATCCACCATACTTTAAGAAATTCATTGAACTCCAAGTTGTCCCCGACTCTAAAATATCTCACATAAGACGGAAACACAGGAGACGACGGAGATACACTTACAGTTAAGCTGATAGGATTATAATGATGATGATAATAATAATAATAATAATAATAATAATAATAATAATAATAATAATAATAATAATAATAATAATAAGTAGTAGTAGTAGTAGTAGTAGTAGTAGTAGTAGTAGTAGTAGTAATAGTAGTAGTAGTAGTAGTAGTAGTAGTAGTAGTAGTAGTAGTAGTAGTAGTAGTAGTAATTTATTCCATTGTAAGTGTGTCTCCGTCATCTCCTGTGTTTCCGTCTTATTTGAGATACTTTACTGTTCAATGAATTTCTTAAAGTATGGCGGATATGACGGATACACGGAAACAGCACTTCCAGATATCTCAATGGCATAATGATTAGGGTATTATTGTTATAATTGTTATTATTATTATTATTATTATTATTATTATTATTATTATTATTATTATTATTATTATTATTATTATTATCATTATTATTATCATTATTATCCTATCAGCTAAACTGTAAGTGTATCTCCGTCATCTCCTGTGTTTCCGTCTTATGTGAGATATTTTAGAGTCGGGGACAACTTGGAGTTCAATGAATTTCTTAAAGTATGGTGGATATGACGGATACGCGGAGACAGCACTTGCAGATCTCTCAATGGTATAATGATTACGGTATTTGATTGTTACTCCCCTATGTTACTGTAAGTGTATCTCCGCCATCTCCTGTGTTTCCGTCTTATCTGAGATAGTTTAGTGCCGGGGACAATTTGGAGCTCAATCAGCTTCTTAAAACAAGGTGGATATGACGGATACACGGAGAGAGCACTAACAGTTGTATTGAAAGGAATTCGGAACAGCATTATATTAATTATTTAATAGTAGTTTTATATTTATTTAATATTCCGTGGTTACGCATTCACTTCTGTTCGCGATATGCTTGCTCACCAAAACACATTGCTCGCACATTTTTATTTACAGAAACAATTTTAAGTGGCATTTCTTTGAGTTTCTTTAAAGCCTAGCAAGTTATTTTCGTTGGACAGATATACCGAGAGGGGGCTTCCAGGTCTTATAATGGCATATTGATGAGCGTTTTTACATAACAGTTGCTTGACCTCCAACCTCTGTTTTATACAACTGATGAGTGGTAACTGAAATAGCGTATTGTTCGTATGAAAACCCGATAAAAGCTAATGAATTCATGTTGGTTTCAACATAGGAATCACACTCCATATAAAGGGAACAAAAGAGCCGGTAAACGTTAGTTCCTCTCAAGGGGAACGCTTTGAATAGCTTTAGCGCTTTTCACAGAGCAATTTACTCTTTCAGTGGAAACAATCCATATTTTCAGGTTGCAGTCAAGTCGGTTCTACAATACATACCATTGGAAATGCATGTTACGTCGGAATTGTAAGATTTTTTGCCGCTTTTCTAAAGGGAACGATGACGTTTGGGAAACGATCATCATCATCACCTTCATCGTCATCCTCATCATCACCATCACCATCATTATCATTATCATCATCATCATCATCATCATCATCATCATCATCATCATCATCATCACCTTCATCATCATCATCATCATCATCATCATCACTTTACCGGGGCATGCACCATATACCAAGTTCACGGATGACATCACAAAACAAACAACAATGGAGAAACAATAAACCAGGGCCCAGTTGCTCGAAGCATGGTTAGCGCTAGCCCAGGTTTAAATACCATGACAACCTAGGTTTTAATACATTGTAACCAATGGTTAGCGCTAACCATGCTTCGAGCAACTCCAGCCCAGAACGATACAATAAACCAATGGACTTGGTACATGGTGCACAGCCACTTTACCAGTGGCACACTCACTTTTGATAGAACCCTCCACTAAATAACCCATACATAGATTGGTCCATATACCTACTGTTCCCTGATCCAGTTTAAATTTAGAAAAGAGTTAAAGTGGAACGCTCACGTCTGCAATATCACTGCAATGCAAATCGCGCTCTAGGGTTTCTCAAACGTAATCTGAGGATAAAGTCCAGTGCACTCAAAGAAAAGGCGTGTTTTAGTCTCTGTCCTGCAACACACAGGTCCACTCGTTCCTACCCCCAGTTTGCGCCGCGCCCTCTCACAAACTGTCGCAACAGCCTTCTTCCAGGCATTTTTGTTAATTGTAACAACACTGACCCTATCTCGTTAGTCCCACTCTTCTACTGTTTAAGGCCCGGCCAAACGGATCCAACATGTTGATGCAACATCGTCCAACATTGTTGAATCCAACATGTTGCACTCGTTTGGCCACTATGTTGCACGATGTTGGATGATGTTGGACGAAGTTTGATATCCATCAAACATCGTCTTCAACATCATCCAACATTTCTTTTGTTCTCAGGTGTGAACAACAATGTTGCATTCGTTTGGCCACTGTTTTCAACAATGTTGAACGCGCGCATGCCCACTAAGCTGACTTTGCGGTATCTGTATTCATTGTTTATACTTGCTTCGCGCGTTGCCGCGTGATTGTTCAAGATACAGTATCACGAACGAGCAAAGTTTTCACTGTGGGTTTTTCGATTTTTAGGACTTCTACACTTTTGACTTTTTCGATTTTTAGTTTTTTATATTGCTATATTTGTAGTTTTTAGTGTATAGTTCTTACAATCTCATTTGAGCAAGAAAACTTCAAGTTTAAATAGCCATGTTTAACGATGTAAACGACTTTGTAGAAATTGCTGATCAAACGTTGGCAAAATGTTTGACACTGCAGACTCTGCATTTTCCTTTCCCATGTGCTTTCTCGCGTCCGCTCGACAGCTCGATGAACAATTTATTTTGCCCATCCTTTTCCTTCTGCTTGTGTGTTTTTATTACCAGCAACTACGTGTCCTCTTCAAGGCCTTTTGTTTTTATTGTTTTGTTTATTTCTTATTGCTGACCCTGGCAAGACTTCATTTAGAGGGGCTTGCCGTATTGGAGAATAGACAGACGGGCGGACGGGCGGATGGATGGATTTCCCCACTCCCTGTCTGATGAGCTTGTCAGAAAGGAGCGGCGAAGTCTTTTGGGTTTCTATAACCCTTGGTTTCTATGTAATGTCAAATACTACTCTTGAATAATCTGACCAATAACAACAAGTATTCTTGACTTTTTTCTTCGAACCTTATCATTTAACTACAAGAACTAATGAGAAACCTTTCACCTTATCGAAATGAAACAAGAGTTCTATAATGCTAAGTGGTTGAAATATTCTTTTAGGGACTTGTTCCAATCCATATTTAGCAAGGTGCCAGCCATAACAAAGGACTCTGATAAAAGGTAAGTGCTGACTTATGATACCGACATGATCAGGTAAGCTCGGTTAGGCCGGGTTTGAGAAGAGTTTAACCCTGATTATTATATGACTGGCTCTTTCAACGGTCAACATAAATCAACATAAATCATTGCTGTGATTGGCTACCAGCGAAGTCAAGATGGAGCCATCTTGACCGCTCGGGATAGCCCGTTTGTCCCACGTTTTACTGTCTTTTAATAGCGTCCTTTGAGCCATATGATAAATTCTTTATTGAGCAAGCTTGTTCGGTCAAGATGGCGGGATATAGGCCTCGTTCTTTTTGCGTGTTTATGGGCCTCGATTTCGTCTCGGTCAACAAACACGCAAAAAAAGAATTTGGCCAATATCCCGCCATCTTGACCTCACGCTTGGCCAACAACCCATATGTATAAGCAAGCAAGTCTCTAACTTATTTTTCAGTCTATATGCTACGTGTGTAGACTGATATCACCTATCGTGAAAAATAACGCGTATGTTCCATTACGGAAAAATCCAAGCTCTGTCGAGAGGGAATCATAAGTCACCAGAAGGTTTGACAATGCCGATTTACGCAAGCAAATTTGACTCGATCTTAGTGGCTCACTTTCGCAAGTTGATCTCGCAAGTTGCTCACTTTCTGTTTAGAAAAAAAATGTGAATTTGGCTATTTCACCTTGTCATTTTCAGGGAATTACACCAAAATGCATCACACCCGTTTAAAGCCATTGTTTTGCTCAGTGGACCTTTTTTTTGCCGGTATTGTTGCACATTGAGCCACGTAAACGTCGGCAACAACCTGGGCCCGACATTGCTGACACTTGTTGGGCAGTGTTGGCATAAGAAACGCTGCTTGTCTTCCATTTTGATTCGCGTGTAACGCATGCGTGAATCCAACATTTTTCGAATCCTGTTCAAACGCACGCAGCATTGAAGAGCACTCTTCAATGAAATTTTATTCTTTTGCTGTTTGTAGGTTGATAGAAGCTTTGATGGCGACTTTCAAACGACGCATGCGCTTCCAGTTGCTTTGCTTCCAAGTGGACATGGAGGAACTATAACAAACGACAATTTGAACCAAGACAGGAGCCACAATCGATTGTCTCCTGACGAACAATACTATAGAGCAGCCAAATGGGCTGCTCAAAATATTTTTTTTATTTTTTGAATTGAACAAATATCACCAAAAAACGTAATTTGTGCAGATGCCATAAACTGAGTTTGGCGTAATCTTGAATATTATGAAATTCCTTGACCTTTTCCCGTAACTAAGACGAATTTCGGTAATTATTAGACACAATGAAATTTATTAAGAGTCAGTGGTAAAAATAAATCAGTGAATTAAGACACATTACAAAATTGTCACAAATTTCAGTGTGCTAAGCATTTCCGCGCGTGTCTGTGTCCTCAGTGTGTTGACTGTTCCTTAAGTAACGCGGCTGCGTTTCACAGTCCAAGGGCTACAATTAGCCTAAACTCGGGCCTGCAAAATATACAGTGTGTATCTCTAATTTGGCGGGAAACAAGAGAAAAAGAGAATATCGGACGCATTGCGTTTATCATGATGTTCGAGTCTGTTTGTTTGTACCCTGTCAACGCATATCCCTTTAAAACTGCCGAATTGCTTTACAGGTAGGTCAACCAGGCGGTGACAGTGACCGCTACACCACATGTGCCCAGCATAATTAATAAGGAGAAAATAGTTTATTTATTCCAAAATGACAAAACCTTTGTTTACATCGATGGATATTCAATTTCTGCTCAGCGTTTGAGAAAGAAAACGGTTTAGGATTCGAGATATGGTCACAGAAATCTCCAAAATTACTCATCGAAGCATCTCTTATAGAAAAAGAATGAAAAAGAACCGAATTTGAGCTTTCAAAACATCTTTCGTGAAGTGTTGCATGCAAGGTCACTTAACTGCACTAATCATCTCTACTCTGCTCCGAGAGGTTTTTCTCTGGGTACTCCGGTTTTCCCCTCTCCTCAAAAATCAACAATTCGAAATTCAAATTCGATCTCGATGTAGGACCTCCCTGGAAAACAATTTGGTGAGTGGAGCTTCCTGGGTAAATATCGTGATTATTATTATAAGTCACGTGTGCGACACGTGAAGATGACTGGAAGAGAGCTTTGTGGATGAGACACGTACGGGTCTACCGCGAACTGCGTGTGCGTTTGTTAGTGGTTTGGGCGTATTGCATATGACACCGTTTGCCACAGCTGTAGACATCGAGAACGAAAAGACAGAAAAAGCTGCAAGGTCAACAAAAGTTCGAATCCGAAGATGGTTGGGTTTCTTTCGGAGCCTAATCTTTAGCGCTTGCGCAGAAACGCCGGAAGTGAGCTTTGCGGATGAAACACGAAGAAGAGGCCGATTACTGGCCTTTACTCGGCCTTCCAAGCGGCTGACAACCGGTAAGATCTTTTTAAATATTCCAAAGCACTTGTCTACTGTCAGTCACGGGAAGAATATTAAAGATCTTCAAACACAGTTTGTTGACCGCTGAATTAACTTTGGACAGATAGATAATTTTTGACTTGTTAGATTCTTTATATGTAAAAATTTGTTACGAATTAGCTGACTTATAGCTTCGTTCATTCATAGCTAAACCGCAAACAGCTTATTAATTTATCGTGCAGGGAAACCCAAAGTCATGGAATTTGGAATCTAGAATCCGGACTCCAGAACAAAATTGTGAAACTTGGAATTTTGGATTTCTCAACTATGATAGGATTGGGGCGAGACGAGAACAAAACGTGCAGTGTTTTCCGTATCTATGTATTTCAAACGTACGTTTTGTAGTTGTCTGTCCAGCAGTTTAAAGTTGATGTTTCTTCATCGGTTTTCAACAACAACAACATATTAGGGAGCTTTAGCAACGACGACGGCGACGGCGACGTCATTTCAAAAGATAAATCTCTTTCGCGATTATTCCCACTTATGCTGGCGAACTGTCCGGGGATCTTTTTAAATATTGCAAACCACTCGGTCACTCACGCGAAGAATATTAAAGATCTTCAAAAATAATTTGTTAATACCAGAATCATCAGACAACGAATTAATTTCACATGGCACGAGGTAAACCACATGCGGCTTCTTGTCATTACAAAAAATAACGTCCAGAAATTGAGAAGTTGTAAAAGAATAGTAAATAACCCGAGTAGTAAATAGTAGTAGTAAATACCTGAGTTGCTAAAAAATGTACCACTCAAAATTACAGATCATAGAGTTTATACAGTATAGACCGGCCAGGGGCACAAACTGCCGGACATTTGGAGTTTAGTTTGGCAATGTAAAAGGAGCGCGGTCACGATATTTTGAGTCATTATTACAGAGATAAAAAAAATGCATTTAAATAATGCGAAACAGTGAAATAAATTTCATGGAAGACGAGCACCAAAGAGACAAGAATAAATGCAAATATGGCGAGGATAGTGAAGGATGGAGAAGATTGAAACGGGTTACAAATTACGTTTTTGAAAATTTTAACTCAAATTTTTCAAGAAGACATTGCTATAAAAAAGAGAATAATGTTTCTGCAGCCAGTTCTATAGTTGGATTTCACGTCACGCAAGTAAAACATATAATCGCTTGTCATTCAAAAATAATGTCAAGAAATTGAGATATTGTACAAAAATAGTAAATGAACTACCTGCAAAAGTCTCAGGAGTGTGTTGTTTCCCGTACTTGAGTTACTCAGCAAAATGTACCACTCAAAATTACAGCGGTTAAGTATGTACGAGCCAGGGGCACGCTTGAAACTTCTGGAGTTAAGTTTGCCCATGTTTAAACCTTTCGTCTCGCTGCTGAACTTGCAAACAATCGTATAGACACTTCTGTCAACATATTAATTGATAAGACCTCGAAAACACAAGGTGAATCGTCATTTTTAGTGTTCGTGATGTTTCTCATCCCTAAACATGGCGGCCTTGTTTTGAACAACCTCGTCCCCAGAGCCAGCTTGCGCTTGCGCTGAAACGCCGGAAGTGAGCCTTGTGGATGAAACGCGGAAAAGAAAACGACGAAGAACCAAGCGCAGATTTAGACTGGGCCTTCCCGTGGAAGTCGGCTGAGTAAAAAGAAGAACGGTCGACATTTTAAACACCGGACTTCTTCTAGCCTCCTACGCAGACGTCTTTTGGCTCGTCACGCAATCTTTCCTCCCCAACAACGTCTGCTGAAACTAGCGGCACATTCCTTTCCCATTGTTAGCAAAGATCAGCCGGAGTCCACGTGAAAATTACTACAGAGCCAATCGGAGCTAGGTTTTTGTGCGATGTCAATCAAAAGCTGCGTTTAAAATGCTCCATTTGGACCCCTTGAGGCGATTTATGTTTCTCCCCGACATCCCTTCCAAATCATAACTTTTATTACCAAAGAACTTATATTGGAAATAATTTTTCCTCTGTAGTTCCATCATAATCCCGACTGCGAGCATGCCAGTGTTCGGCAAGAGTTCTGTGGACATACCGGGCAGATCGAAAATGCCTTGGAAATCGATTTTTAAAAGTGTGTTTTTCTTGGCGACGCGTTCGTCTGTTCCCAATGTTATAAGCGGTTACTTCGCTTCAAAAAAATTAAAGCAGACCTGCGATTACGGTGAGATTTTCCTAAACGGAGGTGGATGTTTACTGCGCTGATCGCACCTTCAGCAAACGTACCGAAGCAACATCACTAAATCTGTCACTTTCCCTACCACTTTCCTTTCTTTACAAGAAGACAATGGCGAAAGTTCTGCATTATCGGAAGGTTGCGGAAGTCAATCTGGGATCATTTTTTCAAGGCCGAGGAAATCCAGTCCTCAAACACTGCCGCTAACAAACGAAGCCGGTTTGTTTATCGTCACCTATTTCGGTGCCTATTTGACATCTACTCCGATTCAAAGTGCCTTGCTCTGAAAATCGAGAACAGATTATTAGCCTTTCGAAAGTTGTTAAGTGAAAATATGTATTCACTATCCCAGTGAAACTGTCAACAAACGCTTGCTCAGACTATGAAACCACTGTGTAAAATATGGCACGTAACGTTGAGTGTCACGTCGAAGACTGATAAATTATACTCGATCATACTCGTTGAAACAATCGAGCCGTAAGCCAAACAATCATACTCGTTGATGATGATATCCGCCTTGTTGTTTTGAAATCTCACGCGCGAGAAAATGTTCAAGTCCAAAGTACAATTCCAGGATTGGGAAGTGCGCTCTGATTGGTCTACGTAAAATTCCGCTCGTTTCAGCAGACGTTGTTGGGGAGGAAAGATTGCGTGACGAGCCAAAACACGTCTGCGTAGGAGGCTAGACTTCTTCCGGCGGAAGTCCGATTAAAAAAAAGAACGAACGACATTGTTAGACTCGGGCGCTTCGACCGCCCGAAGAAAAAATGATATACCATTGCCTGCCCCTGCATCTTTTCTTAGGAAGGTGTCCTCTAAGGCACCGTAGGAGGCGGACATAACGTCCGGTAGTAACGGACATAGATTTCAATCCTCCCAAGTGATCAGTTTTTTTTCCAACGTAATGCATTTTTGTCAGATATTTTACAACGGAACGCGAGATTTACTTAAGATTGTTGATGTCACTAAGGCTTGTGGATCTGACAGTATAGGGAGCCGTATTCTCAAACTATGTTCTGTTACACGAAAATTTGGTTTATCAACGGAGTTGATAATGTAAATTGACCACCGTACAGGGATTCGATTAGCTGACGTTTCGAGCGTTAGCCCTTCGTCGGAGCGAATCGATTCGCTCCGACCTAAATGTCAGCTTCGTGTACGATGCTCACTCCCCCCAAATTTTCCACGACGCAGCACCACAGTTTCTTTAGAAACTAATTCTCTTTATTCATTTTATGTTCTGTTACGTCGATATTGCGTTCTCTTTTTCAAAGTTAATCAAAATCTCCTTATTTTCTGGTGTTTTTCCTTGCCAATGGAAATTTACAAATACCATTCCTCTGTTTCAAAAAGATCGCCAGTCCAAATTGAACTATCGCCCTGTATCCCTTTATTTGTGCTTTGCCAGAACATTGTTTTTATTAGGCTTTACAATTTCTTATTAGAGATTGGCTATCTTGGTTAACTGTCTACAGTCTGGTTTCCGACCGGCTGGTGGTCATTCGGTTAGAATTACTTACAATAATGTGATGCTAAGGAGTCCTGAAAGCCTCCTGGGCAAGTAGCTAAATAGCCTGCGAGCAACCTCTCCCGGAGGGTAGGGGGGTTCCCTCTTCCCACCCCCATCACCCCGAGAGAGCTTAGTCGCAGGCTAGTAACTAGATAAGTCGATAATAGATTGAGGTAAATTGTTTCATTTAACTACTGTTTGCGGTAAGAAAGTGTATTTATACAAATTGGTACGAGCTGAGAGTGGGATGTAGGTCTGGATGGACAGTCATCTGATTGGCGCTAAATTGAAGCAGGGGTTCCTCAAGGTTCGGTTTTAGGTCCTTATTATTTCTCAGATATATTAATTAGATAACAGACGATGATACCTCGCTCTTCGAAGTCGTTGATTTGTCTAACAACACCGCGTTAATATTGAACAAAGATTTCGAATCGATACAAAGGTGGGGAACGAAATGGCTGGTTAGAATTAATCCCAGTAAAACGGAATGCATGACGTTCTCATCTGAACGGATAAAACCGCAACATCCTGACCTACTCTACAATAGAATTCTAATCATACCCACTTAGGCGTATCACTGTCCTCTGATCTGGCATGGAGAGCTCACATATTAAGAAGTTAAATATGTTGAAGGCAATTAGGTATAAAGTAGGCAGGGATACACTAGCAAAACTGTAATATATATATTTAGCCAAGCCTAAAAGCGGAGCTCCAAAAGCATTCTCTTTCTACTTGCAAAAAAAGCATTCCCTTTCTACTTTACATATAGTCTGCTCGTCATATCACCCATCTGACCTCACTCAAGCTACAGATCCAATGCTGTAAAAAATAGTATGGAAAGACGATCTGAGCCAGTGGCACAGTGGATTTGGACCCCCCACAGATTTGCCCCCTCCAGTCCATATCTGCTTGTGGATCAGATTTGGACCCCATAGTCCAGAACTGCTAGCAGATATGAACCCCCTTTTACGGATTTGGACCCCCACACCTCCTAAAAACAAGCGTTCTATTGAGTAAGGTAATAAAAATAACCCTTGCAAATTGAGATTGGAGATGTTAAAAAAGCAAAATAAAAATATTAAGGTAGGTTTTTTCAAAAATAATCGTTAATACTTTGTGTAAAAAAGAACCTGCTACGCTAGTTTGCATCTATAAATTTTTAAAACATCTTACAGCAATACCTAAGGACAGATCTGTTTCCCAGTTCAACTGTAGGCTACTTAGGTATGGTTTAGAGCCACTAGAAATTGGTAGAGAAACCTGGTGATTGCTCCTTTGAATCAGTATCACATCAGACATATAGTGATTCAGATCATCACTTCATAATGAATGCAATTTCAGTTATCCACAGCCTCCCATGAGACAGTCGCAAATCGAAATTGTGTATCCTCTGGATATATGTATGCCTCAAAAAAATAATGAAAGAAAGATACACAGAAAATCAATCAAAGTATTTAGATGACATGAATTAAGACCAAGATATTTCTTTTGATCAGTTACTTCTTGACCTTACTATCACGAAAAACTGCTTGCTAACATTAAACTCGCCAATCAATGCACCTACAGTGTTTTCAAAAAGAAATTCAGCTGCTCTTCTAGCCAGCCAAGTGCAAGACCAAGCAACTTGATAATAAAATATTGTGTTTTGCGCGATGTCAAAGCGCAGAGTCAAAAAGAAGACCAATGCGGTCTTGGCGGCCGAATACGACTCCCCGACGGGAGTGGGAAGTCTGGGTGGAGTGCGTCGGTTTCCCGAGGCCAAGAAGATTTCGTTACGCAGAGGGCGAGATGTCTTGGAAGGAGTGCGCAGTTACACCTCGCATCGGCCGGGACGTATCCGATTTCCCACCCTGCCCGGGTTGTTTGACCGCGATCAACAGTGGGCGGCCGATTTGATATAAGTCCAAAAATTTGCCAGCGTCAACAAGGGCCACCGGTATCTGTTGGCTGGGATCGACGTGCTGTCCAAGTACGCGTGGGTGGGACCGGTGAAGCCCAAGACGGGACCGGCCGTCAGCAACGCCTTTGTGACCATTCTGAGACGCGCCCAGGGACGTCCACCCCATCGGTTGCAAAGGGATGCGGGCAAAGAGTTTTACAATCGGAGTTTTTAGGCGTTGTTGCAACTTCGGGGCATTGCGGGGCAGGCGGTTGCATCAGCATCGTGACATCGTGGAAGTGTGAACATGGTGAACATGTGCTCTGTCCTTTTGTCGCTTTTCTTCCTAAGCCAACTTACAACTGGATCCAAAGTTGAATCTAGGGCCTATGTAAGGATAGACTTTGCCTTTAGAAGAGATGTTCTGTCCGTGAACGCGAATGGGTCCATGAGAAACGGCCTTGGAAGTTTGATTCTAGCATGGTGCTTGAATTCGACCAAACCAATGCAGAGAATTTACATTGCTAATGACACACCTTTACAACCATGTTTTGTATTGCCTGATCAAACCTTATTGTTCTCTGAGCTCAGTGATGCAGGACCGACATGTAAATCAATGTTCGTCAACGCACGGAAACACAATGGCTTCTACGAAAGCTCTTTAATTCCTACTAAAAGCCGTCGATTTATCCACCGAAAGCCAAGAAGAACTCGTCGTCCTTGTTTATACTACGTTAACTCCAGTGCGTCTCGTCAGATCCTTTTGCGTGGCGGTGATATTTCAGTGAATCCTGGACCTCCTGTTAAACAGAAGCCCGCAAAGTGTGAGGAATGTGAAAAGACAATTAGGAGAAATCAACAGAGTGTCACATGTAGTATTTGTTTTGGTCCACGGCACATCAAATGTGCATATCTGAAATCAATCATCAGTGGCTGGACATGCGGAAGTTGTCTTTTCTCGGTTTTGTCTTTCTATGGTTATCCCATCGAAGACGCATGCCATGATTCGGCCGACATAAACGAATCTTCTGTTGAACAGTCGTCTCAGGAAGCCCATCGTGTCGTACACGAAAAGGCTACTCATCTACGAATCATGCACCTTAACACCCAGAGCATGGTCTCGACGTTTAATGAATTCCTTATTACAATTAATGATTATCCACTGGATGTTATAACCCTAAGTGAGACGTGGCTGAAAGACAACCCCGCCTTGCTGAACTACGTGTCTGTGCCCGGTTATAATACAGTTTTTCGAAACCGAGAATCAATAAAGGGCGGTGGTGTCGGTGCTTGTATTCGAAACAGCATCAATTTCAAACACCGGAAAGATATTGAAAACCTTCAACCCGATCTTGAGCATCTTTGGATTGAGATTCCAGGCCGCAATAGGCACAGCAAGGCACTTGTTGGCGTTATGTACAGATCTACCCGAATTCTTAGTAATTCTGACTGGCTTGAGCGACTAGAGACTCTGCTTGGCCATCTTACAGCTACCTGGGACGGTTTACTCATATTAACTGGTGATATGAACATTGATATGTTGCAGCCTGCGAACAGTTTAACCAAACAGTACCAGGATATTTTAGATGTCTTTGGTCTCCAACAGATGATCAAGCAACCCACGCGTATTACAAAAACATCTAAGACATTAATAGATCACGTTGTTACCAACTATCCTCCTAGAATCACGAATACTGGTATAATTCCGTGCTCAATAGTAAGTGATCATGACGGCATTTTCGCGTGTGCAAATCTCCGTGTGCCTCGATTTCAGCCTCGATACAAATACATTCGTAATGAAAAATGCTTAGACGAAAACGCCTTCAAGCATGACTTTTCCACCCTGCCACTTTCTATCATTCACGCTGTGGAGTCTCCTAATGAAATGGTTGACTTATTAAACACTCTTATTGTTGAGTGCTTAGATCGACATCCGCCTCTGAAGAGGGTTAAGATAACCCGCCCTCCAGCCCCGTGGTTACATGCAGCTGATATCAGACAGTTACAAACTGAGAGAGATAAACACAGATTGGATGCGCATAATGCGAATGATGATGAATCATGGGCTGCTTTTAGGGCTATCCGTAACAAGATCAAGGAGGTTATTGCTAAAGCAAAGAGGTCCTTTTATATGACGGCCCTCTCCTCAAAACGTCCTAAGGAGGTTTGGAGGGTCATCCATCGTGTGCTTAACCCTAGTACCAGTCCCCTAAGAGCCGATCCAGATCAACTCAATAACTACTTCATCGCCACTAACGAAAGGACACTGGGTACCACCCCGGATGTAACATCTGATCTTTTGGAGCTAGCAAAGTCATTACCAGAACACTCGCAACGATCATTTAAGTTATGTCACGTAACGTTCGAGAGCGTACTGAAGGAAATACGTCTCCTCCCGCTCGGACTGTTCAACCGGTGTCGATCAAATACCTGTCAAATTCGTTAAGTTAGTGAGTGAGTACATTGCCGGTCCTCTCACTCACATTATCAATACCTGTATTACCTCTTCGAAGTTTCCTCGAACATGGAAAACTGCTCGGGTTTCACCCATCCCAAAGACGGATCACCCACAGAATGAGAAAGATTACCGTCCAATATCTATACTGCCGGCTCTCTCAAAAGTGTTTGAGCGGTTAGTGCTAAAACAACTAATTTCCTACATTGATGACCTCTCTTTATTGGCACCAAGCATATCTGGTTTCCGCAAAGGCCATTCTACAGTAACTGCGTTGTTAGGTCTTCGCGATGACCTCCTGCGAGCTATGAAGAAGGGTGAAGTCAGCTTGATGGTTTTTGCAGACTATTCTAAAGCCTTTGACACAGTTTGTTTCAAGACAGTACTAACCAAGATGCACGCTTTAGGTTTTTCAAATGAATTTCTTGTTTGGATGGTCCACTACCTCTCTGATCGCCGCCAGTTCGTTCAAATAGACGACAAGACCTCGTCTATTGAGACTGTACTGTTTGGTGTCCCACAGGGATCGATACTCGGACCTCTTATTTTCAACCTATATGTTTCTGATCTTCAAAAACACATTAAGTGTCCTTGTTACCAGTATGCGGACGATACAACTTTTTTCGTTCACTCAAAGACGAAGAACTTAGCTAAAGGTGTCGCGGAATTAAATGAGGCAATATCACGCTTGGGGAATTACTCATCTGAATCAAACCTCGCATTAAATGAAACTAAAACAAAGTGGATGCTTGTTTCCACTCGCCAGATGTCTCGCGCTCACGCGTTACACGATTATTATCCAGCTGTGAGCTGCAATGAGAAGCTACTAGAACGTGACACCACAGCTAAGATACTGGGGGTTTACATGGACGAACATCTAACATGGGCTGACCACGTGACTGCAATTCTTTCATCCTGTTATGCAGCATTGGCGGTTCTCCGGAAACTGCGCAACCTCGCACCATACCATGTCCGCAAGCAGTTAGTGGAGTCATTAGTGATGTCAAAACTGGACTACGGGTGCGTCGTCTTCTATCCGCTCCCAGAATACCAACTAAAACGGCTGCAAAGAGTTCAAACAACATGCGCGGGCTACGTACTTGGGCGATTTGCTGCATTAGAGGACTTGCAAAAATTAAATTGGCTTCCAATTATTAAGAGGAGAGACTTGGCACTACTGAAAATCACTCATAAAGCCCTCTATGATGACGTCTGGCCTGATTACTTACGCCTTACATTCCATACTGTCAGTGCCTACAATTTACGATCTCTTGACGCGCCAAAATTGGCTATCCCAACCGAAAGTGGCACCTTTCAGGACTCAGCAGCGCGTTTATTTAATAAGCTACCTGATAGGTTAAGGCAGGAACCTGACTACAACAAGTTCATCAGGCTAGCGAAGAAGTTCATGTTCTCCGAAGGAGGAAGCGTATGACTGACATTTACTATTATTATTACTACTATTATTATGATTATAACTACGCTTCCTCTATTGTAAATATTTTTTATCGAACCCTTTTTAATTACTTTCCTTGCTGTACTTCCTTTTTTTATGAATATTATGTGACTTTCCTTTTAGTCTTCTGTTGTGGATATAATTTTTAATTCAAAATATTGTAGTAGTTAGGACATTAGTAGGCGAAGAGCCACCTTGTGGAAGTACTACTAATAAAATCGTTATTATTATTATTATTATTATTATTATTATTATTATTATTATTGCTCACTTTTCCACCAGTGGGGATACCAAGGCGACGGTGGCCGAATGGTTTAACCGCACGTGCAAAGATCGATTGTACCGCTATTTCACAGCTCAAGCGGAGTGCAAGTACTTGGAAGCGTTGCAGGATTTGGTCAAGGGGTACAATGCATCGCAGAATCGGGATGGCGCCCCAGGAAGTCACAGCGGGGAACGAGGCGGCGGTGTGGGAACGCTTGTATGCGGATCGCCTGTGTGCCAAGCCCCGGCGGCGCGCCAAGGCACTTGCCTTGCGGGTGGGGACGCGTGTCCGTTTGAACAAGAAGCACTGAGTGTTTCAAAAGAGCTACCTGCCGGGCTGCACAGAGGAGGTGTCTGTGGTGCGTCGAGTGGTGCCGGGGATCGTGCCCAGTTATCGGCTGCAAGAATGGGATGGTACGCCGGTGGAGAGCACGTTTTACCAACAGGACCTGCAACGCATGACCGTGAGCGATGAGCCCTTGTTTCCAGTGGAGAAGATTTTGCAGAGGAAGGGACGACGTATAAAAGTCAGGTGGTTGGGGTGGCCTGCGAAATACGACAGTTGGATAGACAAGGGCATGCCCATGGGATGGAGTTGCTTTCGATCCAACCATGGTCGTTTCATTCACTATCACAGCGGTCTTCGCTTCGGTGTTTTCTCTTTTCCCAGGTCGTCATTGATCCCCTGATACGCCTAGCTAGCCTCGATCCCACCCAAGAGCTGATTGTCAGACGCCTGCGCTTCTTCACTTGCGATCGATGGTTGATTTTGAAAAACAAACATTGTAACCACCACACCATTCGTTACTGTTATGTCACGCATTTAGATCATTAAATGCCTCTCATCTCCTTCCCTTTGCCTTGTTTTTTCCGCAGACTTTCATTGATCCCATGCTGCAATTCAACTGCGCCCCACCAACGCAACTTCACCCCACCCAAGACAGAATCGTCATATGCCCCCACTTCTTTGCCTGCGGTCGCTGGCTATACGTACCCCACCGCCACGCCATGCGCCATATCTCCAATTCAATTGACTGCCTGTTCTCTCCCGCAGATGTTCATTGCTCCCATGGTCTGTTGGTCGTATGTGCGCCCCGCCACGAAAGGGTACACAGTCAACCCAGCCAAAGTCATGATCATCATCTGCCCTCACTTCAGCCACTGCGGTCAACACATGCGTGCACGCAGTACCTACGCTTTGCGCCATTTATGTGATTAAAGGTGGTAAAATGTCATTTTGCCTCGGTATGTTTCAGATCTTGCCCCACACCCTCCTCTGTTCAGCCATATATCCCCAGTACTGGGAACGAGTGGGTCACACTTGCCTCCATCTCCCAACCCGCTTCTTTGACCAAGAGATTGACTACTTCCATTCCTTTCCTAGTGTCTAGCGGACCATTGTCACAGACTCCCCACGCACCCCTGGGTAGTAAGAGTAATCTGCGCACATGGTGTGCGAATTGGGTTGCTGTTATGCAGACATTGCGACACTCGCACCATCTACGCATGCAAGACAAACTACGGTCACAATCATCGCTTCCAATAAACATGTTTCGCTTACTTTCCAGTGTTGGACAGACGTCCAGTATGTATTCCCAACGCATCCCGACGCCGGTGTGACCATTTGCGAACACTTCAAACGCTACTGGATTCAACAACGTTTCTTGCGCTGTCATCATTGCAACCACTTCACTTTGTTATCCGCTTGTCGGCGATGCATCTTTCGACCACAGACTTTCCATTGCAAATATTGTATATTACGCATTTGATGGACGTTGACCGACCATTAAACAATTCCTTTTTCATTTCAGTGTTTGGTGACTGTCTCTGGGGGTCTGACCACCGTCGCCCTACCCATTTTTTTCAAAAATCCGTTCTACCGCACCGATACCATCTTCAACCAGATACATACATACATACATACATACATACATACATACATACATACATACATACATACATACATACATACATACATACATACGTACATATTCGTTTTGATAAGGCAGGTCGGTCTGAGGCAACCCGAGGGCTGGTGTGGACCTGTCATAAAATCTTAACTACGTAAAAATACCTAGCAAAATTTATAATCTTAAAATCTTTAAAAATTTCAAATGATAATAAAATTTTGAGACGAAGCTAACCTAAAAACGAAAGACAATCTAAAAACAAAGTCTTAAGAAAAGCTAAAAGTATAAAAAGTCAGGCTCTTTTGATTTAATTAAACAAGCCTCTTCCCTGTATTGTATTTTGTCCAAAATTCTTGAGGCATTTTTAAGTCTTCCTTTAAAAAGGTGGTAAGACGTTGACTCCCTGATTGCTTTGGGTATTAAATTCCATTCGATGGGGCCCCTGTACCTCACGCTATTTCTTCCAAAGTTTCTGCTATAACGCACTTGCGAGAAGTCTTTTGCGTGTCTTAAGTTATAATTATTGGCATCTTTAGGGGCTCCGAGTAAAACTACAATTTGCTCAGGTAGGTTGTTGTTGTACACCTGGTACATAATGGAGGCAAGCCTACGCTTGTAGATATAGCTCAATGACTTCCATTTAACCAGAAAACGAACTTTCATTTTCCAGATGACCACCCATGACAAACTCAAGTTCAAGGAAGAATACTGGCTAGCTGTACACTGTCCGTATTGCTCCCTGACCATTCGCATTTCCTGTTTGAGTCACTTATGCCAATGCCGCCGAAGCTGCCCTCTACCGCGACTATATGATTCCTGCACGTTTCGCTTGCGCCACTTGCCGACCTCACATCCACCGTCTCCATCCTCAAACTTATCGTTTTCATTTTTTTCCTCCTTATTTCAATCATTTGAGTGACATGTCCAAACCTCTTTATGTACAATGATTAAACATTCCTTTTTTCGCGTCAGTGTTGGTAACTGTCTCCGGGGATCTGCTCAGTCTCGTTCTGCCCTCCTATTTCAAACATCACTTTTATTACGACAGTCGCACCTACGCCATGCAAGCCAGCTACGTCCAATTCAGGGAGCAGTGCACCCGATCTCTTCGCTGTCGCCATTGCGTTCTGACCATTCACCTCTCTTGTTTAGTTGACTGCGTAAATGCAACGCCTTTGGCCGAAGACAACGAATTCTGTCTCCCCATCCGTTTCGCCTGTCCAGAATGCCAACCACGGATCCAGACCGGCCTCCATTTGCCTGACCACCATTTTAATTCGTTTTATTAAACCTATTTATTCAATCCAAACAGTGTGTGTTCCTTTTCCCGCCCCGGTCACGTGATTGAGAACCCCTTTCAATGCAGCGCATGCTCGTTTCTGGTTGGTCCATTCAAGTTTGATGAGTTTGATTGACAGCTCGTTCTGGCTTCTGATTGGTTGACAGTTTTTGGGTCTATAGTAGCCCATACTACTACTGAGGAACTTGGTCAAGTATCGACGACAGCTGCAAGGAAGTAATTTAACAAACTAATCGAAATTGGCACTATAACCTTCAGCTGCTGAATTTAGAGGAAAACGTGGTCGTCTCGCTAATGCAGAACAACTGGATCTAAACTTAAACGGGGTACATGTAACATCGCAAAGTGCATCAGGCGTTTCCTTTTAACCGCTCCCACGCGATCGTATTTAAAGTCTTAGCTCCCGTTTGTTTGTTCAAACCTTGTCGATCCAGATTACGTCACTTAATTAAAAGACTTCGATAGACAGGAATTTTGAAAAGGGTACTGTTATAACAGTTTGTGACGACTGAAATTCCACCAAACAGGCAAAAGTAACGGCTTCTGCGTGCATCTGATTTCGGACAACATACATGCCCGAATGTTTTTTTCAGCACCACTATAGTAATCTTTTGAGCGCATCCGAACCTATAAAGTTTGTCATGATTCTCCTAGCCGATTCACAGCGTGATTTTGAGCCCGTGGTTAACAAAAGACAATTTCTGACCCTGAGGAACCTCACTGACTTTCAGTGATACTTGACCACGGTTGTAGTAATCACATCAATCAATCGTACATTATTGGCATATTCAGTGGTCTGGAAGGTTTCAGGTGGCAACAAATTTTCCAAAAGGAATCGAATAAGAAAAAATCTTGAATATTTAGAAATCCGAATCTGTCTCTGAAGAGATATTCGTTTTCCGTGCATAGCAATTCTCTCTTCAGTTCATTCCAGCTGAAATCCTAAATAATTCTAGCTTATGCATGAAAGATGGCCAGCTACAGGAGTCCATTCTCCGCCAGCTAGTGTTCTCCTTTGAAACACCTCAGGTTTTTTCCCTAGCTAGTGGAAGATTAGGTTTCGTGGTTAATAAAAACCAGCCTTAGTTTTCCTCCTTATTTTATCCTTATAGGTCAATTCGTTCTCATTGGGAAGGCTAGAAGCGTTTGGTCAATAGCGAGGACTGGTTTAAAGGAAAACCTTTTGATTTCTTTTTATTTCAATCAGCATCAGGATGTCACTCAGGGGTACCCAACGACAAGTTTCGGTAGATATCTCTTCTGTGGAGGGAAGTTCTTCTTAGGCTTTTGGCGTCGATTAAAGGGTGCAATCGGATTTTCGAACGTGCCCTGAAAGATTGGCAATGCGGAAATCATAGCCCTTGACGTTTTCGGAAAGGTCGTAATTGCTGTTTTTGGCAGTCAAAGAACAGAAAATAGTTCCGCCTAGATAGTTTGTGGTACCTAAGTTTTAGCTAGCATTTTCTGAAAGGATAATTTTGTTCCCTATCATTTTTGGGAAATTAAAATTTCAGCTGAGGAATCCGAACAGGAGCCAGTTGCTCGAAGCATGGTTAGCGCTAACTGGGGTGAAATACCATGACAACTTATAGATTTTAATACAGCTTAACCAATGGTTAGCGCTAACCAGGATTCGAGGAACTCAGTCCAGATCAAATTCTCCTAGCTAACGAAAACATCACTTTAAGCGGACGTCAAACACCATAGCGGTACTTAAAAATGCCTTTCTACAGCTAAAGTTGATTTGTACGTTCGCGCCCCCGTGTCACTGCCACATAAAACGTCTAAGAGAGAGTTGGATCTTCCAAACGTGTAATCACAAACTAAGCTTGTGATGAAAACATATAAAAACATATGAAAAAATATAACCTCCGCTGCCATGGAAGGTTGTGCGCCCATATCATTTGTAAGGAGATAGAGATAGAGATTCACCGGTGTATATTCTGTCTACTTATCTATATCAGTTCTACGTTCATTTTAAGCATATCAATCTTTTCAACGCTTTAATGTTTCCCTTAACCTCACTTTAATGTAAACATGTCTATCGCCATGTAGTTAGTTTCAAGCCTATCGTTATTGAAATATGACTTTTGACCTCATTTGACCACCTTAAGTTATACTTTAGAATTACGAAAAACGGGAGTGATCCCAACGACCATGGTCGGAAGCAATCACATCAGTCAATGCGGCGTACGGTTCATTTGGTATGTCATTCCCTTTTCGTTATGGAATTATTAAGGCAAAGACTGATTTTAAAGGAAAAACGAAACAGAACCTTGTGACGGAAAAATTTAGCGCAATTAGAGAAACCTACTTCTTAACCACATCAATGTTTTCTCCTAAGTGCATGCCAGCCGAGCTGCTTCACTGAGTCTATTGTTCTCGGTAGCTTATGATAGCATAGCTTGTTAACATTATCTTTTGAAGAACTGAACTATTCGTTCTCTATACGTAGTGGATGTTAATTAATACCATGGTTGATTACACATAGTTTTTAACCTTATTTCACCATAGGTTAATTCGTTGATATTGTGAATGCGAGCAACATGGTTGAATACCGACGACAGTTATCAGGGAAGTAACTAAAAGAATCCTCGGAATTGATGCTATTAACTTGAGCTGCTGAATTTAGAGGAAAATATGGTCGTCTCACTAATGGGTGGCGTAAAAAATTGCTCAGATGCATGTTATATGAATTCGCGTTGTTTTGAACTCAGTTGATCGCGACATTTCTAACTCGCTAAAATTCAGTTTAGTTGTAGGCGAATTCTCCTGCAGTCGGGTTCTTACTGTTTGGTTCCAAGTTGAAAGTTTATCCTGTTTTGTTTAAGTCCTCCTTCAAACGCGTAATTAGGAAATCTCACGTGGTAGTCCGCGTACAGTAGTGACGCAAACAAAAAGTGACATCCAGGTGAAAAGCTATTACTTAGCTTACTGAATCTACTGCTTTTTTGACGTCCTTGCTGCGCATCTTAAAGGAGCACGGTCACGATATTTTGGGTTATTATTACAGAGATAAAGAATGGATTTAAATAATGCGAAACAGTTACTGAATAACACATTTTCAGGGAAGATAAGCACCAAAGAGACAAGAATAAATGCAAATATGGCGAGAATGGTGAAGGATGGAGAAGATTGAAACGCGGATAACAAATAACATTTTTAAAAAATCATTGCATAGCATTCATGTCCAGCCCATTTTCTCAGTACTCAGATAATAATCAAATGCGCTTTACAACACTTTTTGGGGACTTACCCTGAGATTGCTTATGGGGAAAATTGCTCCTTCGCCAAATATTGCTCTTTCGCTCCTTCGCAGCTCCGCAGATGCCTTCTTTAGTGAAACATTTCCAGCAGCTCAAAGCTAAACGGCTATTCTCAAAACAATTTTTTTGATTTAAAAAATTGTAACTGGAGGCGATTTTTAAGACTTTTGGTAGAGAATGAATGATTTTGATCAGTATCAATCGCATCATGGTCTTCAGGTGACAAGTTTACGCACTCATTTAACCACGCTTAAAAGTACGCCAGCGTTGGTTTTTAAAGCCTAAATGATCGGTTGAGACGTTTCAATATATAAATTTTTTCCTTTCAAGTACACGAAATAACAATAATAGAGTCTCTGCGAAAAGATATTTGGTGACATTATTCCGTGGTTAAAACTTAATCGCTATGGTAGAGAAAGAATGATTTTCATCGGTATCACACCATGGTCTTCTGGTGACAAGTTCACGCGTTGATTTAACCACGCTAAAAAGTACGCCAGCGCTGGCATTTAAAACCTAACTAATCGCTTGAAACGTTTCAGAATTAATATTTTCGCTACAAATGTACGAAATAACAATAATAGAGTCCTTGCGAATAGATATTTGGTGATATTATACCATGGTTAAAACGCACGTATTTTGAGCCCTGTTTAATCTTTTCAACCATGGTTAAGTGCCACTTTTTGACTCGTTTCATAACTGAGGAGGCTCACTCAGGCTAGGGACGTCTTTGGGACAGTATGTGTAGACTTACATGACAATCCAACCTAGAATACGACCTATGATGGCGGATGGTGTTAACACTAGAAAGAAATCTTGTAAAGAAATCTCCTTTACAGTTCCTTGGGGAGTCATTGCAGCTAAGGCATGGGGACCTGAGAATGGAAAGCCTATTCTTGGGCTTCATGGATGGATAGATAATGCGAACACATTTGATAGGTACAAAATCTTGTTGACCTTGTTCTCCTAAGCGATACCGGTTTACTCCCGGCTCGTGCGTCTATATACCCACGATCATTGAAGCCATCGGATTACCTATCTGCGTTGACTAAACTATCAAGTTATGGCCATGTCTACAGCCACTTGGCAATTCCTCTTTTCGGGAAATATTTAAAAAATTTTTTTCCTTTCTTCCATGTATTACGTAATGAACCAATCAGTGAAAATCCCGTGGTCTTGGCGAGAGGAAAGTGTACGCTAATTAAATGTAGTGAAAATTCCTCTCCCTGTGACAAAAAGTAAATAGCTGCTTTAATACTAAATACAACAATTATAGTCAGTAGTGTACGACATTCACATCCATCGTGTCTCACAATCGTACTGAAATATCCAAATGTTATTAGCCAGGTACAAAGTATCATACCGTGGACACAACTATAGCGCTGTAGCCTGGATGTGATAATAGAGTACCCATGATAGGAAAAGAGCAGTGTAAAGTGCAAATTTTAATTTATCATTTGCTTTCTCAACTGAATATTGTTTGGCCCCCTGTAATCTGTAATGCATGTCACACTGGCATGCCAGGTAGGTGAACAAAAAAAAAAATTGTTGAAAACTAATGGCAAAGTGGGGCATTTTCAATGCCTCACTGCTCCTTAATGAGCATGGCGACCCCCATTTTGTTTCAGAATTGAAGATCTCATATGATAAATATCCACTTGACAAAATTTGAACAAAAATCTATAATCGGTTTTCTTTTAGAGGAAAGCGCTTGAAAATTATACCTTTGACTGATAAGTCACAGTCGTTCACTATCTGTTGTTGTTTTATTCAGTTGATCTCTTTTAATTTGTTGCTTACTGCTAACACTACCATTGTAAATCACTCTCATACCTTGGGAAGTTTCATTATCAGACACCTGGTAACTAGACCCCTTTAGCTCACTGCTATTTCATAGGATTATGAGTTAGGGCTGAGTGACATGATTGACTGAAAAATTGAGGTTTGATATGGCATCCTTTTGACCCACCTGTCTCGATTAGCCTTGTTACCTTTGGGTGGGTACTTTTTATCTGTCAAATGTTGTTGTTGTTGTTGCAATAAAGTTGATGAAGTTTTGTTTGTGTATAAAATCTGGGCCATTTCATGGATACCCAGTGTTTGATTTTGTCCCAGGGGATCTTTTGGGTCCAACAAGAGCTTGAAAATGTAAATTAGAAAGGTATTATGTTACTTACATGTATTTTAATCTTCAAAATCACTTTCAGGTTAGCCCTTTTGCTGCCAGAAGACCTGTATTTCATTGCCATAGATTTGCCAGGACATGGGAAATCCTCTCACAGATGGCCTGGAATGCCATACATTCACTTTGAATACATCGCTGATGTAAAGAAGGTTGTGTCACAGCTAGGATGGAAAACATTTTCAATCATAGGTCACAGTATGGGAGCTAACATAGCATCCCTGTATGCTGGCACTTTTCCTCATGAAGTAGAAAATCTAGTGTTGATTGATTTTGGTGGACCTCCTACCTGTCATGTGGAAAAAACAGCTCCAATGTTAGCTCGTTATGCAACTAGAATGTCAGACATGAAGAAAAAAATTCCCGTGCCTACCCTAGTTTAGAATCAGCAGCAGAGAGGCGTCAGGTGCCTTTCCTTGGTACTACTTTAGGTAAAGAAAATGCGATTTTGTTGACAGAGAGAGGAACTAGTATCACCAAAAATGGTTTTATTTTTTCACATGACTCATATCTTAGAGGCATTTGTGCCCCATTCTTTATACCTCAACATTCACTGTTGTCAGTTCTTTCCAACATACAATGTGCAGTACTGGCATTAGAAGGCACAGATACTGTACGTCAGGCTGATGATGTAAAACCTATGATGGAGAGACTTCAGGTCATTGATGACAGTGCATGTTTTAAGTTGTGTAAGAAGATCAAAGGTGGTCATTATTTTCATTTAGAAAACCCTGAGCAAGTAGTTCAAGAAATTAAACAATTCTTAGCTCTAATAAGTTGGGCATCACAAGGTTGCAACGGGAAAAGCAAGTTGTAAGGCAAGAGTTGCAATACTTTTTTGTACCATTTATTAAAAAATATTAACAGACTGTTGACTACCTCATTTACTAGTAACTACCAAAAGGTGTAACATACAGGCTTCAAAACCAGGTAACAAAAAGATTCAGTAGTAACTTTTACCTTCAGCTCTTCAGTTCAGAATTTATTTGTTTTGGTTTTTGTTCTTTGACTAATATGTGTTTCTTTGTATGACTGTAATTCAAATTTAACTTTGGGACATTTATTGCTAAACTGAAGGTGGTAGACATTACCGGTACTACCAAGGCAAAAGGTAACCCAAGTTATAAATCATGTTACACTTCCTGTGCAGCAAAATGCACAATGGAAAGCACATGATGGATGGTGTTTTCATTGGTCAATGCACAACAGAAAGCGTATGGCATCATTTACGCATTTAGTGAGGGATGATAGTAGCCCGTCTAGAATAGCGGCGTTAACTGCTGACTACAATGGCCTTTTTTACATACAAATAAATGAAGTCAATATAGTCAATAATGATGATTGACCAGAAATAATACCTGGTAATTGGTGTGTGCTTTGTTTACGCTAGCGCTAACAACGTTAGTCACATTTTATCAGGTCTGTCATTGGTATGTGGAACGGTCTTGCTTTCCAAATTTGTCAGGGACATAAATCATGTGTCAGTTTGCCACAAACAAATTGTTGCACCTGTTTACTGTATTTTGTCTTCAGATCACAAATTTGCATAACCACAAGAATGGTTTGAAACCTTCCATTACTTGACCCAGAACATTGTGCACTTGCGAAGCCAGGAAAAACCTGAAGCAGAACGGAGTGTATTTCAGTTCCTGCTGTCGCAATGCATGTTATGTAATAATTTTGAAGTTTGTCATGGCAACAGTAAAGTTTGACAAAATTTCATATGTGAAATGTATTATTTGACACTGAGCCCTCAATGTTATACAATCCACTTCAAAAGACCTAAACATCTTTTCCTGCACATATCTTCATAAGGTTGTAAAGATTTTAATCTAGTAGAGTTTGTCCAAGTAAAAAGGTTTGCCAAATTTAAGTAAAGGTTGGAAGCCTCTGCATGTTTTGATATATCACAGCATGAATGCTCAGTGACAATTCTATATTAAGAGCTTTTTAAATAGAAACAAATCTTAACACATCCCAATTTGCATCTGGTAATAATGTCTTTTGAACTTAGATCTCTGCTCTGTGGCAGCACTCAAACAAAATAATTTACATTTTTAAGGACAGGTAAGTGACAAATCTTAATAGACAATGATAATTTAATAATAATTTAGAACTTATATAGCGCATTTTCCATGTGTATATGATCAAATGTGCTTTACAAGCAGATTAAATTGGAATTTGGAAATGTTTTTTTTTGGAGAGGGGAAAAACCGGAGAACCGGGAGAAAAACCTCTCGGAGCAGAGAACAGAACCAACAACAAACTCAACCCACATATGATGTCGAGTCCGGGAATTGTACCCGGCCACATTGGTGGAAGGCGAGAGCTCTCACCACTGTGCCATCCCTGACACGATTATATTCCTTTTAATTGAGCTAGAGGCCTTTGTTTTGAAAAGGACAGTTTGTACAACAGTTTGCAGCCCACCTAGGAGATGGCAAGTGGCTGGTTGCCAGAAGTTGGCCACTACACAGTAGAGCCAGTTAATAGAAATTGAACATTGGATGGTTGAAAATACACTTGGAGGGTAGGCTGGCAACAATAATTACACAACAACTTCAACTTCAACTTTATTAACTATTTGACAAAAGAAAAAATACAAAACTGTCGCTTCCCGCAAATAGCATTGGCTAGTCGAGGCGGGAAGCGACAGGAGAGAATAGGTTTACATTACAGCCTGTCAAATTTGTACAAAGTATGAAGAAACAACATTCAGCCTGCTGCTCACAAAGTTATTCAAAGCTCCACTCTGTATTGTAGTAGGGTTTATGGGCAGTTATTGCCTTGAAATCAAAGGATCAATATTTAATTTAGTAAAGAAATCATGGAAGATGACAACAAACACATTTAAATTTTGTTGATGCTATTAAGTTGTAACCTGCCATATGGAACCCACATAATCAATTTTTAAATACAGCCAAATAAAATAGTAGGTAAAAAAAGTAGGAGATTCGTCTTGGAGTTGCCTGAAAAGTGGATACAGCTTCTATTTACATTTACAGTATATTGACAACAGTTTTGGGACTTAACTGTATTAAATCAAGAAAATTTTGAAATTTTCTTTACTAACTAAAGTACTAGTATACAAGTTTAGAATTTCATGCTAGAGTCATCACAATTTTTAGAGCACTATTTTTCCTTTAATTGCAGCAATAATCTTTAGTTATTCTTTTCATATTCTTTTCAAGAGTTTCCACATAATCTCATGTGTCCATGTGTCTGAAACCTCAACTAGCCCATTGCTAGATCATGAGGATGCAACCTCATTCCATAGTAACCCAAAACTACAAGATAACTCCTAACTTTCCATCTACCTGTTTCCCTTTGCAAGTACTTTTCATGCTGACCACAATTTGCAAACTTAATTAAGTCTGCTTAACATCTATTAAAAGTCTATTTTTCCTGGTTGACTTCCTTCCATGGGTATTGAAAAGCATCAGCAGGCTTTCTGTCCTTTCTTCTCCACAATTTCTTTTTCTCCCGGGTTCTTGCATTTTCACACCATGCACTCACTGCAAATTTTTCTTTCCATTGAATGATAAACTGGGAGACATAAGTAGGTACAAAGTAATGAGTGTTGAGTAGCATCTAAAAACAGAGATGTTGAATGACAAGAGTGGTAAATCCAAGGAAGGTGTTCACCTTGTTTTATTGAAAAAGCATACAGTCCAAGGACATTTAAAACACTTTGACTCGATCTTCCACCCCTCTTCTATTCCTGTACTCTGGTGTCACCTCTACTTTACACCCTACCTCATTGAAAGGGGCAGGTATGGATATTTCCCTAATTAACATCAATGTTTCTTATAGCTGCTACTGTATAAGTTGAATAAGCCATAAGATTAATATAGCTTGTAATTTACTGTTAGTCTTGTCTCTTCTCTAGTGTCATAGAGATGACAATCAATGTGCTTACCGGCTATATTGAAAGAAAGAAGTTTATTTTGATTGGATTTGGGCACCTAGTGGCAAAGTGTCAGGTTACCTGAGGATCCCAGAGTTCGCTGGCCACACCGAGGTCTTTACAGCATCTCATCAATGCATTGGATTTTGCAGATTCCATGGCTTTTCCATATCCTGTATTATTTGCTGAGTAAAATGTATGTTCACCAACTGTCTGGGCAACAAACCTCCCCAAACAAAACAAGGCATACTCTCTCACAATCAACTGGCTGTTATCTCGATCATTCTGAAATCAATAATAATTATACCATTGATAATGCAATAAGCAAAGTTAACACCCAATGTTTTATTGTCCAGTAGCACAACTGCTTAAATCTTAAGCCTAGATCAAATCACAATTGCCTTAACTTACTATTTTTTTTGTAGTTTCTTGACTTCCTCTTCAAACTATAAGTGTGTTACCACAGATTACTTGATCAAAATGTCAAAGTATACTGTACGTGGTCCATAGAATGATTCAGGCAGTTAAAACCTGTTAAATTAGCTGGAGACAAAAGTGATAAGCTTCCCAAGTGGGGAAATAAAATAATCTGAGGTAGACAAAATAATGCAATTATCACTTTGAGACTTCAACATCCACCTACAATTACTGTCTCATCCACCTACATACTGTCTCGTGGGAGTGAATAATTTGGTCCTTGTATGGCCAGGGGTTTGTTGGGTTGGAAGAGTTTAAGGAACAGAACTCTGCCTTTGAGAGTATCAATCACTTCCTTCAAACATCACTTCAGGTAATGTTGATGCAGCTACAGACTGTGTTGGCAAAGTATGAACAGCTATCAAATGAAGCTTAAAGCAAGTACTCAAAATATAAAATGCAAGTAAATTAGGTATTTCACCTGGAATTGAAGAGATTCTCCTCTTGGAACAAGTGCCCAGCCTCCTGGTCCAAATGCTTGATTAAGAATTCTTCGGTATTTTATCTCAGGAACGTATATCAATCCTGTGTGTACACAGAAATCTCACACTACTCAATATTCTGAACAAATAAAATGAAAATAACTTCAACACAACTGGCTTTACCATCTGGTTTTATTTCGATGTCATTCTCATTGACTGGTGACATCAGAACTTGAGTTATTTCACGACTGAAAGGCACTGTAGCAGCTCCAGAAAAATCTTCTGACAACCTGAGAAAATAACAAAAAACACCATCCATCAAAGACTATCATCATCCATCATTTCTAAACAGAGACGGCATGACAGAGCACTCTTTTGGAATTTAAAAACTTGTTAAAACAAACCATTGAACAGGAAAACAAAAACAAGAAAAAAAAGAATGGCAACCAGTCATCAAATTAACTCATGATGAGCGTCCATGAGATAAAATTTTAATAACATGCGTGAGCTGCTACTGTATTATTGAGTTTCTGCAAAATAGTGAGTCTGACACAGAGTGGAGATAATTGATAATAATCAATAGCAATCAATTGGTTGCTACTTGAAACCAGTAACAGGGTTGCCACTCATTGGGATAAAAAAAACATTCCCTGCCATTTCCCTCACTGTTATGCCTGTTATATTCCTTAATTTTTGTCTGACATTGGCAACCGCTGAATAGATACCAAAGTGTGCTAATTTGCCCGTGTATTCCATGCCTATAAACAGCAATATTGATTATGTCATTGAGAAAATAAATTCTGTGCGACCTAGGTAGGCAAAAGTTGACCAACTGAAGCAAGAAGGAAAATCAAGGTACAAGTGTACTAAGAAAATCTATTTCAAGTGAAAATGAAATATGAAGTACATATCCATGACATCTGGCAAAGCTGGGGTTCCTGATGAAAACAATCTCCAGATAATAGACCTCCAGAGGTTGGAATCTCTGGAAATGTGATCTGATTCTACCCATTTTGGGGCCCTAGAGTGGGGATTTTGACCAAAATTATTCTGAAAAGTCAAAATCTCCACATTTGCCTGAGTCCGCCCAGCTCAGGCTTGACATCTGGGGGGGGGGAGGGGAGGGGGGGGGGGGTATTTGACCCATGTTTGGGTATAGGGGTGCTGCTGGGGGTTTGAAACCCTGACCCTTCTTAGGATAAAAATAACCTCAATTACCTACCCTGTGTAGGACTAGCAGTTATATCTAGTCCTGAAAATGATCTGATGTTGACTGATGACCTGCTAAATACAACCAGATAAATGTCTGCGATTTTGGATTGCTTAAAGTGCACCTAACCCCCCCAATTGTTTTAACTAAAATAAATCTTTGCACCTGTTTGAAACGCATTGCGCCTTTTTTTTTTACCAAATCTTAAACCATTGGTGCCCAGCCATTTTTACGTTTTCGGAGTGATTTTCCACCTATAAACGATCCATAGCATTTTGTGACTCTTTACTGAAACTCCCTTGGAAAAGTGGTGCTGTCCTAAGGCACTGGAGGCTCAAGGTTTCAGAAAACGTAATTCTGATGTAGCTATTTTTCATCTGTGGAGCTACAAGGACGTCCCAAGTTTGGTTTGCTTGCGATTTTTGCTAAGTTTACAACCATTTTTCATCTTTAGTGGCTGCCTGATGAGCATCATTAAGCGTGATGGTAGCTAAGAGTCCACTTTCTCAAAGAATCGAACAAGGTGATGTACTTTGTTGTTGAATTTGGCTTGTTACTCGACGAATTGGGAATTTGGTTGGTCGGATACTTAGTACATTTGGGACTCGACTATTGATGAATTTCTCAATCTACCGCCGCATATTTTGGAATTTGTGAGTACTGAAGATGACCACGAGCAGGAATTTTTGGCGATAGGTCGGAGTGGCTGTAGACTTAGTTTATACATGAAAGAATTGGGGGAAGGATCGGGCGCTGTCAAAAATTCTCGTTATTTCCCAGCATGCAATGCAGTCGAGATGTTGAAAATGGCGGAAAGGCCCGAATGCACTGGAACAAAAGGCTGTATCTACGCTCGGGAGAAGAATATGAACAAAACAAGTCATTTCTAAGCTAGAACAAGGACTGAATTTTGTTATGATGGTTGAAGTTTGGTTTTTTGATGATGATTTCTTTAAAAAACATAAAGGCAAAAAGGGGCATTTTTGTGGTTTCTCTTTGATGTTAAAAAACGGTCAGTTTCGTTCTTGTCCAAACTCAAAGGGCCATATTTGGTAAAAATTGCTACGTTTCTTGCATTTATTGGATATCCAAATTTAAAGGACATTCCATTTCGTGCTCACAACTGACAGTTAGGCAATATTTGCGCGATTGAGAAAGTTGCAATGTTTTAAAGCATGGGAGTCTTGTGCAGCCGGTTTTGGCCGGCACTTGGGTTAACTAGTTATCTTGACTTTTCTAGGGTGTTAAAGTTGCAAAACCTGGCCATCGTCTGCCCTGCAACCGAGTCAGAAGGGGCTTGGGTCTATTCAGAATTTGACGTCACAAACTGCTTTGCATGCATGTTTGCAAAGACTTAATGCGATGCAAATCAGTTTGTGATGTCAAATCGAGAATAGACCCAAGCCCCTTCTGACTCGGTCATGGGGCAGACAATGGCCAGATTTTGCAACTTTAACACCCTAGAAAAGTCAAAATAACTAGTTAAGATTTGGTAAAAAAGGCGCAATGCGTTTCAAACAGGTGCAAAGATTTATTTTAGCGAAAAAAAAGTTTTGGGTAACAGTCTTACAGCCATACCCTGTCTAGGACAGACTCCCTTGAAATTATATACCCTGTTCAGGGCAGAGGGGCCAAAAACCATACCCTATCCAGCGGCAGGTCCCCGTATAGGAAATACAGGGGAGTATCCACCCCGGGCTTGACATTAGTACATTATAGAGAGTACGTATATAGTGGAATCTTACTTATCAAGAGAATTATTTAGCGTTGTAGATGCTGTGTTTGTTTCTTCTCCATTAGTCGCAGTGTTTGTCACATTTTCTTTCTGTTGATCGTTACATAACAGTCTCGAAGAAACTCTTGCAAGACGAGAGTGGATCAAGTACATTGACAATGTTACCCTCCGAAGTGCGGCCATGTTTCCAGCAGCTTCTGCACAGGACACCCAACAAAGGCCAGAGAGTCAAAAAAAGTAAATGATGTCATTGGTTCGATTTGGCGTTTTGTAAGTTCCCCTTTCAGTTGAGTGAAGCCAACGCTGCTTGCATCAGCGCCAGTGGAAAAGTTTTGTGAGTTTCATTTTCCTTTCTCATGATATTATAATAAGTTCTTACCTTGTTCTTGTCTTAAGGTTGAAAATTCCTCGCTGTCTGCTACCCTTGTTGGAAATCCTTGCAGCGTAATATCAGTGCTCACACACGTCTGATATATAGTTGATAAGAAATGGGTTCGAGTCATGGAGCAGTCACATATATAAAACCTTTTGCGAAAAATGACAAATCCAGAGGTGATAAGGCTTTCTCTCAAAGCACACATGAGCTTAACATTTGGAAATATTGTCTTCAATTCAATGTATCAACTGGATATTCTGACACGTATGCATATGAAACTTCCACTGTACACAGGGCTTTGTTGAGGGAGTTGCCTCACCGCCAGATTTCTATTTTCGGACAGTTGGTTAGCGGATTTGTAGGTTTAAGTATCAAGGGGTGCTTGTTTAAGTTGCTTGGAATTTGCTGCTCAAAAATCACAGTTGATTTGAACACCTGCCTGCTTTGTGAGTTACAGAGTATAGGTGCTGTTGATTGTTCTTTACATGTAAGAGATCAGTATAATATTATCCATGGCACTTGTGGTACATTATGTGATGCATCTCTTCTAATATACCATTGAACTTCCAGTTTCACTCAGGGGGCAGGGGGGGGGGGATGATGTAACATCACAATATATAAACAAAATAAACATATAACACAATCTAGCCAAATAGCCACCTAATGGTAACATATTTATTTAGTATAAACCACACAAGTGAATAGTACTTTTTTTCGTGTTCTCTGACTGGTTAACTCAGAGGTGATTAGCAAGTACTATTCATCTCCGAGCAGCTGGTGTGTGAGATTTTGCAATTTCCGACCACTTGTCAGTATATTGTCACACATAAACTAATGTTTTGGCTATTAATTATTCAGCTTGTATGGTATATACTAAAACAATTATTTGTCTCAGTGTCGGTGAAAGTGGTGGATATTTACCATATTTTCATGGCGGTTTCTAACACTGGCCTGGGGACTTGACCAGACTGCTTGTGCAGTTTACAATTAATGAAGTAACTAATGAGTGCCCCTGTGATGTGAATATAAAATTAGGACAGACACTAATGTCTTCTCTCAGGAGTGTGTACCTTGTCATATATATATATATATTATTTTCTGACAAGCTGCCTGTACCTTTATGGGAGAATTCTGTTATATAGATGTTATGGTTCAATTTTATCCTTGGTTTAAATGTTTTAAACTAATTATCATACATTACCCAAATCAATTAAGGGAGAAAACATTTAACCCAGGGATAAAATTGAACCACAACATATACTTAAGGTCCACATAATTTATGTACATATGAAATGCCTTTCAATTACTGCTCTGGTGGTACAATAAACTCACATGAAAATAGCTTTGAAAGTAATCCCACACAGTTGAGGTGTGCTAAATACTAGAGACATGTTATTTTTTTGACTGATAAATTAGATTTGTTTTATTTTTTTGATTGATAATTAGATGATTTTCTTATATACCTAAATCTTCTTGCATACGCACCCACAAGCAATCTCGCTAGCCATGATGACCATGAGAAAAGCAATTCATGGGTTGCCATGAGTATGGTGCTTTTCTTGGTGGCCCTTTGGGCTGCAGCAGCTTTGCTATAAACAGGTTTTAAAAAAGTTTATAATTTAATATGGTAGCTGAATGCACTGGTGAACATGTTGAGAACCTGTGAAAAGTTTTGGTTGTTATAGTATCCAAGTGTTCTATTTTTGTTGTAAATTTCAAAGCCACCAGTGTTTTTATGGTACCATACTGTATGTTAAATACAGATTTATAGTTGGCCACAGTCTCACTATAACCCGTCAGTTTTGCATTTTGGTGTTATAAATGAGAATCGTTTACAGCTGAGTATTGAAAGTAATATGCTTGTTTTCATTTTGTTTACTATTCTCTTAGAATTTGGTAAGAGAAAGATACCAACTATCTACCAATTCTCAACTATGAATGGTGGCCTCCTCACATATGGTCACCCTCACTTAGTACATTTAGATGTGTCTGCCTCTAGACAGATCTCATTAGTTCATTATTATGACTTGGAGCTGCTCCAGTAGGTACTCTAAGAGTGATCTTTGGTTATGGTTTTGTGACCCTATACTGAAAGAAGCTTTACTGTGTTACATGTTTTACTTACATTTTGCATTACTTGTAATTTTCTGTAGTTTGAGGACAACATCATCGCATGTCAGAATGAGTGGACCTCCACCCCCCGCCTATTACCCACCTCCTGGACAACACCCACCCCCACCCTATGGATACCCTGGGCAACACCCTCCCCAACATCCTGGGCAAAGTTATTCCCAGGTGAGTACCTCGATATTCTTGTTTATTATTAAGCAGCCATCACTTAATGGAGATATGCTGTTTTGTGGGTTTTGTTGTCAGTCATTCTTTAGTCCCTCTAGTTGTGATTAAAAATAAAAAATAACATCACTATAACATATTTACCATACCTTCCACCTTCCCCACCTGGTGAACCATCTGTACAATCAATCAAGTACAAAGTATCATTATTAATTATTCTAACTGTAAATAGCTGAGGGAAACCAGTGAAAAGTAAATATCCTGCTTTTGTTTTTTGTCAGTGATGCATGAAGTAAATTGATGTCTTTCTGGTGGTTTATTGCACTTTAAATTAAAAAACACCCCTACCTGATTGGTCAAGACTGAGAACAGTTTATAGTTTGAGAAGGATTTCAATATTAAAGTGCACCTAACACCTAAAAATTTTTTTTCGCTAAAATAAATCTTTGCACCTTTTTGAAACGCATTGCACCTTTTTTAGCAAATCTCACTAGTTATTTTGACTTTTCTAGGGTGTTTAAGTTGCAAAATCTGGCCATCGTCTGCCCCACGACCAAGTCAGAAGGGGCTTGGGTCTATTCTCGATTTGACGTCACAAACTGATTTACATCGCATTAAGTCTTTGTAAATATGCATGCAAAGCAGTTTGTGAAGTCAAATTCTGAATAGACCCAAGCCCCTTCTGACTCGGTCGTGGGGCCAGATTTTGCAACTTTAACACCCTAGAAAAGTCAAAATAACTAGTCAAGATTTGCTTAAAAAGGCGCAATGCATTTCAGACAGGTGCAAAGATTTATTTTAGCGAAAAAAATTTCTGGGGGTTAGGTGCACTTTAAGGACTCTGATTGATCCCCACTTTTAAGACTGTACTCTGTTATGTCAAAACAAAACCATGCAGTCTAACAGCCAACTTGCCTTGTTACACTATATGTATATATATATATATATATATATATATATATATATATATATATATATATATATATATATATATATATATATATCATGTTATGACAAGGCACCTCTACCCTTATGGAAGCCCTGTTAAGAGACAGATGAAACATCTGAAAGGCTTCCCATGTATTTAATTTGCTTTTGATGATGCAGTGACATTTATTATTACATAATATTGTGAGGTTAACCTAGCATTCCTGTTTGACCATCACACATCACCCCATGTCACTTTATTACTAATGTGAAACTATTTGAAATGATATAATAATGATTTTGTCATTAGTAAATTTTGCCCAGTATTGCATTTGCAGCTGGTTTAACTCATTTCCCCCCCCCCCCCCCTGGCGATTTGGTCACCTTTTTTGCAATTTCTGAAGGGTAGGAGGTCACATCGACCTAGCTACTCCATATAAGGGGTTACCACGGAGATTTCGCTGGTCCACAACACCAAAGGCTCTATCTTTGATGTCATGCTCGTCACGCTAACTGTCGTTTATTTCTAAATGAACACTACACCTACAATTCGTTGTGTATTTGGTTTATAAGTGTGTTTTTCAAGCCATTTTCCACTCCAGAAGCCCCCTGCCTGGCATCATAAAGCTGGGTTGATGGATAGAGGCAATCCTTTGAAAGAAAACAGAGGTGAGAAGCAATTTCACACGAATTGGGCCGCTCAACGTATTCGAGCAAGTAATAGAAATTCACGGAGTGAAGTTACGTCTTAAGCCCTTTTGTGAGTGGATTCCGGAACCTGGCATGGCAATTTTGGCGAGTTTTAACTTGTAAATAATGCAATCGGTGCAATGTTTTGTCAGCAGGGCCGGGTGGCTCGACACTTGTAAAAAATATCTGAAATGGAAATTGGCGGACTGTCATGCGCCCGTTATCCAAGAAAATCCCAGAATTCCTTTGGGTCACAAATGCGAACATGGCAGACCAGTGAGAGCAAGTAAAATCAAATAGCGTTATTGGGGTGGTGCTACAGAAGTGAGCAGGAAAATGTCAAACAGATTGCAAGAACTGGAGTCGAAGTTTGCCGCCATTGTAAACTTTTAACATCAATAGGAAATTTTCTTTTCAAAACTTCATGACAAAGTTGCGTGAATTTTGCTGTTGTCCGAGGGCGATTTTGGTTTTGCAAGAGACTAAACAGTCATATTAAATGAAAATTGGGAGTTTAGGTCAGTTTCCAGGGTGATGAAGTCTACAAAAGTGACCTTTTGGCCACGACAGCGGTTCATTTCAACCATAGTTCGGGATTTGGGAAAGTTGCAGGTTTTCAAAGCCATATTTGGTAAGCCGGAGGAAAGAGTTAAACAACCTGTTGGAGTGTGCCTTACAGTTTTCATTTTAGTAACCAGAGACAATAATAAGCAGGCAATCCTGTGGACCATGTGGTGTAAAGAAAGCCTGTATGCTAGGATTATTTAGCCATCTGTAATGTAAATTTATATTATTATTTATTTTGGTTTTCAAATTTTCTAGAAAAGTGTATTTGGCTTTCTGTGCAATTGAAGGGCTTGGTAGAAACTATGCTAAGTGGATTTTTGAGTGTTCTTTTTTTATGTTGCTCAAAAATTGCTGATTTGTCGCATGGAGGCCTCCTTTTATGTGGTAAACATTGCCCTGTATTTGTTTACACTGTTTTGCACACAGTCATCGAGAAACACAGGCCAAAAAACATGTTCACTCAAAAATCTTAGCATAGTTTTCCACCAAGCCCTTCAATTGGTCTCTGCCCAGACATATATCTATGTGTCAAGTAATCTCTATATTTTTAGGGGAATACCCTGACAACATGGATTTCTTTATTCTGGTGGTATTATGGAACAGAGTAGAAGCAGCCAAGGTTAATGTCAGAACTGCCTAATTCATTAACAAACACCAAATGTGATTCAGCTGCACAGAATTTGATTCAACTTCATAGAAACTAAAATATCCTCAATGTCCATAATATTCACTTAAGGTATAAGAATGCTATTTTACAAGGCTAAAACGGTCAAAAGAAAAAACAAACCTTTTTTGGACTGTTAACAACTACATTGCTAAGTGGAAGTTGGGTGCCTGAGACATCCAGGAGCTTCCACT
>JAEMWC010000273.1:935000-938441 GCA_016490735.1 Pachyseris speciosa
TGTTTGACGAGGATTTCTTTATCCACACAAGTAAGAATTGTTTTGGACCATTGTTGCCCATGTGATATTCTTTGTACTGCTGCCTTGGTGACATTTTGTCCAAGATTTTTTAAAGGAAAACATTTGTTTTTGCATATATACTGCGATTCTCTGTTTGTCTGCAGCTCTCCCCCAAAAATCTTGGAAATTGTCCTTCTTAAATCCCACTGCGAATGTCCAGACACAGCTATTCTGTTGGTGCTTTCGAGTGATTCAGAACATATAAACACTGTATTGAACTGGCTTCTGAGCTAAGACCGCTTTCTTTGCAGTAGAAGTTAACATGATGAAAATACAAGGTGATCGAGGAAAATTAGTTAAAAAACCCGCACGTGATAGTTTGCATTTGTCCATTTCTTACGACCATTATTATTGGTTGCTGATGAACAAGAGGGCAATGACGTCAGGAACATGACCTTGAATGAAGTGTGCACACACATACAAAAGATAAAGCTTCACTCGACCAGCAACCCATGGTTTAAATGAGGTGGTCAGGGACACCTCTCTGGGCGGATGTTGTTGCAGCACCAATTCTAAATCTGTGACCTGAAAACTTCCCAGGAATACCAGTGGCCTGTAAAGTGGATTGCAGAAACGAAGATAGAAGGGCCCTCAAAAGAGGACAGCCATCCTGGAGAATGAAGAGAGGCCCCAGACCTGGACCATGAAGATGAAGGTAGCTTGACAACGCTGATACAGGACAGAGAGGAGCAGAGCCACAGCCAAGGAAAATGAAACAGCCACACTGAAAAGTCTTAGCACACTTAATGAACACTCTAGAGCTTTGTGGATGTGATGAGGAATCGACTTGAAGATCGGCTGCAGTCAAATGTACTGTTTGTTGTGAATTCCCCTGCTCGAAGAAACCTGAAGAAGCCAAGGCAATAAGCAGCCCACAGCATGATGTTGTCTGGATTAGATAAATCCAAGGACTGGTATAAAAGACCCATAAGGTCTTCAGTCACAGGCCAGTGCTGAGGGAGATTTGAACCCTGGTGTTGTTTAATCCCTCTTAAGAGACGCTGGAGTTGAAGACAATTGGAGAGAGGGTCTGGATAGCCGTAGTCAAGGTGTAAGGAGTGGACTGTCCACAGATAAACCTTAATGGAAGAATGATGAAGGCGATCTGCTAAGTAGGCACAGAAGCACATCAAAGTACATTCACTGGCAGGTAGGAGAGGGTGACTAAGATCAGAGGGATTATCCTGACCACAGAATTCTAAGAACTGGCATTGAGCTGAGGCATAAACTTGAAGAGTAGAAGTGGCCAGGCCATTAGTCAAGTAGAATTGGCACTTTGCTGTCAAATCAAAGGAAGCTGGGCCAGCAGCGACGGCGGTATTGGTGTCACCATGGAAGCTGCATGTGGTGCTAGACAATGGAAACGCTGGAAATCCAAATGAGATAAGGCATCAGCGATAGAATTGTCCCGCCCAGGTGTATAAGAAGCGGTAAAGGTAAAAGAGTTACGGGCTGCAACAAGGGATAGGTAGCGAAGAAGTACCATCAAGTTTGGATCCTTTGAGGTGCCTGAACGTAGAACACTGACTACCACCATATTATCCGAACAGAACTCCACCCATTTTTGTAGCCCATCTGTGGCCCATAGCTTAGCTGCCACAACTACAGGAAGGTTCCTTGTAGGCTTTTGACAATCGCTGTTGAACAATGGACCATTTTCCAACAAACCATTCATGGCCAGAAATTGCACCATAGCTGAGAGCTCCAGCTGCATCTGATGACACTGAGAAATCAGGTAAAGGTGCCCATATGAGGGATAGTAGAAAACTAAGTCCATCCCATGAGATGAAAAATTCACGCCACCAAGACAGGTCTAAGTGGAACTGTTGGTTAAGCCTGATGGGATGGTCATCTCACTGGAATGCCGACAGGAAATTAATCTTTGCTGTAGAAAAGTACACCCCTGAGGAATGACTACACGTGTGATGGAGAGTGCCAATGAAAGATTCCAACTACTTCCTCGTACAATGCTGTTTGACCGACCAAGAATCCAGTAGGGCAGCAATGTGCTCAAACTTATCAGCAGCGACAGAAGACAGGCTGGAGGGTGAGGGAATCCAACTCAATACCGTGCACAGTTAAGCAGGTAGAGGGTCCATCCGGTTTATCTGGGTGAAGAGGAATATGCCAGCCCTTAAAGAGCAGGATGCATGTATCAATGTTGTTCTGGCAGACAGGAGAGTTGAGAGGACCCATTGTATAGAAGAAGTCGTCAAAATAGTGCAAGAGGAAATTCAAGCCATAGTTGTGGCTAAGGATCCACTCTAGCAAATCTGCAACACACGAAAAAATTAAGGGTGCTGTGCGTAACCCAAAGGGAAGTGCCATAGTGATGGACTGGAACGTTCTGATATGCACATTCAACATCAAATTTTGCCATAAGTGTACCTCGTCCGAGGGACATGATCCCACCAATAACGTCATCTACCTTCATGTACCTTCATGTGGAATTGGCAAGATAAGGAAAGGCAGTGAAAACGTATAGCTTGTGGGATGTGGCTGGAGTGACAAGGATAAATTAATATATATAATATATACCTCACAAATTAATGTGATTTAGAGTGGCTTCAGCTTACTAAATCACATTAATTTGTGAGGTATATCCTTGTCACTCCAGCCACATCCCACAAGCTTTACGTTTTCACTGCTTGTTTATGGATATGTGGGTACTTGAGCCTGAGCATTAGCTATGCCATGCTGATGAGGCCTAACAAGGCCGAAACAGCTGTCCATGGCTGCTAATGCTTGGGCTCAATCTTTGCTTTGGTAGATTTAAGGGGTAATGCCCGCTACCATGTGGCCTTAGTGCCTTTAGTGCCTTTAGAGTGGCTTCAGCTTACCAAATCACATTAATTTGTGAGGTATATCCTTGTCACTCCAGCCACATCCCACAAGCTTTACGTTTTCACTGCTTGTTTTATGGATATGTGGGTACTTGAGCCTGAGCATTAGTTATGCCATGCTGATGAGGCCTAACAAGCCGAAACAGCTGTCCATGGCTGCTATTGCTTGGGCTCAATCTTTGCTTTGGTAGATTTAAGGGGTAATGCCCGCTACCATGTGGCCTTAGTGCCTTTAGAGTGGCTTCAGCTTACCAAATCACATTAATTTGTGAGGTATATCCTTGTCACTCCAGCCACATCCCACAAGCTTTACGTTTTCACTGCTTGTTTTATGGATAGTTGGGTACTTGAGCCTGAGCATTAGCTATGCCATGCTGATGAGGCCTAACAAGGCCGAAACAGCTGTCCATGGCTGCTAATGCTTGGGCTCAATCTTTGCTTTGGTAGATTTAAGGGGTAATGCCCACTACCATGTGGCCTTAGTGCCTTTAGAGTGGCTTCAGCTTACCAAATCACATTAATTTGTGAGGTATATCCA
>JAEMWC010000274.1:0-20000 GCA_016490735.1 Pachyseris speciosa
AAATGCCATGGGGCAATGTCGATTTGTATTCTGATCCAAATGACATGTGGCGTGAATGGAAAAAAATGTTTCTCACCTGTGTTGACAAACACGCACCACTGAAATTGAAAAGAGTCCGTAAAAAGCGATGTCCATGGATTACTGGTGATGTCCTGAGCAAAACCAGAAGAAGGGATTTCCTTAAAAAGAAGGCAATCTCTTCCAATAATTCAGCCTCATGGAATCAATACAAGCATGCTAGAAACCGGCAAATAACGCTATTAAGCTTGCAAAGAAACTCTATGTTGCTGACAACCTGGAAGCTAATAAAGGAAATTTGCGAAAAACATGGAACATAATTAACGAGATAACCTCCCGTAACAGTGGTAAGATGTCCAATATCTTGGAAATCAAAGCTGATAATACAGTAGTTAGTAATCCGGGAGACATTGCCGAAACTATTAACGAACACTTTACTAATATTGCGCAAGTATTAGCAGAAGATATTCCTCCCGTAGAAGTAAATCCTGAATTCTATCTGGAAACTACTGATAAATCGTTTTCTTTGCAAATTCCTAGTATTGATATTGTATTAAGTCTTTTAAAGAAAATTGATGACAAAAAAGCCACTGGTCTTGACAAGATTCCGAGCAAGCTGTTGAAGATGGCTGCTGGTATTATCGCACCTTCGCTTACCGCTATCTTTTCTAGTTCTATTCTCACTGGGATATATCCAAACGAATGGAAATCGGTCAAAGTAACTCCAATTTTTAAAAAGGGTCTTAAATCGGATCCTAATAATTATAGGCCTATTTCTGTTCTTCCGATAGTTTCTAAAGTTTTTGAACAAATTGTTTACAACCAACTCTACCATTATTTAAATAATAACAAATTACTGTCAAGTTGCCAATCAGGGTTCCGCTCCCTTCATAGTACTCTTACGGCTTTGCTTGAGGCGACAAATGATTGGTCAGTTGACATCGACAATGGACTACTAAATGGCGTCGTTTTCATCGACCTTACTAAGGCATTCGACACCATTGATCACGAGATTATCTTGCGTAAAATGTCATACGTGGGTGTTGACCAGGCAGCTATTAGGTGGTTCTTGTCGTATTTAAGTGGCCGAACCCAAAGATGTAATGTCAACGGCAAACTATCAACTGCTCGCGATCTCAAGTGCGGCGTTCCACAGGGCAGTATATTGGGTCCTTTGCTTTTCCTAATTTATATTAATGATCTCTCCAACTGCCTGCCGGCCGCTGCGCCAAGGATGTTTGCTGATGACAGTAGTATAGTACATGGGTGATCTAGCACATCTTCCATAAAAGTGTGCAATTTTTCAAAACAGCACACTTTTTGCCAAGGTCAAGGTCACGTGATCCAGCACACTTTTTGCCAAGGTCAAGGTCATCTATTTAAGTACTTTATGATATAAAAAACACTTAAGGACATGTCGCTTTAGGTTATTATGGAGAATGAAGAAAGAAATCTCCGGGCCTTGGAAAAGCCCTCTCAAATCAGGTCAGGTAGCCAGATGGTAAATGGCCTGTGTCAGAAAAATATTGGATCAGGTAGCCAGATGGTAAATGATTTTTGTAATCCAGATATTCACGAATATTTTGTTGAAGTAGAAAAATATCTAATATGTCCTTTATGTGATCAGAAGATAGCAGAACATAGTGTCAAAAATGAACCATGTTGTGATAATCAGAAAATGATTAATGACAATGGTGAAAATGTTTGTACAAATTGTGGTTCAGTCCATGGTTATGATTATTGTAAGGAGTACGTTGACTTTCATAATAATATGTATAAAATAAAGCGGAAATCTATATATCATCGGAAGTACCATATTGAAAATGTGATAAATGGTATATGTTGCAAGAATAGATTTCAAATTTCAGTAAAAGATAAGGGTAAAATATTAAGAATATTCAAGGAGATAGACACTATCATCCCTTCGGTGAATAAGAATCGTAAAAGAATGATAAACACCAAATTCATTCTGAAACAATTGTTTATGATGATGGATCTGCCTTATGAGTATATCATATTAACCAACTCAAAGAAAACACTGAAATTTTATAATCAATATTGGGTTGAGATTCTATTGTTAATATTTGATAAGATTATTCGTATTATCAAACAGTGAATTTTTCATCATATTTCAGTAGGTACTTATCAATAATTGGACTATTATCAACAACATAATCGTCTATGTTCTTCATTGTATTGTGTATGCTGGAATTATCAAAATTACCGCTTCTCATGGTTTCTTTTATTGTATTGAGAAGATGCTGGTAGCTTTGATAAGCATATGTACAATTCTGTATTTTCATGTCAAGGTTCTTGTGTTTCATCCAACCTTGTATTAAAAGTGATACTGTACTGATGGCAACTAAACTAACACCACCAGTCGAAATACTTGCGGCAAGACCGCCAGTTGCAAATATAATGGATGCTGAATTCCCCAGTAATTTCCATTTTTTGAACCGTTTAACAGCTTGTTTATAAGCCCAACACTTTCTGTGATATGTTCGGTAATAGGATTTTAATTCATTTACCTGATCTTCTGTTAATTCACCTGAAATATGGTTCCAGCTGAATATGCTTTTTCGCTCTTTCATATTTATTGCTTATATAACGATTCTGTTCAACACACAGTACCACAAACCAGACAATTGTCCACTTAGAGGCGACAATTTGTTAAATTTCGTTGTCATGAAACGGGGGAAAGCATAAGAATATCCTCTGTCAAGTGAATGTTTGACATAAAACCTACCGAAGGCATCGTGTAATATGCCATGTGTCTGTAATGTATCAATCCAACCAAGAGTATGCTCCAAAAAATGTGTTAAGCAGCCTTCACCGGGACCGATTAATCCAATGCCTATATGCTCCTGGATAATGTCTCTCACTTCAACATACTTGTTAAAATGTTTGTGATATAGAAACTGATAAACCAAAGCTGATTTCAAAATCCTCTTGTCAACACCAGGGTTTTTCCGTTCGGCATCCCGAATGAACCATCGTACAAATCTTATAATCTGCTTCATAATAATTGATTACATAATTCAAAGATCAAAATAATCTTCAATGAAACGATACATATTTCTCAGTTCTTGGTTAGTTAGTGATTTCTGCCAAACAGCAAAAGCATAAAGATCCATTTCACAAAAATTAATTGCAGAACCATCTGTATGAACTTGACAACCAATAAACATTTCTTGTGCACTACCAGTCAATGTTGCTGAAATTGATCCTGTTCCAACTGGCGTCATTGATGAAATACCTCTGAAAAATTCCATATTATGACCATCAACTCGAACAGTAAAAACTTCAATATTTACCGTCAGATTAGCCAAAGAAGAAACAGCAAGTCTTCCATTTAATGTAGAACCGAAATCAATATAACATGCTCCATTAATCCAAGGCAGATGAACACCAAATCTAACAGCACCCTTACCCCATTGAAATTGTGATTGAGCTTTTGTTTGTTTTGTGTTTGCAATGATTATAACAGTACAAGTATTTCCACTTAGTCCAGCAACTTTAGAAACATCAAATGAACTGTTCTCCAAGTAGTCATCACTGCCATCAAAACGTATGAAAAACTTTTTCTTGACTGAATCTCTCAGTAACAATGGTTTTTTCGAATTAGAAGTTTGTGTAAAAGTGACATTATTAACAGGATCCAGCCAACTAGAAACTCTATCATCAACATCAGTTGTCACTACAGACAGAGCTGGTATCAAAGCAATTGAAATTCCATCAAGAACAGGTATACCAGGCAGTGAATTTGAAATAACAAAAGTTACTCTATCTAACTTCAAATCTAGTTGTTTTTTTGTTACACAATCATCATCTGATGTTCCTTCATTAACATTTGTTATTTTATTTCCTCCAATATCAAAATGCCCATCTTGTGTTAATGTAAATCCATCACCTTTATCACCTTTATTGTCTTGATTTAGTGAATGATTGAATACACCCATTATAATATTAATTTAGATTAATTCATGACCACTTCAAGTGTGAATGTTGTATCAAATGCGCCTGTATTAGGATGTGAATAATCAATGATTAAATAGCCTCTCGATAATGATTTGTTGATATTGACCGTTGTGATGTTTCTACTCATAGTATTATGTCTGTGTTCATAAATAGTTGCTGGTAATGGCAAAGGCCTACCACCTTCAGCTTTTGTCTTGAAGTAGAATATTCCGGGTTTTGTTCCTTGTAATACATACATTTTCTTAATATAAAAGTTATTGTTATGAATGACTAAAAAATCAGAGCAATTTATCAATACAGGCTTTAAAGCATTCTTATTATGTCCTTGTTTGGCTTTGACAGAGCAATTTAAATATTGTATTTGACCGATTATTCCATTCCCATTCAAATTTAGATCACCTCCTAATTTTGGCTGATAGAGAGCAAATCCTCCGAGATCGAAAGCTGTTTCCATAATTACACCTGTAACGCTTGAACGAAATAGATTCAAACTATTATTATGAATTCTATAGCCATTCAGATTTAAATCACCACCAAGTTTGGCCTCACTTATAAGAAAGCTGTTCATATTAATATTATTTAGCATTGTCAATTCACCATTTTGACCGTCAAATAAGTTTGATGAATTATTAATCAAGGCATGTCCATTCAAATCTAAATCAGTTTGTAATTGCATTTTTTCATTCACGATTTTATAAGCTTCTGCGAAGTCGTAAACACTTGATGGAACGTCTGCTGCTTCAAAATCAATACCATATGCAACACAATGAACTTTGTACTTATTTGGATAAGTTGGGTTAGCATTAATATGAATCGTACAATATAAATATTCAGGTGGTGAACTTACTGAAGGTTTTTCAATCCATAATAAATATCTCGAATGATCTTCATTTCTGTTATCAAATTTTCTCCCTACAGTTTTATGAATTGTAATTCCACCAGTTGCACTGAATGTTACACTACTAAGATTCATTCCTTCATAATCAGGAAATAGCCATTCAAGAATGAAAGTGTATTTTCCATCTTTTATTGTGTACATATTAAATCCAATTCTAGCTCTGTAAATATGATTAGCTTCTTTATTCAAGTCTACATCAATGACCTTTTTTGAAATCAAATGTGGTGAACGAGGTAAATTGACATATCCATTAACTTTCAAGCCATATTCAGTGCTAATTTCATCGATATCATTCATCAAATATTTGAAAGCATTCTTTGGATGAGAAGCAGATGAAATATGACTTTTTTCTAATTGATCTAAATTTACGGCATCGGTTTTATTTGTTCCTTCTTTTAAGTTAATGATTTTATGCCCTCCAAGTTTCATATCCGCTGCCATCGCATTTGTTCCATTCAATAATAAAGTGTTTGCTCTGATAGCTATTCCAGCTTGATTTAAAACTCTAAAGTTCACTGCATCAGTTTCATTCACCACGTCCGCTAAATTCGTCACTCTATTTCCACCCATCGACAAATCGCCATACATTGCAGTCGAACCGTCTCGTCGGAGAAAATATTCGTCAGTATAACGTTTTGTCACCGCATCGTCTGCGTTGACAGGTGGAGCAAGATCAGTAATGGCATTGTTGTTCATATTCAGATTTTGTTGTGCAATCGCATCGAGTTTGGTTTGCAACCTCTGGTCCACATAACTTTTGTTTACAGCATCTTGTGGGTTTGAGGGGTTATCCTGCAGGTTGAGGATTTTGTTCAATTTCATGTCAACATTACTACCAAATGCAACATGGCCGTTTTCAATTTCATACGCTGGGTCGTGCACAAAGTAAGACAAATTAGTATGATAGCCATAGGCCCCATAAACAATGATATGTGTTTTGGTGTTAGACGCAGGAGCTGTGCTTGAAAGTTCCACCTCAATCACCGCTTGACCACCACTGGTTTTTTCGATTCGGAAAAGTTTTTTCATGTAACCATCAACGTGTGGTGTTTTGAGAAAAGGTTTTTGAAACGACTGTCCCACATCTCGTATATTTACAGTTGGAAGGAACATTTCGACTGTTGCACTTCTTGGATCTGATGGTGAGTAAAACTCAGTAACAAATGTATACTGTCCATTTCTTAAAGATGTCACATTAAAACGAATTTTGGATGTAAAGTTGCCTCTTCGTTTGATGAAAAAAGACAATGATGACTTGTTTATGTGATAAGGTGATCTGTCAAAATTCTCAATTTGAAGGTTTTCCACACCACTGACTGCAGAAGACTTGGATATGTCTTTTAACAGAAAAGCGAATGGGTTGCGTTGAGTACCAGATGCTGATAAAATAAGGTCATCAACATACTTTTTATTAGCAGAATCTTTATCAGAGTTTGGAGATCCAACATTTGTTATTTTATTGTCACCCATGACAAGATCACCGGTCATTGCAACACTTCCATCTTTTTTAAGAAATGGAGAAACATCAATGCCAGTAATTCCAGCAATTTCAGTATCAACATACCCCTTTGTGGCTGTATCATCGTTTGCAGTTGGTGTTGATACATTAGTCAATTTGTTACCTCCAAGATTCAAATCAGAAGTCATCGCAACACTTCCATTTAGTTTCAAAAAATTATTGTTCACATAGTTTCTATTTACAGCTGAATAACCAAATCTTGGGTTATCTGGTATGCCAAACAGATCATTTCTATTCATGCTAACAGGTGCATAAATCACACCGCCTGTGTTTATATTAAGGAAATCAGCCAGTTCATCATCAACATATTTTTTGTTTACAGCATCTTGTGGGTTTGAGGGTTATCCTGCAGGTTGATGATTTTGTTTAATTTCATGTCAATATCACCATCGAATGCAACATTACCATTTTCAATTTCAAAAACAGGATCGTGAATATGTGATAAAATGATATTAGAAAATCCATAAACACCATAAACTATGACATGATGTTTGGCATTATTTGTTAAATATGGTGAAATCAACAATAACTCCATTGATGTCTGACCAACTCTCGTTTTTTCAAGGAAGAATATTCTCTTGAGATAACCATCAACAAGATGAGTCTTTGGAAATGCTCTTTTTATTGAATTCTTTCTTTCAATTAAATTAGATGACAGATTGTCGTCATCAACTGTTGCATTGTTTGGATTACCATCAGTATAAAACTCAACAACTAAAGTGTACTTTGAAACTTCCAATTGTGACAAATCAAAACGAAGAATAGTTGTAAAACCAGCAGAAGGAATAATAAAAGACAAGGCTTTTTTATTTATTGAGTAAGGGCTTTTATTATAGACTTCTAATTGTAGATTATTCGCATTTCTAAGAATATTTGTTTTTGATACATCTTCAAGAAGAAATTTGAATGGATTAACACGTGTTCCTTCAATTGATAAAACAGCATCATTAACATATCCCAAGTTAGCAGAATCATAATGATTTACTGGATTACCAACATCTGTCAAACGTTTATTTTCAATGTCATAATTACCATCTTGTGTTAATTTGAATCCATTTCCTTTATCACCTTTTATACCAGAAGGACCAGAAAGACCCATTCGACCAATTGGACCAGCTGGACCTCTTGGACCTCTATCACCTTTTTCACCTTTGGGACCAATTGGACCTACGGGGCCTCTTTCACCAGTTCCAGTTTCTGTTTTATCTTGATTTATTTGAGCATTAAAAACTCCCATTATATCATCTTGTTAGATTAATCTTCCAATTGTTGATTGCCATATAATATTAGATTAGATTAAACAGCACCATAAAAATTTCTCTTGATTGTTTTCATCGGCTTGTCGACATAACAGAAGGAATATGGTTTTTTGGTTGCTTCAATGTATTTCTTCTTGTCTATTCCAAGTTCTTGTGCAATCAAGTTCCTTTCTCTTGAGGATGGGAAATCATAAAGGCAGAAGTGACTGCAATTGAGTCTGATTGATTTTGGGCATCCATAGAATGACTGTGTGAGATATATGACTGAACAGTTCTTGTGTCTCCCCTGAATGAAATAGCTGATTATCTGATCTTGTTTCTTGTCAGTCACGAAATCATCAAAAACAACCAATCGCTGCAAATCTGTGTCTTTTATTTGTTCAACTGGCAATATCTCTTCTTGACTGCAAACCAAGGCAGGATATCCAATGTGACTGCTTATTTCATCCATTACTTTCCGAAGATATTGATACTTGTCTTGATCCAAATTTTTTGCATAAAGATGTATCTGATCATAATAAACCAATGGTTCCATAATCAGATGCATGAACAATGTTGTCTTTCCAGATCCAGAATTACCAGCCAGCAGCATCCTGAAAGTGTCTTTTGGCATATACGGATACAACTGTCTGAATGAATTCTTTAAACCCTGAATATCATAATTAGGGATTTCCATATGTAAATAGTTTAGATTAGTCTAACACAATTGTATATGGATATAGAACGAATGAAAAGTCTTCTTAAAAGTGGAATTGAAGCCGGAAATAAAACTAGAGAAGTTCGTGATGTTATCAAGACTTATGAATACAGAAAACAGGATGCTTATGATACAACATCAGAATTACTGAAACCCTCTATTGATGTCCAGAAGAGTGTGAAAGAAAGTGTCGACAAAAAACAGGATGAAGTCATTAAACAGTTGGAAAAAAATCAAAAAGCCTTAACATCTGGTTTCGAAGATCTTATGCTGATGAACACGTTACCTGAATCAGTACCAATGAAAACAACATTACCAATTGATTACAAACCTAAAATGATGACTGAAACAGAAGCACCATATAAGTCAGATCTTGACAAAGGTTTTTCACTTGAGGATATTCAAACATTGATGAAACATAAATTGCCTCCTCCATCACAGATATTTAAATCATATATGGATGGTGAAATCGACATCGGCAAGTATGACAAAATGATTGGTAAATTAACCCAAGATGTTGGAATAAAAAAAGCTCATCTATCACAAACCAAAACGAAGAGGGATAAAAATAAAGAAAAGATATATGAATTGACTCAAGAGATCAAATTACTGCAAAAGTACCGAAAAAGAATTGGCGCAGTTGAGGAAGGTGTATCAACTATTGGTTCAGGCATGGGTTCAAGGGATGCATTTTTGGGTGACATGCTTTCAAGACTACAGTTGCTTGGTGGATCTATTTCAGCCGGCAACAACAGCAAAAATGTTCAAAATGAATTCACAAAAATATTGCATACATTGAACAGACTGGGAATCCTGAAAACAGGTGAGTTGAATAAAATAATGATGAAATATCTAATGTAAAAGTATATGACAGAAATTTCATTACGATTCAACAGTAAAAACAGAGACAAAATTGGTGCAGCAAGAGTCATGATTTTAAAAAAAGATTCAATACACCTCTTAAATTAACGAATGATTTGAAATATGAAATGGCTGTGAATGTCATCAATATGACATACAGTTGGTACAATATCAGAGATATTTTTGGGAATAATCAAATGAAATACAGCTATGACAAAGGTGTAAACTGGGAAACAATAACATTCGTTAACGGGATGTATTCATACGACGATATCAATAGTTACATTCATGAGTATATGAGAAAAAACAGCCATGTACTGAATCCATCTGAAACAGACAAATCAAAATTCAAGTATGGTATTAACATGTATTTCGTTTTGTCAACATATCGCATTTTGATTGAACTCAATGAAAATTATCGTGTGGATCTGAGGAATCTTGATTTCAGAAAACTTATCGGTTTCGATTCAAAATTAGTTCCAGCCACAGAATATGGAACAAATCTACCTGATATTACAAGAGGAGTAGATGAAATTTATATCAATTGTGATTTGGTGACAGATAGCATTGTTGATGGAAATAGCACAAATACAATCGCTGTTATTCCTGTCACAGATCTCGTTAGAAGTTTACCTTTCACTTACAAACCTCGTTTTCTTTCATGGAATCCTGTCTCAACACATAATATCAACTCAATACGCTTTTATGTCACAGACTCTTCTAGAGCTCCAGTCGATTTAAATGGGATAGATTGGTATATTGAGTTGTTCTTGAGAAGTGTGGAATTATAAAACCTAATAGTATATGAAACGGTTTGAGTTTAAAAAATATGAACAACATGGTGAAGGTATTGTGACTGATATGATCAAAACAGCTGGAAAAAAAGCAGCAACAACAATTGGTGAACATGCTGGCAAAAAAGCTGGCGACAAAATCATAGAACTTTTGAAAAAGAGAAAGAGTGGAACTGAGAGTGTGAGCCAGACTGGTGGTTTAATCAAAAGAAAGAGAGGTCGACCACGTAAAATAAAATAACTTTTATCTAACACAATAATATATGTCAAACTATCGTGACTCAAAATATATCGAAAGATATGAAGATGTAGTGTTCGAACTAGAGACAGCACTTAATACTGTAGTAGCAAACAATGCTCATCAGAAGAAAACAGGTTACCGTTTCATTGTTGATAACAGTGGAGAGACTACACCATTTGACTGGTATAATGCCCGTTTTAATGTCGATTTCATTGTAAAGAAGCTTGCGGATGGAGCTGACATTGCTGCAGGAGATCGAAATGGTATTGTTAATTCAGTTCACGCTCTTATAAACACTCTTTATGTAAAAATGAATGGTCTTGATGTTTATGAGTGCAGAGATGCCAACCAAGCCACAAATATTAAGTCATTGCTTGAGTATTCACAGGGTTATGCTGTAAGTCAGGGAACCAATGAGTTCTTCTATCTTGACGACAAAAGACAAGCTGATGATAGAGTGGCCCAGGTGGCTACTTATAACAAAGGTTTCGCAGATCGTAAAGCACTGTTGAATGGTGCAGCCGGTAAAGTAAATGCAGAGCTTGCATTGAACAGATACGGTTTTTTCAAGAGCTTTTGGGATGAACTTATGCCTAACTCAAAAGTAGAGATTAAATTGACACTTGAGAGTGATGCCAATTTGATTTGGCAAGCTGCTGATGATTGCCGTGTGGTACTAACTAAATTCCAGCTAATAGTTCCTCGCATTGTTTTTAATTCTGCGGGAAAGTCCTTATACATGAGCAAGTATCTTGACAACAGAAAGTGGACTTACATGAGAGAATTGATTGAGAAAGGCATTCAACAAGACAACAGACTGCCAATTTCCGTATTTCCACAGCAATAAACAAACCCAGGCATGTCTTTGTATTCATCAACAATGATGAAAAGTATGGATCTCAGACAGCCAATATATTTCTCTATAACACATTCTCAGTTGCAAATAACCGAACTTTGAATGATTGTTATCTTGAGGTTGGCAACGGAAATGATTATCCAGAGCTTCGTTATAAACCATCAACAGAACCAACAAGAGTATTTAGAGATGTTTTGAAATATGTTCATGCGGTTAATGATTTCAGTGACAGTACCCTTCTCAACAGGAACAATTTCGGTACAATATTCCCTTTTGTTTATTTCGATCTGACAAAACAGAAACAGGATATTAAAGATGGAATGACAAAACTGACTTTCAAATACACTTTGAGTGCTACAACAAATGCTGATTACAGTGTGTATGCACTGGTCCTCTATGAGCAGGATATTGAGATGAGAAAGACTGATGGAAAATTAATTCTTAGATCAATGTAAATTAAATAAATTAAATAATTAAATAAATAAATTAAATTAAATAAATTAAATTAAATAAATAATTAAATAAATTGAATAATTAAATTAAATGATTGTTTGTATTAAATACAATTTAGTATAAACATATATTATATGACTACTTATCATCCTCATGGAGTAAGACTTTCAAACAGTCAGAAGCAAAGGCTTGCAAAAGCTATACAAACAAATTCACCGGTAACATTGAGACTCGCACATGGAGATCTCACTGGAGGTGATCAAATGATGTTGACAAAAACACAGATAAAAAAATTAGCCAAATCACAGAGAAATGGAACAGGTGCTGATGTAAAGATATCCAAAGCACAGATCAGAAAATCAGTCCAAGAAGGAGGTTCTCTTTGGTCCAGTCTTTTTTCACTTGGAACAAGACTATTGCCTTATGCAGGTAAAGCAGTAGCTAAAGCGGCTCCAGCATTGGCTACAGGTGCTCTTTCTTCATTAGCAAGTCTCGGCATTGATAAACTATTTGGAAAGAAACAAAAAGGAGGATTTCTTATTCCTAATGCCAATTTATCCCAATTATTTAATGTAGGAAATTTATTGAATACGAGACAGATGGCTGATGTTATCCAAAAAATGCAGTATGGTGGAGACGTTGTTATAAAACCAACAAAAGCGCAGACTGGAAAGGGTATTGGAACAATACTCGCCAGCATTGGAATTCCTTTGGCTATAGAAGCAATCAGAAAATTAACTGGAAAAGGTTTGCATGTTGAAAGCAGCCGTCCAAGACGGTCAATACCTGTTCATGTTCCAGATGACATTGTACCCAGAAAGAAAGGTGGGAAACATGCTATGATTCCATGGCAATCTCCTCCTGTTTTTGGTACATGGAATAACCCAATCGGTTATGGAATGAAAAAAAAAAGAAAAGGAAAAGGACTTCTACTGGGCAAAAACAGTCCATTCAATTCAATCCCCATACTAGGAACCATTTTGTAAACAAACCCTTATCCAACTTTGATTTAATCAATTGGGTTAAACAACTTGGAATAAAACATTTTAGAGGAGTATTTTCAAGAGACAATCTTCCTAGACAAATAAAAAAGAATGAATGTGGGATAGTCAATCTTGATTCCAAAATTGGACCTGGTACTCACTGGGTATGTTATCGAATTGGTGATAGATACTGTGAATACTTTGACTCATTTGGTTTGATGATGCCAACAGAAGTACAGAAATACATGGCTACAAGTGGAAAACAACTTGAATACTCTGGAGATGAGATACAAGAAAGAGATTCAGTCTTGTGTGGATATTGGTGTTTATACTATTTATTGGAAAGACAGAAAGGGACCCCCATATTGAAAGTCATTCATAATGCAAAATTCAATCCCACAGACACAAGAGTCAATCATAGATTCATAATCAATTATTTCAAAAATATGTAATGTATATGTATGTCTGTTAAGTTAAACAAAAACAGTGGGATAATAAAAGTCGGCAAATATTACGCGTGCTATAATGAGAAAGAATACTTTGATCCATCAGGACAGGAGATACCTGCTCAAATGGAGAAAAAGAATTGTTTCAATGAATCAATGCGTATTAGAGATCCGTTATTGAGTAAACAATGGTGTTTGTACTACCTTTTAGAACGTCAGAAAGGTACTATGATATTAACAATATTATTTGATGATAAAAGATTTAATAAATTTCTATCTAACATAAAAGTATGATAGAATTCGAAATAATTGATGATGTTAATATATTTGTTATAATAGTTGTCAACAGATTGATTGGTTTGCGAGTTGTAATCAAATGCACTTTGGATAATATAACAGTATTCTATGACAAACTTAGTGGAAATGTATGTCGATTTAACTACTAGACAAAGAAAGAAGATCAAGAAAGCTAATGGAAAGCTATTTTATCCAACTTAATATATATGAGATCATATTGTGTGAAACAGAAGAAAGTCACTGAATGTGTACCAGGAAGTGAAAGATATCAGAAGACTAAAAATGGTCGAACTGTGATGAAATGTACTTGTGCTGAATGTGGAATCACAAAAACTAAATTTGTCAGAAATCGGGGAAACTGAATAGCCCGTCTGAAGGGGCGGGCATACTAGATTCAGCTGCAGATATGGCACTAACAGGATTCTTGGAACATGGAGTCCCTTATTTAGCAAAGAAAGGTGTAGAAATGGGAAGATATTATGCTCAGAAGCAATGAGAAATCCAAAGCTGCAAAAGAAATTAATTGACAAAGGACTTTCCCTCGCAAAGCCTGCAATCACAAAGGTTGGTAAAGAAGGCTTAATGCAATTGAGCACTGCTATTAGACCCAAACGCTCTGACAAGAAAAAAATGTATAAAACAGATATTGCTGGAGTTGATTATACACGTGGTGGCTCATTGCTTGGAGATATCATGTATGCAAAACCAGAAGATATACAAAAATGGGTAGCTAAAATCAATAAAATGGGAGGCGCGATTGATATCCATAAGGTAATTGGCAAGCTTCCTAAACCAAAAGCAGGTTGGACTCCAAGTAAGTATAAGTATATGGGCCCTTATAATCCATTGCATGAGCAGTTGGAATATGATCCAAATACTGGAGAGGTCTTGAAATGGAATGTACAACCTTACAATAAGGTGGATGAAATAGCAGCTTATCATGATATTTGTTATGATATGAAAAAAACAAAGGTGAATGTGATAGAACAATGGTCGAGTCACTAGATCAAATACCATATGGTGAGATGCCAAAATGGGGTCAAACAGCTAGATTCTTAATTGACAAAAAACAGAAACTTGGTCTTGGTGTTTCAAAAAACGGAAAAAGCCGTCGAGTGAAGAAAACTGGCAAGAAAAACTAGCTGATGAATTACATGCACCCATAAAACGAAATTTCACTCGGCGGCGTGTGATTGTAAATAAAATTGATGAAATATGGGCAAGTGATCTAGTTGAAATGCAACAGTTCAGTAAATGGAATAAAGGTTATCGATATCTTCTTATGGTTATTGATGTCTTCAGCAAATATGGTTGGATTGTCCCATTGAAGGATAAGAAAGGTGAATCTGTCACTGAAGCATTCAAAACAATATTCAAGGAAGGCAGAAAACCACAGTATTTATGGGTCGACAAGGGAAAAGAGTTTTACAACAAACACTTGAAGGACTTGCTAGAGAAACATAGTGTACAGATGTACTCAACTGAGAATGAAGAGAAGTCATCAGTAGTTGAAAGATGGAATAGGACAATTAAATCCAAAATGTGGAAGCAGTTCACTGTTCAAGGCAATACACAGTATTTAGACATGTTACAAAAATTAGTGAAACAGTATAACAACACAAAACATTCAAGCACAAAGATGACACCTGTTGAAGCATCTGATAAGAGGAATGAAGGAACTGTTTACTTCAATCTTTATGGTGATATGGAGCCATTAAAACAGAAACTAAAATTTAAAATAGGTGATAAGGTCCGAATATCCAAGTATAAACGGATTGTGTTCGACAAGGGCTATACACCAAATTGGACAGAAGAAGTGTTTATAGTTGATAAAATCCAATACACTAATCCAATAACATACAAACTAAAAGATCACAACGATGAAGAAATTGAAGGGAGTTTTTATGAACCTGAGTTATTAAAGGCTAAACAGGATGTATTCCGTATTGATAAAGTCATTCGCAGAGATTACAAGAAGAAACAAGCTTTGGTGAAGTGGAAGGGATATAGTGATGACTTTAACAGTTGGATACCGTTCAAGGATTTAAAGAAAATTATCTAACATACATGTAGATGCAAAAATATTCCTACGATAATAAAGAATTAGACGTTTCAATAGATTGTTATCTCGATGATAAAAACGAAATATGGTTCAGAGGTAGAGACATAGCCATTATTCTTGATTATAAAAATCCGCAAAGAGCAATCAGAGATCATGTTGTATCTGATGATAAAATCTTGATAGACCTCAAAATAATGACGAATAGCAGAGGGACCGAAAGTGTCCATCAGGTCGGAAGCAGAGGGACCGAAAGTGTCCATCAGGTCGGAAGCAGAGGGACCGAAAGTGTCCATCAGGTCAAACAGTCTTATAAATGTTTTTTTATAAATGAATCAGGATTTTATTCACTAATACTGTCCTCTAAAAAACAGGAAGCAGTAAAATTTAAACATTGGGTTACATCAAAAGTATTACCATCAATCAGAAAACAAGGTTATTACAAACAGTTCAATGACAGAAGTAATAACATGCTAATGATTGGAAGTGAAAATGATCTGCACTGCAAGATTGTTTCATTCATCAGAAAGAAATATGAAGACGCATTAATGATAGCCGGTTTAGGTGAAAATCAAATAAGCTCAAATATGAGAATCAGAAGTTATAACAAAGGATATATGTCTGGACAATGTGATTTGATGTTAATGAATCCAACCAGAAAATACAATGCTCTTTGTCTTGAATTCAAAAGTCCCACTGGTGTATACCAAGTGTCGGAAAAACAAACAAATATGAAGCAAATGTATGAGAAAAACAAGTGCAAATACATTATGAGCAATTGTTTTGAAGATTTAATTTTTGAAATAACCAAACACATGGAAGAAAGCAAATTGTATTTATCACGTATAAGAAAAGACTAACTTTTATCTAACCTATATATGTGAGAGAGGTCAGTATTATACTGTATTTGCTATTTTGGTAGCCAAGAATATTTTTATTCCTGGCTATTTATTTTGTGATGGCCATAAGCATAACTGTTGATTCCGTCTTTTGATAAATATCTTTTGTCATCGAAGCAGCTGAGTGATACTTTGTTGATTTCATAGCTTCCTAATTGATGGTTTTCACTTCTGATTGTTTTCATTTTATGATACATTTGTTTATCATTGAATAGAGTGTCTTTATAATTTTCATGCTTGATTTCATTTTTGATTGTGTTCTTTTTGATTCCTTTTGCTGTTTTTCCTCCTTTCTGGTCATCTTTAATATAGCTATACATCTTTGATCTCAGTCCTACGAATTCACATATTGGGACTCCAGCAGCCTCATCTTTCATCTTACCAATCACTTTCTTATTGGTCTTATCGGAGAATGGCGAGCTTTCAGGATAGTCACTGTTATCGAATTTATCTTTATCATTCCAGAAATCCCTGTAGACATCTTCAGCTTCAATTTCATATGTCAAACTGTCCGTGTCAGTGAAGAGCAGCTTAGCCTTATTACCGTACTTTTGTTTAATGTAGTTGTAATGGAAATCATACATAAGCGTCTTACTGAGATCAAGAATACACATTCCTACATATGCCGGCCTGTTTAGAGTTAGTGTTTCTTTGATCTTATGCACTGCTACCAGATTTTCATTGAATATCTTACTGCTAACATAAGTGGGTTTACTGGCTAATTTCAATAGCTTCTTCTCATCAGTCACCAATCTGACATCTACTCTCTTTCTGAGATTTTCCATAGTTTTGCCGAATACTGAGTTATTCATCAACTTGAAGAAATCTTTCTCAAAAGCATTCTTGGCATTAGTTCTTTTCTGTGTATTGAAATCAATGTACTGTCTCAGCCAAGGTGATTGTTTGAACTCTAGCACTCTGTGGATTTTTGTTACCTTTAAACCTAAGTCTGTGTATAATTGGAGGTTCCTGTAATGCAGAACATACTTCTCTTTGTTGCTTAATGTTGGCATCAGTTTATGTACCAAACCAGTCGATATATTGTATTTCTCTGCTATGTCTTTACAGTAATCTGAAAGCATGTCTCCAGTTACTTTCACCTTCTCTGGTCCAAGCGGGTAATCATTATGCAGATCATGCAACTCCTGGGGGTATTCCAGATCAACTTCCAGAATCAAACCCTTATTGCTGTCTTCTTTGTATTTAGCCAGGTTGAGATTATTTATTTTATTCTCAGTCATCCATCTGAATCCGCCTGTTGGAAGGTATTGACTCATTGCCCAACCGTATAGATTATTAGCATCAAGATACATAATGTACTTTGAGGGCGCCTTCTCATCATACTTCTTCATGTATTTATTATTAGCTTTACCGTAACGATTTGCAATATAGCTGATACCACCTCTCATACCCTTTTCAATGAACTGGAACATATCAATGTCAGTCATCAATTCCAGTTTGATATCAGTCATCTTTAACATCGCATCCCATGATAAACCAGGAGATGTGAAATAGTGACACGGATCCAGTTTGTAGTACTCAAGACATGTTCTTCTGAAGTTCTCAAATACATCAGCCAACAGGAGTACATCTGTTTTAAGGTACAGATCATGATACTCACCCATGTTTTTCAAAGAGAATGTTTCCCACACTGTCTGAGCATGTGTATAGTCTTCATCTGATATATGCGTATCACTCAGTATGCTATAGAATTCTTCTTTTGAGGGCAGCTTGTGATTGAATTTTCGAAACTGTCCATGTAGTCGTAAGGATAAACACCTTTCTGTGCCATTAGATCAAGATCTTTTCCCTTGAACTCTTGTGAGGTGTATTTCAAGGCTTCTTTTGGTAGATTGCCTACAAGTTTTTCCAAACTAGAGCTCATGAACTGGAAACTATCAAGAAATGTTAGGTGATTGCCAAGCATGAAAGCCATATACTTCTCCATGTTATTTGGGATAGCATTGATGTTCATTTGGCAGACTTCACCTTTTTTATTTGTGAATGTGTGTTTCTTGACAATAGCTCCAATCTCCTGCATAATAAAATGACTGTCATAACCTCTTAGATTGTGAAATATAACAGGTATCTTCACTTCTTCTGGATTGACTCTAAGTTTCAGGTTACATTCTTGATGAGCTGATCCTCTATACTGGCCAGTAATGTGACAGTGATCTCGTACTCTAATATCCTTTTCAGTGTATTTTTTATCACAAATGTGACATTCTTTGGCTTTTTGGAATTTCTCTTCATCATCCTCAGTCATTTTCAATGGTTTATTGAATTCTTTAACAATCTTCTTGCAATATTTAACTTCCTCTAACATAGCTTCCATGAATTTGTATACAGCCTTTTCACCCCTGTATATTTGTATTGGCTTGCTGTATTTATCATCATAACAACAAACAACCTTGTAACCATATCCACAATCAGTATGCTTCTGATAGGCTTCAGTGTATGATTTATCATTGTTGGGTTGGCAACCGTGTATTTTCTCAGTTAAAGCCTCAAAATCAGCATAGATTACAAATGGTACTTGCTGTTGTTTATGGAAGTTGATGAATTTTAGAATATTATTGTCTTTGTTTGGCATCTTTATTGCTTGTGTGCCATTAACCAGTATGCAGTTGTCCACATGATCATTCAAGACTCTTTCTGAGCTGAAACATTGTAGACAGTGCATGCAAAAGTGTTTTCTTTCATTGTGCTTTGTTTTGTTGCGCATGAATCTGTTGAAATCTTTGATTAAAACGTAGTGTTTGTTTTCATTTTCTGTAATCAATAGAAGATTCAAACAGTCTTCATACTTTTCTTTTGAAACGTAAATTGGATATGGTTGTTTGTTTTCATAACCAAATACATTGATGTTGATCTCATTTTGTTTTTCTATCTTGTTATACTGTTTAGTTGTGACTGGAAATTCAACCCCCGAATAATCTAACGTATTAATATGTTGTCTATCAGATTTTTTTATTCTCTGAGGGTTCTTCTCTTGTGGATTCAAGTGCCTGATATGACACCATCTGAAACATTCATTGTCATCATTCTTTATGTTAATCAATCCCTTCATTGCATTCATTAATTCTGGGGGTAGTTTAATATATGATGAGCCTTTCATTGGCTGATATATTACAACATTTAGAAAATGCTTGTCGACTGATTCCACAACCCAGCCAGATCCTTCTGAAATCCAAACTGCAATCTTATTTAATATATTTTGTTTTGACGCTTGAAGTGATTCACTGATCTGGAGATTATTTATAATTGTTTGAGGTGGACTGTTGAAAAAGGCTGTTTTATGTATTATTTCACCATCAGACATTTTTCTGAATGTTACCTTTAGTGTTTCAACGAATTTCAGTCCTTTCATTGATTTTAGTAAACTTACAAGACGGTACACTACAGCCTTTCTTGTGTTTTGCAGTTGTAATAGCGGGTCTTTGTAATTTTTGATATCTATTTGAAATGATTTGGTGTATCCTTTGAGAGCTTTATCTGTTTGCTCTATCTTAGTCCTTGGTTCTGGTATTGGGGCTAGTTTTTTAGTTCTTGGTGCTGGTACTGGTCTATCTCTAAATTGTGGTGGTGGAAGAATTATGTTGTCTTCATAATCTTTAACCATCTGCTTCACATTCTTGCGAGGTGCTGGAATTGGCTTCTGCTTTTTGATGTTATCAGCGAGACTAACTAATTGCCTCATCTCACCAACATCCATACGGCCTAATCTTTTCAATAATTCTTT
>JAEMWC010000274.1:27500-180000 GCA_016490735.1 Pachyseris speciosa
TCCCATTGTGTCTGAGTATCCAATCAGGTGGAAGAATAGAAACGACACAAACAACGGCTGCGAAGGAGGCTACGGGCTGGCTACGGAAGCTTAGCCACCGAAATTTAAAAGCCACGATGTGATTGGTCAGTTCCTGAAATGGAATGTCCGGCTCGGTTCAGCAGACGTTGGTGGGGAGGGAGAATAGGACGGACACAAACAACGGCTGCGAAGGAGGCTACGCGTGCATAGCAACCAATGAAATAACTGCTTCCTGCGTGTGACGATTGGTGATCAAAGTTTATACAGAGTTAATCTTTAACTATGTAATCGGAGTAGAACGATTGGGAAATCGGAATAAAATATACTTGAAAAATCGCAACTGTGTGTGCGCTTTGCTCCCGTTACAAAACATAGTGTCAGAATAGCAAGCTTCGTTACACAGAAGAGGTGAATTCCAGGATGGTAAATCCTTCAGAGGCCGGAACCAGCGGAACATCTGGCACTGGCGAAAATGGAGCCACTGGAACGACAACTCCCTAGCGCCATAGCAATGCCCAAACGGCTTCGAACCGATAGAAATCTAGCCACGAACTGGAAAAAATTCAAGCTTACATGGGATAACTACGCGATCGTCGCCAGGGTAAATCAATTGAAGAAGAGTTCCAGACAGCTGCCTTTCTATCAGCGATCGGTGAAGATGGCTTGGAATTATTCGACGGAATGAATTTCCACCCGGAATATGATATGAAGAAACTCGACGCCGTCATAGCAAAATTTGAAGAACTGTGCATCGGAGAAACAAATGAAACTTATGAAAGATACATATTTAACAGCAGAAATCAAGAATAAGGCGAAAGCATCGACAAATACGTGAACGCCGTACGCACACTGGCGCAATCGTGCAATTTTTGCTCGTGTTTAGACGACTCGCTGGTACGCGATCGTCTTGTACTTGGCATTAGAAATAGCTGAACGCGTAAGAAGTTGCTACAAGAAAAGAAGCTCACACTTAGCCGAGCGATCGATATCTGCAAAAGTAGCGAAGCTACATCTCAGCAGATGAAAACCATGGCAGAAAGCCGGAAGAAGTCCTCGCATTCGACAGCGCATCGAAAGGGAAATTCAACAAAAGCCCTTTTAAAGACGCGAGAGGCCCGAGACTAGCAAATGTAGATATTGTGGTGGTAAACACAAACGAAGCCGCTCCGCGTGCCCTGCTTACCGGAAAACTAGTTGCAGAAAACCAAATCATTTCGCAAGCGTTTTCACACAAAGGAAAGATCGAGGTCAGTCGAGAATTAAGCCAAAGAAGACGCCAATACATCAGTTATCGTGCGAGACGTCAAGCGACTCCGGTGAATCAATCTCGACGCTTTCGTTGACCCGAGAGGAAATCAACGCAGTTCAGGCTGAATATCCTGCGAAAATTGAAACCGTGATGGAAATAAAAGGCTGAAAGGAAGCAAAATTCCAAATCGATACTGGAGCAACGTGCAATGCCATAAAAGCCTGCGAAATTATCGGCACCAAGTATGCAAATCAAGTCACGCAAACGACACAAATGCTGAAGATGTTCAATTCCACTACTTTACGTCCTATTGGAAAATGTAAAATCCAAGTTTGCAACCCCAGAAGTAATCAAAAGGACAAGGTCACCTTCATGGTCGTACCAGATGAAAATTGTGCTAACCTCATTGGGAGCCAAGCTGCACAGCAGATGGGATTTCTTGATATCCACTTTGAACAATTACATAACAGTTTAGCAGCGCCCAAACCTCGAGAGATTCACGCACATACCGTAGAAACATCCATGAATCCCAACAAGCCTAGTGAACAAGGCTTATCAATCAGTGACATAATCAGCAAGTACCCCGATGTACTTGAAGGCCTTGGAGAGCTCGGACCGGAACTCCAACTTGAAGTCGAAGACTACGCGACCCCCATTCAGTTGTCTCCCCGTAGGATCCCCGAATCGTTGAAACAACCGCTCAAGCAGCACTTAGACAAACTGCAGGAGGATGGAATTATCGAGAAGGTTGACTTTCCAACTGATTGGATCAGCGCCATAGTAGTAGCCAAGAAGAGCAACGGAGACATTCGTCTAAGTTTGGACCCTAAGCCACTCAACAAAGTCCTCAAGAGGTGCAAGTATCCCTTACCAGTCATCGAAGAAGCTCTCCCAGAGTTAGGAAAGGCAAACGTTTTTACCAAAGTTGATTGCAAAAGCGGGTACTGGCAAGTAAAGTTAAACGAGACCTCATCTCGCCTCACAACCTTCGCCACACCCTTTGGTCGCTACAAATGGAAACGCATGCCATTCGGTATAGCCCCAGCAAGCAGGAGAAATCCTCCAGAGTCGCCTAGATCAAGCTATCGAAGGTCTTGATGGTGTCAAAACAGTAGTGCACGATATCCTCGTAATTGGAAACGGTGATAGCATGCCTGAAGCCATTGCAGACCATAATAAGAAGCTAACATCTCTCTTGACTCGTTGCAGAGAACGGAAGCTGAATCAAGCCGAGATTGAGCTGAAGAAGACATCGATACCCTACATTAGTCACGCCCTTACCTCAGAAGGTGTCACAGCTGATCCATCAAAGATCTGGAGTACGACGACTCCTAGGCACAGCAAATTACCTTGTCAAGTTCCTACCCAAGTTGTCCGATGTGGCAGAGCCCTTAAGACAACTCACTCGAGATGATGCTGACTTCGTCTGGGGAAGGCCCATGACAAAGCATTTACAAAAACCAAGCGATTGGTCACATCACCCGCTGTCCTCAAGTACTATGACCCTGAAGCCAAGTTGGTACTTCAATGCGACGCAAGTGTAACCGAATTAGGAGCAGCATTGATGCAAGATGGCAAGCTTGTCGCGTATGCAAGTCGAGCGCTAACAACCACAAAAAGAAATCACGCCCAAATTGAAAAGGAACTTTTGGCTATCGTGTTTTGAGTAGAAAGATACCATCAGTTCACCTATGGAAGGCGTGTAAATATAGAAAGTGACCACAAGCCACTGAAAACGATATTTTCCAAACCTCTTGCGTCGGCTCCAAAGCGTTTACAAAAGATGCTCATGAGATTACAGAGTTATGACCTTGTCATACGGTACAAAAAAGGGAAAGAGATGTATCTGGCCGATACTCTCAGCCCGCACTATTTAGAAGCCGAAGACGGTGCGACGCAGCCAAGGTGTCACACGTCCGCTCCACGTTTGAACAAGAGCTAGAAACCGATGAAGGACTCGACGAAATAAACCATTTGTTAGCACAAGAAGCCCAAGTGAACAAGTGCCACGTCGAAACCGATTCAGACGAGACACTACAAGCTGTGAAAATTATGATCAAGAAGGGATGGTATGGCGAAAAGAGCCGCCTCTCTCCAGCGACAGTTCCATACTATCATTTGAGAGATGAACTGGTGACGCAGGATGGTTTAATATTCCGTGGAGATCGCCTTATTGTCCCGAAGTCTCTAAGAAGACAAACCGTTAAGGAACTCCATGCAACTCTAAGGCGGGCAAGAGAAACCCTCCACTAGCCAAACATGAAGAGTGAAATAAGGGACCACATCTCTAAATGCGATGTCTGTCCGCAGTTTGCGCCAAAACAGCCCAAAGAAACCCTCATCAGCCACGCCATACCCAATCGTCCTTGGGCGAAGGTTGCTGCAGATCTCTTCGAATACAAGCAGAAGAGTTACCTCGTGACAGTCGACTATCTTTCGAATTTCTTTGAAATTGACCGGCTGTACGACAGGACAACAAAAGCGGTGATCCTGAAGCTCAAAGCACACAAGGCTCGATATGGAATTCCAGACGAGTTGGTCTCCGATCAAGGCCCCCAGTTCAGGTCCCACGAGTTCCACAGTTTTGCTGAGAGCTACGGATTCCAGCACACGCTTACGAGTCCCTATCACCACCAGTCCAACGGGATGGCAGAATCTCCTGTAAAGCGTGCCAAGAAAGTCCTACTAGTTGCTGAGGCCACAAAGAGAGATCCATCCCTCATCCTACTGGACTACAGGAACACTCCTCAGGAAGGCCTGGACTCCAGTCCCGCCCAGCGACTAATGAACAGACGCACCAAGACTACCATGCAAACATCATCAAAGCTGCTGGACCCGGAAATTGTCTCAGGAGTACACGAGAAAATCAGAAGGAGACAAACGCGGCAAACAGAAGTACTACAACAGGAGAGCAAGAGACCTGGACCATTTAAAAGATGGTGACCCCGTCGTCATGCAACTTCATGCTCTAAACGATCATACGTGAAGGAAAGCCCACGTTATCCGTAAAGTTGGCATCAGATCGTATGAAGTTGAATCCGATGGCCAAACTTACATTCGTAACCGGAGACACCTAAGAAAAGTGTCCCCTCCGCAGAGTAGTGAAGTTGAGGAACAACCAATGGACCAGAACACAGTGAATCAGCCGAGCGATAGTTCCTACAGTGGGCCTAAGAGAGTCGTAAAAGCGAACGACCCAGTTGCTATGGAGCGCCCTGTTACCACCAAGCAGAGCACCGCCACTAATTAAACTACAGCCGACAAGCCAGTAATCAAGACGCGAAGCGGTCGAGTCTGTTTAAGACCCAAGAGATTCCAGGATTTTGTCATGACATAGGACTGAACTCTTACTTTAAACAATGACATTGGACCGGATTTGACTAATGTGATTTAGTGAGAATTGCATTGATATTACCTTTGATTATCAAAATTGAGACGATTTTGGCTTATATTTCGAACCCTTGCTGGCTTTCTTAAGGAAGGGAGGATGTAACGATCGATGATCTAAGTTTATACAGAGTTAATCTTTAACTATGTAATCGGAGTAGAACGATGGGCAATCGGAATAAAATATACTTGAAAAATCGCAACTTTGTGTGCGCTTCGCTCCCGTTACACAACACTGCGCGTCTTTAAATAATAACGATCAATATGACAGTCCTGGAACGTTTCTTGAACTGTAAGTAAATGTCTTGAGAACAATAGGCATTCTGCCCGTTGAGAAAAAATAAATTTAACAAAGGAATTAAACAGGAAACAGAAAAAGGCACAGTTTGCCCTAAGCAAGCCTTGAAATTGGCAATAATCGCAAAACTTACAAGGCTTACAAACTTACTTACAATCTCAAATATCACAAGAGTATCAAATCTAATGAAAAAGTCACAAATGCTAAGAGGGCCCTTGTTAGGCTGGGAATTTGCAAAAGTGACAAGGACTTGTTGTGTCTGCAACGACAAAATGCCTGTTACAAAGAAACGAAAATATCGCAAGAAAAAGGTATGCAAAGTTACTGCAGGCTTCCGTCAAGCCAAAAAATTCGCAAAAGTAACAAGGATTTTGTCTGCAACGTGAAAAATTTAGCAAGAATCGCAATTACAGCAAGAATAACAAATTGGGCAAAGGAATACAAGAAGAAAGTGACAAAAGCTAAGAGGACCCTTGGCACGCAGGGATTTCGCAAATAGACAACGATTTTGTGTGCAACGACAAATGGCAGTTAGCAAGAATCGGAATATGGCAAGAGTAGCAAGTTGGGCTAAGGAATACGAGAAAAAAGGTGACAAAGGCTACTAGGGCGTATTTTAGCAAAGCAAACCCGGACAAACTATTTGTCAACGGCAAATATGTTGCTCCAGGGCAGCCCTTGCAGTAATTTTGACTGGATCAGTATATCCTTTTTGCGAATTGTTGAATTTCTGTTATTTTGTTGTTTTATTTTTCAAAATATTCTGCCACCATAATAAGGAGCCTTGAAATAGCTGATATCGCGTTCCAATTTCCATAGCTGGTGTTGGGAAGATAATTTTCCAATCTGTAATGCCTTTTCCCAGACTTATTTTGGTTTTTTTAGTCGTATGTGTGTGTGTATATCTGTGTTTGTTTATACTTTTTTTCGTCCTCCACATTTTTCTCTGTTCGTGTCAACAACCGTCGCCTCGCTTTTCAAGGTGCTAACGCTTTTGCATATCTTTACCGCTTCAACAGTCCTACCAATAGTATTTATCCGTATTGCATTACAATCATCACTTTCCTGAAGATTTTGCGATCTGTTCTTTAAATGTGAGAGGGCTGTCAAACACCATTAAAAGGCGTGAGATCTTTCGGTGGCTCAAAATGAAAAGCTATGCAATTTATTTTCTTCAAGAAGTCCATTGTACTAAAGAGAAAGAAAACTGGTGGACTTCAGAATGGGGCTTCTCAGCTATTTTTAGCAGCTTTTCAAATACAAGTGCCGGAACTTGTATTCTTTTTAATAACAATTTTGAATTCCAAATTCTTAAACAATTTTCCGATCCAGAGGGAAGACTCTTTATAGCGGACATCAAAACGGAAGGAAAAATTTTGACTCTAATAAATATCTATGCGCCAAATGACGACAACCCTACCTTTTTTAAGAATGTGCTTAGCCAGCTTCTTTCTATCAACTGCGGAGAGATAGTCCTCGGAGGTGATTTAAACTTAGTTCTGGAGGTCGAAAAAGACAAAATAGGACGAAATCCTACAAATTAGTGATAAAAATTGTGAATGACGTTTCGATGAATCGTTCATCATTTTCAAATTCGTAAAAACTAAAAGTCAAATTCTTGTGAGTTCTTTATATGCTAAAATGTGTGTGGGAATCTCGTTGCATGTAATTAAAAACGCTACAATGTGGAACGTAGAAAGTGATAATTAGGTACTAAATAGTTTTGCTTTGACTGAATAAGATTAGGTTTGTTGATTTCGCGACTCGATGAATCTAGTTATTGTGGAATTAATAAGATTATCTGGGTACTTCAGTTTTAAGAAGATCCCTTTCAAGTTGTCACATTCTTCAGCAAATAGATCAGGTGAAGATGAGAGACGAGACAGTGGGCTCGGTTTAACATAGTCATTAGAAGGGATCGTTTGTAACGGGCATCAACATGGCTTTGATAGTGGAGAAGTAGGCCTTTATTTGTTGTTTTCCTGTGGACACATGTTTTCAGCTGTTTCCCAATCTTTATGAGTTCCATTCCGATGAAAGGTAGTTTGTTGTTATTTGCAACTTCCATCGTGAAGCTGATTGCCGGGTGTGCTTCGTTTAATGTTGCCAGGAAAGCCGTAGCAGTTGGAATATCTTTTACCACGGCTAAGGTGTCATCCACGTATCTCTTATAAAAGGAAGGTAACTTATCTTCGCTTTCTAGATTCATTGAGTCGCGAAATCAACAACAAGTTCGCGATGTTCAAGCAAATGCGCCCGTTCGAATTATTCTGCCGTTCAAGGATCAAAGATCAGCCGACGTTGTACGAAGACAGCTGTCCGATCTTGGAAAGAAAGTAAACAGCGATCTACGCCCAGTGTTAACAAGCAAAAAAATTGCCGACGACATCAAAGTAGCAGAGGCCAAACCACCGTTAATAAATCAACAATGCGTTGTCTATAAATTCAAATGTGATCTGTAACACGTTCTAAAGCCTCAGGGGATATTCTAAAACTTCATTTTTGGCAAAAGTTCGATATTTTATGGTAAAAAGTGCCAGAAAATCGGTCACATTTTGCACCAAATGGGCTTTAAATGTTTAAATATGCCAACGTAAGATTACAACTTTTACAGAAAAACACAATATGCATGATTTTTGCCAACTTTGGATCAAACTAAGCATGTCACAAATAGCGAGAATTTATGGCAGAGTTACCTGGATTCTGGAAAAGCACATTGGCATGGAAATTGTTTAAGAAAATCTGCTAGTTTTTGCAGAAACTAAGTTTCAAGATATTCAGAAATATTGAATTCTGTTACCAAATACAGAAATATGTGTCACAAATTGTACTAACTTGTGAAAACTTTTCAAGGTCGGGGAAAACATCGTTTATTTCTGGCAAGAAATAGCCTTAAACAATTTAGCGTTACCACTTTTAGTAGTTTTTGGTAAAATGTTAATCGAGCAGGCAAAATGACCCTGGAAATTTCCAACGTCGTTTTTCTCACCACCAAATGACCGTGGAAATTTCCAACGTCGTTTTTTCAACACCAAATGGCCCTGGAAATTTCCAACGTCGTTTAATTCAACAGCAAATGGCCTTGGAAATTTCCAACATCACATTTTTAGAAAAAGTGCAAAATGGCCTGTGAAGAAAACACAAAGAAATTTCTGAGGTTTCAAGAGCAGGACGAAAGCTATACAACAGTTTAGTTTTAGTTTCGCAAACAAGCCCTTCTTAGTACAGTTGGGAACATTTACCATGCAGAATGGCCTCAAACCAGTACAAAACGCATCAGACGGATGTTGTGTTTGCGACAAAGTTCGGTGGCAATAGCCGCGCACTATACCCCGTGCACGTGCGAACTATTACCGGTGCTGTTTTTTGTCGTTATTTCACTTTGCGCACAAGGTCGGCGCACATTGTGGAATGAGAATACTTTTCCGAGCAGCTCCAAGTCTCGCTACGGTTGCAATCACGGCCTGCCAGGGTAAATACGAGCATTGAACGACAAATCAACCAAAATAATGTTCAGACATCTTTTATTGCTAATCTGCTTCTTCCCTAAACGGAGCCAAATACAGACGAAAATGATACAATAGATATTTTAAAACTATGTACGCTCGGACCTAGTGTAATATCACTGGGAAATCAGCGCTTTGAATTAATCAGATTAAAATGTACTGTCACGATTAGCTCGATAAATTTCACAACAGTTTCACTTACTTGACCTTTCATTATACATCTGTAGCGTAGCTCTTTGATAAACTCTATGCACCGCGCATAACTGCTCGTGTAACTATTGCATCGTTTTCAAACATCCCGCGTCAAAACAGAAAGGCGTTCTTCTGTCGGTTGAACTGAGCGGCTAGTGGCCTTTTGGCGGTTTGGGAGCCGTTGTTCTGCGGTAAACCAAAGGAATGCCGTAAGTACTAAGAATGTGTCGGCATAATTTTCATTGAAAAGACCGGATGTGATACAAATTTCGTTTTCTATATTGTCATTAACCGAATTCTTCCATACATCACAACAAAAATTAAAATTACGAAATTCATTATAAATTTGGGCTTCGTGAATGTAGAATCTAGAAAAACTTCATGGCACTTCCATCCATTCAGTGAGTACGTGACACAATCTATACTGTGGTATCCGATTAATAAAACCGTACAGGATTTGTTTATTCGAAAGGTGTCACTTTTTAATTCACACCGATATCAATATCAGTATTCATTATGATAATAATTTCATATTGGATAAATATTCAAATGTCAAAGAAAAGCATGCCGTGAAACTGACTGATACGGTATACCTTCAGCTGTATCTTGGCCGATGTAATAATGTGCAAATATAAGGATGAGGTCTATACGCTGTGCACTACAGATCTGTCCTACCTAAGTCCTATATGAATACTGAGTCACCAGCTAAAAGCAGAGCGACGACAACCGGCGAAGTAAGATCTTAATAGACAATGCCTTACAACATTCAGGTAGGAAAGTCGAATAAGAACTCTTTTTGTTGCCACTTGCTACAATAATGGTATGAGGTATTTCAAGTGTTGGTGGGCCTTGAGGTAAGACCCCTCTGAAATTATCGAGTTGGGTAGCTCACTTCATGAATAAATATAACGCGGTTATTTTGTCCGAGTGCGCGCCATTTTTTTCAACCAGTTTACGGAAATTTCAGTTGTCTCTGCATATCTAATGTGACCGACAAATGATTCAAATATTGAACATGACTCGAAGACATGTTTTTTATCCTCGCTTAGTCCCTGTGTTTAGTTAGAATTGTAAATAGAGGGTGTAACGGTTCCATAAAGTTTACTCCTTATGAGGAATAACGTAAGATTGAAGAGACTCACCAAAATCCAGCAAAATCAGTCACTTGCTCTGGAAGCCCTCAACAAATACCTATTGACGATAATTTTACGTTCTTTTTCAGGTACAGAATATCGCCGTTATTACGAAGATTACTGCCGATGTGTACCTTAACTGAATCGCAAAAAAATTTACTGATTTCCTCCATGTCGTTCTAAATTGTTGATTAAAGATAACTTGAAACATATCTTCTCCAGAAAATTGTAATTTACGGAAAAAGCAGTTCTCAAAAAGAGCAAAAGGGGTTTAACGTTGGGTGAAATTCATAGTCTGTTTCTGCTTGCTATGAATGACGTTGGAAATTTCCACGGTCAGTTTCTGCTTGTTATAGATGACGTTGGAAATTTCCACGGTCAGTTGCTGCTTGTTATAAATGACGTTAGAAATTTCCATGGTCACTTTCTGATTGCCTATACATGCTGGAAATTTCTGTTTGACGGTATTGCGACAGACAAATTTAAATTCAAGCGGCATATTCCCAGAAAACAGAATTTCGTTGTAACCTTGAAAAATTGTATGAAAATTTGGAAAAATATTCTCTCTGTTTAAAAATATTGCAAACCTTACTTAGAATTCGGTAAAATCCGTCTGTTTTTAATAAATTATTTTCACTCGTTAAGCAAAATATGTGATTTTGGCAAAAATACAGTCAAAAATGCTAGTTTTTGTCGAAATAAAGCTATTTTAGAATACTACCTGAGGTTTTAGAACGTGTTCTGTGTGATGCAGATTATGTTGGCTATACTCGCCGACACCTTTTTCAACGCATTGAGGAACACAAACACTCTGCTATTGGAAAACACCTGCGTGACGCGCACAATCTGAGAAACAAAGATCTTCAGGAACAATTCACCATTCTAAAGAAATGTCGTGGGAAATTTGAATGCTTAATTTACGAAATGCTTTTTATCCAAGAAATGAAACCTAAGCTGAACACTCAATCTGATTCAGTCAAAGCAAAACTATTTAGTCACCTAATTATCACTTTCTACGTTCCACATTGTAGCGTTTTTAATTACATGCAACGAGATTCCCACACACATTTTAGCATATAAAGAACTCACAAGAATTTGACTTTTAGTTTTTACGAATTTGAAAATGATGAACGATTCATCGAAACGTCATTCACAATTTTTATCACTAATTTTTATTCTCAATTGTTTATCTAAAGCTTCCGCTATTAGAATTTTAAAACGTGATAACCAGCTAAACTTGTTCAGGCGACTTGAACAGCTTAGCATCAAACAACTTAACTGTGATGGAGCAATCGAATTCCTCAGGCTATGCCAGAATTTTGGTCTTACCCCAACGTTCACGAAGATTGATGAAACAAAGTCAAAGAAGTGGAAGCAGTCCTCGAAGCAGTTTGCTGAAAATGTCATTCACGAGGAACTACGCATGAAATCACGACAGAATGTGGCCCTGAAGAAACAACTCAATGAAATCTACGATGAAATTCGTCAAAAGTGTTCATCTGTCCGTTACTTATACATCTTGAAAACAATAGTCCTTCTTCGCAAGAAACAGTACAACAAAATGATGAGCGGCCATATTTCAAAAATCGCGCGGATGTTAGGCAGAGATGTCGATGAACATATCCTCAACATATCATCCCACCAACTAACTTTCTTCCAGAAACTCGTGTTGTGCCGAGGTCTTAAGTTCGCCATTCCTCAGCGCCAGATATCTGCTATGGAGATCAAAGCCAATTTTGAAAAGGCCTACTTGCAACTAGAACCAACACTTTGTGATGATAAGAAAGAATTAGCAGCGGCAACACTCCGGTCAATTGCGCTGAATTACATCGAGCGTAAAGGCCCAAGACCACCAAAGGCACTTGTGAGATCCATTAACCAACTGAGGAAACGAGATGATATTGTAATCAGAAAACCAGACAAAGGGTCAGGCGTCGTTGTCATGAACAAATCTGACTACGTGCGGTTACTCAGTGAAGCCTCTATCAATGACGAAACAAAATTTAAATCAGTTTCTTTGGAAAGACCTAGGACTAAAGGAAGACCACCAAAGCATTACCACCCATTGTTGGAGAGAGAAAAACATCTTGATTCTGTAGTTCGGAGAATTCTTCCAAGGCACATGGCTGATACTGTTTGCCAGAAAGGGTCCAGACTAGCACATCTTTATGGGCTGCCCAAGACGCATAAAGAGCGACTGGCGATGAGACCAATTCTGTCCGCCACAGGGACATATAACTACGCTCTTGCTAAATGGCTTGATGAAAAACTGAAACCCCTGTCTATTAACGACCATAACATCTCTGACGTGTTTCAGTTTGCTGAAGAGATCCACGAGCTGGATCTCAACGAGGACGATATTTTGGTATCGTATGATGTATCAGCATTGTTCACGAACGTGCCCCTAGAAGGAACCATCCAAATTCCTGCGAACAAGGCCTTCACTCGAAATTGGTTCAATGAGACACACAACCTTAACATCACCCAGGATGACCTTGTTGAGCTTCTACGAGTGGCTACAAAACATCAGCTGTTTCAATTCAACGGCAGTCTTTAAGAACAAATTGATGGAGTAGCGATGGGGTCACCCCTTGGTTGGGCCACTCATGGCGAACACATTTGTGTTCGATCGAGGAGAAACTAGAAAGCGAAGATAAGTTACCTTCCTTTTATAAGAGATACGTGGATGACACCTTAGCCGTGGTAAAAGATATTCCAACTGCTACGGCTTTCCTGGCAACATTAAACGAAGCACACCCGGCAATCAGCTTCACGATGGAAGTTGCAAATAACAACAAACTACCTTTCATCGGAATGGAACTCATAAAGATTGGGAAACAGCTGAAAACATGTGTCCACAGGAAAAAACAAATAAAGGCCTACTTCTCCACTATCAAAGCCATGTTGATGCCCGTTACAAACGATCCCTTCTAATGACTATGTTAAACCGAGCCCACTGTCTCTCATCTTCACCTGATCTATTTGCTGAAGAATGTGACAACTTGAAAGGGATCTTCTTAAAACTGAAGTACCCAGATAATCTTATTAATTCCACAATAACTAGATTCATCGAGTCGCGAAATCAACGACAAGTTCGCGATGTTCAAGCAAATGCGCCCGTTCGAATTATTCTGCCGTTCAAGGATCAAAGATCAGCCGACGTTGTACGAAGATAGCTGTCCGATCTTGGAAAGAAAGTAAACAGCGATCTACGCCCAGTGTTTACAAGCAAGAAAATTGCCGACGACATCAAAGTAGTAGAGGCCAAACCACCGTTAATAAATCAACAATGCGTTGTCTATAAATTCAAATGTGATCTGTGTGATGCAGATTATCTTGGCTATACTCGCCGACACCTTTTTCAGCGCATTGAGGAACACAAACACTCTGCTATTGGAAAACACCTGCGTGACGCGCACAATCTGAGAAACAAAGATCTTCAGGAACAATTCACCATTCTAAAGAAATGTCGTGGGAAATTTGAATGCTTAATTTACGAAATGCTTTTTATCCAAGAAATGAAACCTAAGCTGAACACTCAATCTGATTCAGTCAAAGCAAAACTATTTAGTCACCTAATTATCACTTTCTACGTTCCACATTGTAGCGTTTTTAATTACATGCAACGAGATTCCCACACACATTTTAGCATATAAAGAACTCACAAGAATTTGACTTTTAGTTTTTACGAATTTGAAAATGATGAACGATTCATCGAAACGTCATTCACAATTTTTATCACTAATTTTTATTCTCAATTGTTTATCTAAAGCTTCCGCTATTAGAATTTTAAAACGTGATAACCAGCTAAACTTGTTCAGGCGACTTGAACAGCTTAGCATCAAACAACTTAACTGTGATGGAGCAATCGAATTCCTCAGGCTATGCCAGAATTTTGGTCTTACCCCAACGTTCACGAAGATTGATGAAACAAAGTCAAAGAAGTGGAAGCAGTCCTCGAAGCAGTTTGCTGAAAATGTCATTCACGAGGAACTACGCATGAAATCACGACAGAATGTGGCCCTGAAGAAACAACTCAATGAAATCTACGATGAAATTCGTCAAAAGTGTTCATCTGTCCGTTACTTATACATCTTGAAAACAATAGTCCTTCTTCGCAAGAAACAGTACAACAAAATGATGAGCGGCCATATTTCAAAAATCGCGCGGATGTTAGGCAGAGATGTCGATGAACATATCCTCAACATATCATCCCACCAACTAACTTTCTTCCAGAAACTCGTGTTGTGCCGAGGTCTTAAGTTCGCCATTCCTCAGCGCCAGATATCTGCTATGGAGATCAAAGCCAATTTTGAAAAGGCCTACTTGCAACTAGAACCAACACTTTGTGATGATAAGAAAGAATTAGCAGCGGCAACACTCCGGTCAATTGCGCTGAATTACATCGAGCGTAAAGGCCCAAGACCACCAAAGGCACTTGTGAGATCCATTAACCAACTGAGGAAACGAGATGATATTGTAATCAGAAAACCAGACAAAGGGTCAGGCGTCGTTGTCATGAACAAATCTGACTACGTGCGGTTACTCAGTGAAGCCTCTATCAATGACGAAACAAAATTTAAATCAGTTTCTTTGGAAAGACCTAGGACTAAAGGAAGACCACCAAAGCATTACCACCCATTGTTGGAGAGAGAAAAACATCTTGATTCTGTAGTTCGGAGAATTCTTCCAAGGCACATGGCTGATACTGTTTGCCAGAAAGGGTCCAGACTAGCACATCTTTATGGGCTGCCCAAGACGCATAAAGAGCGACTGGCGATGAGACCAATTCTGTCCGCCACAGGGACATATAACTACGCTCTTGCTAAATGGCTTGATGAAAAACTGAAACCCCTGTCTATTAACGACCATAACATCTCTGACGTGTTTCAGTTTGCTGAAGAGATCCACGAGCTGGATCTCAACGAGGACGATATTTTGGTATCGTATGATGTATCAGCATTGTTCACGAACGTGCCCCTAGAAGGAACCATCCAAATTCCTGCGAACAAGGCCTTCACTCGAAATTGGTTCAATGAGACACACAACCTTAACATCACCCAGGATGACCTTGTTGAGCTTCTACGAGTGGCTACAAAACATCAGCTGTTTCAATTCAACGGCAGTCTTTAAGAACAAATTGATGGAGTAGCGATGGGGTCACCCCTTGGTTGGGCCACTCATGGCGAACACATTTGTGTTCGATCGAGGAGAAACTAGAAAGCGAAGATAAGTTACCTTCCTTTTATAAGAGATACGTGGATGACACCTTAGCCGTGGTAAAAGATATTCCAACTGCTACGGCTTTCCTGGCAACATTAAACGAAGCACACCCGGCAATCAGCTTCACGATGGAAGTTGCAAATAACAACAAACTACCTTTCATCGGAATGGAACTCATAAAGATTGGGAAACAGCTGAAAACATGTGTCCACAGGAAAAAACAAATAAAGGCCTACTTCTCCACTATCAAAGCCATGTTGATGCCCGTTACAAACGATCCCTTCTAATGACTATGTTAAACCGAGCCCACTGTCTCTCATCTTCACCTGATCTATTTGCTGAAGAATGTGACAACTTGAAAGGGATCTTCTTAAAACTGAAGTACCCAGATAATCTTATTAATTCCACAATAACTAGATTCATCGAGTCGCGAAATCAACGACAAGTTCGCGATGTTCAAGCAAATGCGCCCGTTCGAATTATTCTGCCGTTCAAGGATCAAAGATCAGCCGACGTTGTACGAAGATAGCTGTCCGATCTTGGAAAGAAAGTAAACAGCGATCTACGCCCAGTGTTTACAAGCAAGAAAATTGCCGACGACATCAAAGTAGTAGAGGCCAAACCACCGTTAATAAATCAACAATGCGTTGTCTATAAATTCAAATGTGATCTGTGTGATGCAGATTATCTTGGCTATACTCGCCGACACCTTTTTCAGCGCATTGAGGAACACAAACACTCTGCTATTGGAAAACACCTGCGTGACGCGCACAATCTGAGAAACAAAGATCTTCAGGAACAATTCACCATTCTAAAGAAATGTCGTGGGAAATTTGAATGCTTAATTTACGAAATGCTTTTTATCAAAAGAAATGAAACCTAAGCTGAACACTCAATCTGATTCAGTCAAAGCAAAACTATTTAGTCACCTAATTATCACTTTCTACGTTCCACATTGTAGCGTTTTTAATTACATGCAACGAGATTCCCACACACATTTTAGCATATAAAGAACTCACAAGAATTTGACTTTTAGTTTTTACGAATTTGAAAATGATGAACGATTCATCGAAACGTCATTCACAATTTTTATCACTAATTTTTATTCTCAATTGTTTATCTAAAGCTTCCGTTATTAGAAACCCTACAACTCATAAAAACTCGTTGAAAGAAGTTTAGTACATCGCCAATTTGTTAGATTTAGTAGATATTTGGCGTATCATCAATCCAGATGCTAAAAGGTTTACCTGGAGGAGGAGGAAACCCGACATACACTGCCGCTTAGATTTCTTTTTGATTTATTTAGCTGTAGTCTAAGTACAATAATTACCAAAGCAGACATTTTACCTGGCTTCAAAACTGATCATTCCCTAATAACACTACACCTCACAAACAATACAAACCCCAGGGGTCCAGGTTTCTGGAAACTAAATACCTCCTTTTTGTTAGAAAGTGAATATGTAAATTTGATCAAGGGAACAATTAATGAAGTAGTGAATGACTACAAAAATGACACTGAAGTTGACGCTATTCTCCTCTGGGACACTATGAAATTACAAAATCGATCAAGCTCGCTTTACTATGCTAAGAAAGAAAAAGCCAAAATTAAATCACAGGAAACCAATTTGGAGGCCAATATATTAGCTCTTCAAAAGAGGCTGGAAGAAAATAACGTTCCAGAAACAGAAAAAACAGACATATTAAATGAATTAGATGTTAAAATTCTCCAAAAAGAAGAGATTTCCAAACATAAAATCCAGGGCACGATTATAAGATCTAAGTCTCGCTGGTATAATGAAGGAGAGAAAAAATACGAAATATTTTCTGAATTTGGAAAAAAGACACTTTAATAAAAAGAACCATTAAGAGCCTTCAACTCGCTGACAATCGTGTCATTAAGTCAGACAGTGAAATATTGAAAGAGGCAGAATCTTTCTACCGACAACTTTATTCTTCTTGTAGTCCACAAGCTGATGATATGTACGAGGACATCTTCTTTCCAGAAGGAAACAGTATGATGCTAGATGAACAGGAACAAAATTGATGTGAAGGTCTACTGACTGAAGTTGAATGCCTAGAAAGTTTGAAATCAATGGAACCAAACAAAAGTCCTGGAAGCGATGGCCTCCCAGCCGAATTCTACAAGGTTTTCTGGAATGACATACATCACTACCTATTAAACGCATTAAATTGTGCATATGCAAAAGGCCTTCTATCAATTACTCAAAGAAGAGGATTAATCACGCTTTTACCAAAAAAGAACAAACCGGCCATTTTTTTTAAAGAACTGGGGACCAATTACCCTTTTAAACTGTGATTACAAAATTGCAACCAAATCTATTGCTAGTCGAATACGTAAAGTTCTACCAAAGATTAATGACTACGACCAAACCGGTTTTCTAAAAAAGCGTTTTATTGGAGAGAACATTAGGCTTCTAGATAGTATTATAAATTACACAAATACTGAACAGATTCCTGGTTTTTTATTATTCGTCGACTTCGAGAAAGCCTTCGATAGTGTAGAGTGGAGTTTTATTGAGAAAAGCCTAAAATATTATAACTTTGGACCATCCATGGTTGCGTGGATAAAACTATTTTACACCGATATTAGCAGCTGTATCCAAAACAATTGCTGGGCCCCGGAGTTCTTCACATTAAGTAGTGGTGTGAGACAGGGCTGCCCTCTTTCCCCATATTTGATCATTTTATGCGCAGAAATATTAGGTAGCACAGTAAGAAATGATAACGAGGTTCATGGAATCAAGATCTTGGATACCGAATGCAAAATTTCGCAATACGCAGATGATACAACGATGATCTTAGATGGCTCACAATCCTCATTTTCAAGAACTTTACACTTGTTTGACGCATTTGGCTCTATATCCGGCTTAAAAGTTAATTACGATAAAAAGGAAGCCCTCTGGATCGGCTTATTCAAAAACTCAAACGCTATATTGTCTTCTAACAAACATATAACATGGGCTAAAGGAAAAGTGTACGCCTTAGGAGTCTGGTTTTTGACTTTAGAAGAGAACGCTTTTTATGTTAATTTTTCCGAAAAATTTGTGAGAATAAAAAATATTCTAAACAGCTGGTCTGCTAGAAGATTAACTCTTCTAGGTAAAATTACGATTATAAAATCTTTAGCAGTATCTCAAATTGTGCATGTTCTATCTTCTCAACGCATCAGGGTGCACTTAAAGAAATTGATACTCTTCTGTATGATTTTCTCTGGAACAGCAAAGGGGACAAAATTAAGAGAACGGAAACGATCAACGATTATGACAAAAGAGGCCTTAAGATGATAGATATTCAAAGTTTTAACAAATCTCTAAAAATGAAGTGGGTTCAAGGCCACTTAGATAACGACAACCATGGCAAATGGAAGCTTTTTGTAGACTTTTACCTCCAGAAGCATGGAGGCAAAATAGTGTTTTTAAGTAACCTAAAACCGCAGGATGTTCCACAGCTTAACCTAAGATACCCTTTGTTGAGAGAAATTCTCGAACACTGGACTAGTTTAAACTACAGAGAGGAAATTCTTGATTTTAATTCTATGGGTATATGGCACAACTCACTGATTAGAATAGATAACCGACCCATTTTCTACACATCTTGGCTTAAAGCAGGGGTAAAAGAGGTTAGAGATCTACTTAGTGAACATCAGACCTTCTTAAGCTATATTGCATTTGTCGCTAAATACAATATTAAAACCAACTACCTTGAGTACTTTAAAGTAATAGCAGCCTTAAAACAATTCAAGAAAATGTGCTCACCAGGCTTAGATAACCCATCTTCAAACAATACAGCGAGTCTTTTGTCACACTCAAATATTAACAAAGAATGTTACAGACGCCTTGCGAAAAATAAGGCCTCTATACCATTACAGAGTCAAGAAAAATGGCTTTCTGAAGTGGTTATAATAGGAGATTCGATCGTTAATTGGAGAAACTCTTACTATCTGCCATTCCTCTGTACAAGAGAAGCAAATCTCAGAGTATTCCAGTTTAAGTTTCTGCATAGACGAATTGCGACAAATGCCTTTCTTTGTAAGATAGGCATAAAACAAGTGGATTCTTGTTCCTTCTGTGGGGAAACTACTGAAACTTTGGTCCACCTGTTTTGGAACTGCAAACACACCCAAGTTTTTTTGAAAATATTACTTGAATGGATTTCCCAAAAACTTGTAGATGTGAAAGATGATTTTCTCTCTCCCTCTTTCTGCCTAGGTTTAGTTGAAAATGTATCGAATCTACTTCTATGTCACCTACTACTTATTGCTAGACACTACATATATACTTGTAAATTAAAAAACTCCTTACCTAAGCTGCAATTATATATGCAACTACTGTTAACCTCCATAAAAATTGAAAAGAAGATAGCTCTGGATAGTAACACCCTTAATTCCTTTGAAAAGAAGCGGAACCCATTGAAGGACGCCCTCCAGAACTAAAGTAATTAATTATAATTTTAGGAATTAATTATAAAGGTTGCTAGCTACTAGAAGTAAGCGGTTATGGTATTGTTGCTAGGTTAGTAGTGAAAGATGTTGTATTTTACAGCATTAGCAGAACGGCATCCTTGTAATGTAATGTAAGAATCGCATGGTAAAGATAGTGTAAGTAGTCGAGTAAATATTGTATTGTACTGTAAGTATAGTAAGTGTTGTATCGTATTGTAAGTGGAGTAAGTATCGTGTCATATTCTATAAGTAGGGTAAGTACAATGTAAGTAACTATGTGTTCTTGTAATAAAAAAAGAAGGTAAAAAACAAAAAAAGGAAAGGTTTTCTCAAAAGTACAACGATTCTGTGTGCAACAACAAATGGCAGTTAGCAAGAATCGGAAAATCGTAGGAAAAACAAATTGGCCTAATGAATAAAAGTAGAAAGCGACAAAGGCTAAGAGGGCCCTTGGCTGACAGTAAATTGCAAAAAATCGGAAAACTAATACTGAGGACCAATTTAAGTCTGGAACGAAACAAATGGCTGTTAAAAAGAATCGCAAATATCGCAAGAATAACAAATTTAAATAATCGAATGAAAGGGGAAACTGAGAAAGGCACAGTTTACCCTCGGCCAGCCGTGAATCAATACGCAAAAAAACGTAATTAGGACCCTGATTTTGTCTCCAACAAACTCAAATATCGCAGGAATAACAAATTGGGCAAAGGAATACAAAGAGACAAGCAGCCGATTGCATGACTCGTTTTGTGTGTCAGTGTTGCCATACATCCATCTGTGACAGGCTAAGTGAGCAGGTGATGACAGCAACTTCGGTGGGAAACTCGGCCATGATTCATCCAGTAGTAGTTGAAGTCCAAGGTGTTAAATGTCGACCGTTACCGGACACGAGCGCTGGATGTTCGTATGCTTCAGCAGCACTCCTTGATCGCTTGGGAATTCAGCCTCATCAACGTGAAGTGCGCCAAATCGAGTTGATGCTGGAAACGGTCACTAAAACATTTTATTACATTACATACATTACTGCTGCCGTGGGCCGAGCCCACATAGCGCCAACACAAACGATCGCCACTCCTTGCGGTCCTGCGCTAACACTGTTGCCTCTTCGAAGGAAAGTTCAGAGTCTTGCAGGTCTCTCGACACTGAATCTTTCCAGCGCATGCGCTGTCTGCCTGGGCGACGGCGTCCTCGTGGTTCCCAGAGGAGCAAGCGGCGGGGCAAGCGAGTTTGGTGCATACGGATGACATGTCCGAGCCATGTAAGACGTTTGTGTCGTAAGATGTTAATGAGCGTTACTTGGCTGGTTCTCTCGAAGATCACTTTATTTGGCACATGGTCTTGCCAGGAAACGCCAAGAATTCTTCTTAGGCATCTGGTGTGGAACGCTGCTAGTCGTTTCTCTTCCTTGACAGTGGTGTTCCAACTTTCTGAGCCATACAATAGAGTCGATAGAACTACTGCTTGGCAAATAGCAGTTTTCGTGGGCATCTTGATGGATTTGTGGCGCATGACAGGTGGGAGTCTGTTGAAAGCATTCGCTGCTTTTCCAATACGGTTGTCTAGTTCAGGTGTGAGGTTGCCGTTATGTGATATTATGCTTCCCAGATAGACAAATTTGTCGACATTTTCAAGAGAGTTTTGATTGCTCAAGGTGGTAGTGATATCATTTCTTTCCTTTGCCACGTCCATGACCTTGGTCTTCTTCGAGTTGATAATGAGACCAACCTTTCTTCCCTTCTCTTCTGCTTCAGATGTTGCGTGTTGCAGTCTCTGTTCTGACTCATCAATCAGGGCTATGTCGTCCGCAAAATCGAGATCGGATAGTCGCTGTTTTTGGTAGCGAGAACTTCTTCGTTTTTCAAGTACAATCCCTAGGTCGTTCTTGTCCAGGGAGTTATTGAGAACCCAATCGATGACGATGCCAAACAATAGTGGGGACTAAAACAGTGGAGATATTCAAAGTGTAAGTCAGTTCAACAAAGGGAGATTTCAGCCTCGTGACCGAAGGTTGAAAAGCGCCAGCTAATCGCTCTGGATAATCCGCGCTACCAGCAGTGCCCGGCTAGATATGGCCACTTGAAAGGGATTCAGATGGAAGAGACAGATACCAAGGATACGCTACCAGTGCATCTCATTTTGGGAGCCAGCGACTACGCTAAGATCAAGACGGAAACAGCACCTCGTATCGGAGCCCTTAATGAACCAATTTGGGAGAAGACCAAACTCGGTTGGACTATCATGTCGCCAGGAAAAGAAGTGGATTTATCCACGATGTTCTTCACGCAGACGTCGAGTACAGATTATGAACGGTTGAGCAGGCTAGACGTGTTGGGACCAGCAGATTCGTCAGTGCTATCAGCAAGAAGTCTATGCGGAGTTTAAGGAACAGCTGCGTTGCAATTCAACTTGATGGTACGAAACTGGGCTGCCATGGAATGGGAACCACCCACCACTTGATGATGAAGTTGAGAAGTCTTTGCAGATTAAGCACCCTGGTAAAGAAACTAAAGAACCAAGGAATCATTGAGCGCTACGACAACGTCATCAAGGACCAAATAGAAGAAGGAATAGTGGAACGGACTATCGGACCAGCAAACGGCCGTGAGTTCTGCAAACCCCACAAGGCAGTTGTCCGTGGTCTATGATGCACCGGCAAGGGCCAACAAGGGAGCACATTCACTACATGAATGCCTTAACCCTGGACCACCGCTCCAAAACCAACATTGAGCTGTTCTGATTCGTTCTAGATTCCACCCAATAGCAATCGCGGGGAACATTAAACAAGCATTTCTCCAAGTCCGCATTCGTGAAGAAGACAGAGACGCGTTTGGGTTCCATTGGCTAAAGGATCTGATCACCGAGACAGTGGAGACGTTAACGTTTACAAGAGCTCTTTTCGGGCTTACATCATCCCCATTCCTCCTTGGAGGAGTCATCCAATACCTCCCTGAAAGCTGTAGGTCAACCTACACCAACATTGTGAAAGAACTCTAGAAGAGTTTGTACGTGGATGACCTAATATGCCTAGGGTCAACCAGTGAGAAGGCGCAGGAGTTGAAGTCCACTGCGATAGATAAATTCGCCCTAGGAACCTTTGAGTTGCTCAAGTGGCACTCGAATGATCCAGTATTAGACTCAAGTCCAGGACCAACCGTGGGAGAACAAGAGACATATAGCAAGGAACAATAGGGCATCCAAAAGAAAGGAGGGGCCTTTCTCCTGGGACTTCAATGGGATAAGGACAGTGACACGATTGGGGTGACTTTTCCCTCAGAAAGGGCAGAACCAACCAAGCGAGGAATTCTGGGGAAGAAAGCCAGAATATACGATTTACTGGGGATGGTATCTCCCGTTACACTGGGAGGAAAACTTCTGTACAGGGACGCATGCGAAGCCAAAGTAGGAGGGACGCACAGTTGCCGAACAAACTAACGCAAGACTGGTCGAGATGGGAGCAGGATCTTTACTTTTCCACGGTCCTTAGCAACCCAGTGAAAGGAGATCCAGTCCATCCAACATCATCCATTTGGTAATGTCAGTGGGAAAAGTGTGGCAACTGCAGCTTACGCTGTGGTCGTCCAAGGGTCAGGCACCAGTCAATGGCTGGTCGCGGCGAGGGCTAGATTATCTAAGCAAGGGCTAACGATACCTCGACAAGAATTAGTATCCGGACATATGGCAGTACATCTTGTGCCGAATGTGACTGAGGCGTTGGAAGGATTTCCTGTCACCGAGAAACATTGCTAGCTTGACAGCACCGTAGCTCTTCATTGGATACAGGGACCGGGCGAATACCAGCAATTTGCAAGCAACCGAGTGAACAAGATACAAGCACATCGTGAGGTGTTATGGCATCACGTGGAGACGTCTGGAAACCAAGCTGAAGTCGTGGTGGAGATGTTACTGATCAAACACTGTGGTGGAATGGGCCTAGGTTGTTGTCTAATAGGGCACAGTGGCCGTTAGATATCGTGACAAGTTCGTCCAAAGAATCGATGGCAGAAGCCAAAGCAACACTAGAGATCTTCGCAGCGGCAATAACAGTGACGAATGAGGTAGACGCCCCCTGGAGAAATTCAGCTACTGGAAGACGATCAAAGTGTGCTCATGGGTGGTGCAGGACCGCTGACCACCGAAGAGATGAATTGCGTGAAGCTCTTTTGTGAGAAATGGGTTCAGGCGCGAGCACCAGAAGATGAGCGCTATCAAGAAGATTGATTAAAGTTGAATTTACAGCCAAACACAGGGAATATTAGAGTGTCGAGGAAGAATTCAGGGGCACTACCCTGTGTACCTTCCTGACAGCCATCGTTACACGGAGAAGTTAGTCGCGCACGCTCACCTTAGAGCCCTCCTAGGGGTTGTTGGTAGTACGATGACGCAAGTGCTGGAGCACTACCAGGTGCCGCGGCTAAGAAGGCTGACCAAGAAGATCATCAAGTCTTGTCATGGGTGTCAGCGATTCCGAGCGCAAGCGTTTTCCTGTCCTCCACCAGGGACCGACCTGAGGGACAAATGCCATTCCAAGTTATCGGGGTGGACTATGCATACCCTCTGAAGTACAAGACGAAGGCGAAGACTGAGGGAAAGGCGTATGTGTTGCTTTACGCTTGCAGTCTGACACGTACCTTGTTTTTGGATTTACTGCCCAAGCCTTTGAGTTATGCAGAAGATGACGTCGAGATCCCCATTCTCACCCCAAGTTCTCTTTTGTACCTCCAACCGAATGCACTGCCAGAGCTGAAACCGCAAAACATTCAAGACTACGACCTTCGGAAGCGCGCTAAGTATTTAAAAAATGCAAGGATGCTTTATGGTCGCACTGGACTGCCGAGTACCTGCGTGGACTCAAAAATAGACACCGACTCAAGTACAAAGGCAAGTCAGAGGACAAGAACCGCAACCAGTAGAAGCTGGGGATCGTGGAAGACTTAATAACAGGCCGAGATGGTGTTGTCAGTGGGTCCAAGCTACGTGCTGGCAAGTCTCACATGGAGAGGGCAGTGCAGCATCTTTACCCTCTCGAACTAACTTGCAACCGTGCGACTGAGAAACCTACAGCACCCCTTAACCCGAGGGCACCGATGTTTCGACCAAGAAGGGATGCTGCAGTCGCTGCGAGACATCGCATACAGGAACTTGCTCAGGATGAAGCTTTTCCTCGGAACACTTGAGAAAAGGACGCTTGAATTCTTATTAAACTGTACCTAGTCGATTGAACAATGAGCTTTGCGCGACCAGTATTTATCCCCTTTGAAGACAAATAGGGGAGTTTGTGTTGTGTGACATTTGTTATGTTCATATTTCGTGATTTAGGCTGATTTAATCGGATATTTCCTCTAGCGAGCAAATAGGATCAAAGTTCAGAGGTCTTGTTACCCTAGTGATCAGGTGAACGAATCTTAGCCAATCAACATTAAGCCTGCTACGTCTTAGGGAGTGTAACGAAAACGGTGATCAAAACCTAATAAAACGTCAAGTTTGCGAAGAACGGCCTACTGACTCTTGGCATTCGCAATAGGCCCTTTGAGAAGCCGAGAATTTCACAAAATCGAAAAACTAACAAGGATTTTGCCTGCAGCGACAAAACGGCTGTTAGCTAAAATCGCAAATATTAGAGGAATAACAAATTTAAAAAGGGAATGGATGGAGTAAGTGAAAACGAGTGGCAAGCGGCAGGCAATAAAAAATTCGCAAAAATCGAAAAAGTAACACAGCTTTTGTGTCCAACAAACAAATGACTGTTGGTAAGAATCGCAAATATCGCAAAAATAACAAATTTTACAAAAGAATGAAAGAAGAAACTTAGAAAGAGACAGAGGGCCCTCGGCAAGCCTCGAATTTCGGAAAAATCACAAAAGTGAAAATGTACAATGACTAATTTTTGATTTGCAAGTATCCCAAGGAGAAAATAACGAAGGCATGAGGCTTCCCGACAAACCGGATATTTCGTGAAAAGTAACAAGGATTCTGTCTGCAACGCGAACAAAATTGCTGTTAGGAAGAACCGCAAATATCGCAAGAATAACAAATTGGGCAAAGGAATACAAAGAAAAAGTGACAAAGGCTAAGAGGGCCCTTGTGAAGCAGGGAATTTCGCAAAAGTAACGATTTTGTCTGCAACGACAAATGGCTGTTAGCAAGAATCTGAAATATCGCAAGAACATCAAACTGGGCAAAGGAATACAATGAAAAAGACGGTTTCTTGGTTGCTGAAACTGAGTTAGCCATACACACATTATCTCCATCAATCGGACGGAGCGTAAAGCGGTTGCTCAAAGAAGTGGATAACAAAGTTGCCAAGACAAGCAATGCCTCTGAGAGTCTGTGCAAAACTGTTTGAAGCAACAACAACCAAAACTGAAGAAACATGTAAAGATCTGAGTCTGTGAGTGCCGTTCTTTGGCTTGGTCATCTTGCAGTTGTCTTGAGCGTTTCACTTGTGGCAAAACCAAAGGGGAAATGGCAACTTGAGATGGACTCCTCTCGGAAACAGATCTCTTAGTCTCCTAATTTTCAGCCAGAGAGGTTCTGTACAACTAGTTTTACAGATGTCAGAGAACTTTTCTATTATTTATTTCCTTCATACTCGTCTCCAGCAAATAACATGCTCAAAATATTTTAGTGGAAAGCACACCGATGTCTTCTTTGAACAACTACAGTGTACGTTTATATTTCTGTACTTGCTAACAGCTTCAGCAATACCTTCTTCCATGGCTTTCTCTCCAAAAAGGTTAATACAATGTTTTTCTAGTAACTACTGTAGTTTTCACTGCTTGCATTATTTTGCCATGTTCTGCTGTCATATGACAGCCGTGGCAAACATCCCATGCAAAAACAGCTGTTTGGTCAATCAGAAACTGTAACAATTACACAAAAATCAAAATCCTTTTTTTTTTCCTTTTTAATTTTTGGTGTGCTTTAGCTATAGGAAAACAGGGGCAATAGAAAAATACCAGTCACAGGTTCCTGGGTTTCCATTTGGTAATGAACTTCCTTAGACTGCTATTGTTATACACTCGCCAGGCAACCGATCAAAAAAAGGTTCTTTAATTCGATTACCGTATAGTCTCTCTGGGTGTCCACCTGCGAACCAAAGAGTCTGAGGACTCTGGGTATGAGATTGCATGCTGCCAAGGTAGTTGCTTTGATGGTGAAGACTGTGTAAGCTGGGTGGCCAAATGGTGAGCATTGCAAGCCAACAGAAGTGCATGCATGCAAGCCCTGGGCAAACTGTCACAGTTACATGTAGACTCAAGTTTTAAACTTGCGGCTACTTGTGAGACTGTTTGGCCAGGGCTTAACTAAACATTATTTTGTTGTTAATCTGCAGAGGTGGTGGTGCAAGGTGATCAAGCAGGACATGTCCAGCAGGATGTAACACTTTAAATCTGAGTTTACTTGGAGGTACAGTGATATTAATGACACCGTGTTGCTGATGCTGATGATAAGCTTTAGCTTAATTTAAACTTTTTTATTAGAAATCAGAAGATGGCTAATTTTTCCTGGAGACAATCCATTTTATGCCACATTACCAACACCAATAACTTAACAACGTGATAGAAATGAATGTAACCTCAATTTAATGGAAACCCTGGAAAAAAAATCCGAGCTCCAGAAGGGATTTGAATAATACAGTACGATCGATACTGTATGATCTATAAATTATTTATTATTGTTCCTCATTTCCACCCTTCATGTTCTTACGGTAGTATATTACGTGATACACTGTAGGTACCAGCTTGTGATGCTATCAATAAGCAGAATTTAATATGCCAAAAATTTTTGGCTGCAAATTTTGTCCCTTTGATTGGATGTAAATAATTGGCATTGTTTCTCCTTGTTTGCATACATGTAAGTTATTTCAAATTTCAAAGTTGCTATTTTTGTTGTTACTTTTTTCCTGTGAGGAGTCTGCAGGGTTTCTCTTGAGTGATCAATAAGGATTATCTAGCATCACCACCACATTTTAATATACACAGTGTAAACTGAGGAGTCTGAAGAGGAGAACAGTTAATAGGCCATCCCATTGTCTTGTTCTTTGTTTGTGTAATTGGATGGTCATGCCTACACTGTACCATGAAAGTGCTGATGAATTGCAACCAATGATAGGAGCATCGATTGGTAAGAAAGATTAAATGATTAGATTTCTTTAATAATGGTGTAGGTGCTGTAAATTATAATTATAGCTACTCAATGTGAAATATAGGGTTTGATTCTAGGTATTGATTCAGCACTTTAGATTTCATTAGTACAGTGGAACCCTGTTAATACGGACACCAATAAGGGACATGCCAAAGTGCCCCGTTATGCGAGTGTCCATATCAAAAGGACTCATCGTGGCTTTCATATGTTAAAAGGGATTTTGATGATGGAAAACCTCAATGCAGCCAAATGCCACCAAGCATTGATTACCTGACTGCAAGAATGATAATTAACTTCTTGCGCAACAATTTAAAAACCCACTCTGGCAAAAAAAAAAAAAAACAAAAACAAGATACTAGGGCAAACTCAAAAAATGAAGAATGACTCTTTCCCTACACTCAGTTGAGCTCTCGACCATAGATATTCCACAGTTTGCTTAATTTAGCCACATTTTGTTAACCGGCCCGTGACAATAATCAGCTTCTGAAAGCAATCTCTTTTCATACCATGAGAGAAACTACATGTAGGACCTCAGAACGATTTTTAGAGTTCAAGAAGTGTTGAGAAAATTGAAGGACAATGACAGCTGTTTTAGGTCATCTTTTACATTTTTGTAACAAATTTTATTGGTAGCATTAATTATGAGGTCATGGTTAATCTTTTGCATCATGAAAGAAAGTTGCTGAAATTACCCAAACTTTTTTTACATTATTGGGACATCTTGTGTCAGTACATGTATGTCACACTGTTTAATTACTATTACAACAAAGACTAGCCTGCGTGCACGCGTCTCCTATTTCCTTTGACGCATGCGGAAAAGGGACATCTGTGAAACAGCGTTGCTAATCATGTTCCAGTTTCCTGCTGTTTTCCTAGGATCTTGGGAAAGAACTGTGATTGGAGGCCAGATAGTGGTCTTTGTTCAATCAAACTCTGATTGGTCTTTTTCTTAAAACAGATTTTATAATGACTGTATGCATGCATTATGCTGCCCAAATTTAGTGGGTTTTTCCATTTACAATGGATCAAAACATACAATGTTTACTGTGATTTTCAGCTATCGAAAAGTTGAGCAACAGAAATCTTGTGCAAGGTCACAGAGCATTTACATGTAATGTTTACCAAGAAATTCTTTCTCTTCAGTTCACTGTGGATCCAACATCTGCTTATATTTCAAAACATTGTCTTAGGAAACTCCGACATTGACTTCCCAACAACTTGCAAAAAATTGACGAGGAGATTTTTGAATATTACCGCCGCAAATCTTTTAAAACAGGAGCATCGGCTTCTCCTGAGAAACAAATTCTCCTACATGTAGATGAATCTGTTTCTTCTTGGCCAAACAATTATGACTCCTTGCTATAAAAGCTATCTTCAACACTCATCAAGGTCTTCCCCACCCATTCTAATGCCGTGTAATTCCCAATTCTCCTGTTGGGCCTGTGATCAATGATCAAGTAGCTGAAGAGTCTGAAAATGAACATAAGACTTTAGTGCAAGTAAAGGCTCATTGGACGAGTAAAACCAAAGTGAACCCACTGACTCAAGAGCTGAAAAGCTTGGGGAAAATATGTCGGGGTGCATGTGGCCAGACAGCCACAGCAGCGGATAATGTTTCATTATTTATGTGAAATTTAAAACCAAACAGCAGGATACTGGAACACGATGAGCAACTCTGTCTTGCAGACGTTTCTTTTCCGTGTGCAACAAAGGAAATAGGAGACGTCTGCACACAGGCTAAACAAAGACATGAAATGATATATATTTGAACTGCAGAAGAAGGAGTTAAAAATGGAAGATGGTCACTGCCATGATTCCCAATAAGCAATAGCTAAAAGGGGGCCTGAAACAATTTAGGCTTTAAATGGGATCAAAACCTCTGCAATACAGGTCCAGTGGTCTGCCAACTTAGCCATGAAGCCAACTGGGAGGTGGTAATTTTGAGCTCTTAAAATACCCATAAAGGGTTGATATAATGACAGATACAGTACTATATGAAATGGCATGTAAGTAACTTTAGTTTGACGTTGCAAGAATTAAGTAATGCATTCCTTTAACTGAGATTGTGTTGTCACTAAAAATAAAGTAGGGGGGGAGGGGGGAGGGTTTGGTGTTGTGGAAAATGTAAGAAGCATGAGGAAATGGCCATGGTTCTTTATTGAGGGTACACAGGTGTAAAGGTAGGTTCTATCGTGACCTCGTGGGTAGCCAATCACAGCAGGAGAATTGATTCTTCTTGACCACTGAAAGAGCCAGTCATATAACAAAAAATACTTATTAATGGCATCCATTGCAGGTAATTAGGTATGAAGTGTGGTAATTCTACCAATGAGGCCTAAAGTGATAAGAAGAGAGATTATGGTGCCATGTTTAGGGAAGATGGTGATTCTGGGAGGAGAGAGAAAAATAGAAAGTGCCAGTCATATAATAAAAAAATAATTATTAATGCATCTATTGCAGATAATTCAGGACTATGAAGTGTGGTAATTCTACCAATGAGGCCAAAAGTGATGAGGAGAGAGTTTATGGTGCCATGTTTAGGGAAGATGGTGATTCTGGGAGGAGAGAGAAAAATAGAAAGTGCCAGTCATATAGCAATAATTAAAATAATTATTAATGGCATCTCTTGCAGATAATTCAGGACTATGAAGTGTGATAATTCTACCAATGAGGCCTAAAGTGATGAGGAGAGAGATTATGGTCCCATGTTTAGAGAAGAAGGTGATACTGGGAAGAGAGAGAAAAATAGAAAGTGCAAGATTTGGAGTTGAAACAGAGGGCAATAAAAAAGGTAAATGATGATCAATGCCAAATTCAAAAATTAATATGCATGAACAATATATTTTAACACAACTACATGTATGATATTGTCATTGGGATGTTATTTCAGTGTTTACCAAGTGTACTAGATGTCTTACAGGAATCTTTATTCAACATGATCTGCTTTGAATGCTTTACAACAGCACTTGTTTTCTCATCATTCAGCAAAATGATGTGAACTCTGGCTTCGAACTTACTGTAGCATCAGTACAATCACAGTAAATGGCGTGTTGGGTTAGGAAACTGGTAAGGGGTTACATCCTGTGAAACTGACCCCTTTAACATAATGATGTGATGCTCTCTGACACCTTATAAAAAATGGCAGGTTTTAGCCTTTAATAGTTTATGATTATGTTGTGGTTGAATTTTTTCTTGAGAGAGCTGTGACAAAGGAAAACCCATACTGAAAATGTTTAAGCCAAAGAAAAATTTAAACCTCGTATACATTGTACAACACTGATATGTCCTGAAAATTTGAAATTAGATATTTATTTCCGGTTATACCAAACCTGTTATATGGGCCATAGAGTGTATACATGTAGTTTGGAGATGATATGGCATAACCTATGGGCCCTCTATGGATAATACATGGATTTGGTATGGGTTATTGCTTTCCATATCAAACCCATACTAATAATAATAACTAATAACAATAATAACTTTATTTCTATAGTGCTCTTCTCCTATGCTCAAGGCGCTTTACAATCATGTAAAACAACAGTAAAAATAAATATTTACAAATTTACAACCATATCCTAATATACTTACAATTCAAAAACTAAAGCAGCTATCAAACCGTGATTAAAAGAGGAAAAAATTAAAACTAACGCATATATACAAATCTATAAAAACAGTGATCTATTATTACTAAATTTAGTAAACAAGTATGTCTTAAGTGATCTTTTAAAACTCAAGATGGTGTTGGACTTCCGAATTTCGCAGGGTAGTAGATTCCATTCTCTTGGTGCATGAACAGCGAAAGCTCTATCTCTGTACATGTGTAGGTCTTGGTATACGATCCAGGTTACATTAAAAGTTCATTACTAACAGACCTCAGTGATCTAGTATGAGAACGATAATGTAGTTTCTGAGCTAAATAGCTGGGCGATGTGCCATTCAGTGATTTATACACAAGGAGCAGAATCTTCAAAATAATACGATATTGAATCGGTAGCCAGTGAAGCTCGCACGAAACAGGTGTGATATGCTGAAACTTATTCACTTGCAACACAACTCTAGCCGCCGTTTTCTGTACATACTGCAATCTTTGTAACTGATACTTAGGTAGGCTGTATAATAATACATTACAATAATCTAGTTTCGATGTAACAAATGCATGAACAGCAAGTTCAGCTGATTCTTTAGTGAGATACTTCCTAATTCAATATAGGTTCCTGAGATGATGAAAAGATGATCTACATGTACAGATGCAAGACACATGTGCATGAAAAGACATGTGCTCATCAAAGATAACACCAAAACTCCTAGCTGACTGGGAGGCAGCCACGCTCTCGTCACCAACACATAAGGACTGAAAGGATGGAGGGGGACGATACTTTGAGTGGATGAGCTCGCATGACCTCCGTCTTGTAGTGGTTCAGCTTCAATTCGTTGAGATCCATCCAGCGACATATTGCCGAAATGCAGTTCTCGACCCTCGCTTTAGCAGCATCCACATCCACCGATTTAAATGCAAAGTATAACTGGGTATCGTCAGCGTAAAGATGATAATCCAAGCCATAGGATCTTATCACTTTAGCAAGTGGCGCAGTATACAGGTAGAGTACAGGTCCCAGGACTGAACCTTGGGGAACACCCACAGGAAGATCTCGTACCGTAGAATTCACCTCATTGATGTTAACAAACTGAGTTCTATGAGAAAGATAAAAATCGAACCATTGCAGTACAGTTCCACCGATACCAAATGATTTCTGTAGTCGTGCCAGCAGCAAGGAATGGTTAACAGTATCAAATGCTGCTGACAAATCCAATAAGACAAGGAAAACATTCTCGCCCTTATCCAATGACAGCATAATGTCATTTGTAACAGTGAGAAGTGCAGTCTCGGTGCTGTGAAGAATCTTATACGCTTATTGAAGAGGGTCATGTAGATCATTTTCGCCAAGATAGCTATTCGATTGCACAAACACCGTTTTCTCTATCAATTTAGATAGGAACTTTAAATTTGATACAGGGGGAAAATTACTAAACTGCTCAAAATCTGCATTTAATTTCTTAGGAAGAGGTGATAGCAGCGCGACCTTAAGCTCCTTGGGCAGGACTCCAGATGACAATGACAGATTAATCACCCTTCTAAAAATAGGGATAAGACTAGAATAGCATTTCCGCATGATACTCGCTGGAAGTGGATCCAGTGCGCATGCCTTAATAGTTGAACCCCCAATCAACCCTAAGACATCTTCATCTGTTACCATTGTGAACTCGCTTAAGCAGGATGTACACTCAAAGTCCTCCATGGTGCGCTCCCCCAGCTTCTCTTTTCTAACGAGCAACTCATCACGAATTCGCACAATCTTGACACTGAAGAAATCAGCAAAGGCATTTTGCGAGTTCTTGGTCACTGTTCGCGGACTGTACTTGGCATTGTCTTCACTCAGTTATAACTCTATTGTCCTTTACTATGGGATTGCTTAACATATTTGGCAGCATAGATACCCCATAGGATCTAGTATGGGAATGATATTGCTCAGCCCCATACCAATGCCACATGATCTCTGACCCCTCACTATGGGAATGCTATGTATTTCACAGTGCTCCATACAATTCCCACATCATTCGGGTATGCTGGCCTATATGGTATGGAAATGCTATGGGGATTTGGTAAAGTCCCATACAACTCCCACATCATTGGGGCATGCTGGCCTACAATGTATATGGTATGGGAATGATATGGTTAACTTCCATACAACCTCCATGCCATCATTAGCTGCATCTGATATGGGAATGATATGGTTCACTTCCATACAACCTCCATGCCATCATTTGCTGCATCTGATATGGGAATGATATGGTAAACTTCCATACAACCTCCATGCGATCATTTGCTGCATCTGATATGGGAATGATATGGTAAACTTCCATACAACCTCCATGCCATCCTTTGCTGCATCTGATATGGGAATGATATGGTTTTTCACCCGATTCCTGTCCCATAGTAATGCCACATGTTGAGTGCATGAGCAGCTGTGATGCTTCCTGCTGTTAGACTACAGTATGTTCAGTCGCAATTTACTGCGTTTTTTAATCAACATACTAGTATTCCAGACGGGTCACAATCTCACATTCTTTGCATTGCTTTAATTATGTATAGCTTTAAAAGGTTTTTTAAATGAAGACGTGATTGTTGCAATAATGTTCAGGCTTCAAAAGGCTTCAAGAAATTACACAAATTAACTGACGTACAATCTACTGATCACAGGTTGCACTTGGAAATGCTGCCATGACGGTACTGCCAGTGACGAGTCTGAGGAATTTTGTGTAACTAGAAAGAAGATGCTTCGGAGTAAAGCTGTGTTTTCTGAATTAGAGAGTGGCAGTGATGGGGAGAGAGATGCTGATATTTGTGGAACTGGAAAACTAGCTTGTTGCTCCAGTAGTAAAGGAAAAGTTCAAAGAACAAAGCTGTAAAATAAAACAAGCAGAAATAATAAAGGTAGGGCTAGTCCATATCAAGATAAAAATACGACACAACCACATCACAGCAATGTTATTATGAGAATATAACTATAACTACAGAATTTTAGATGTCAGCAATTTTGATATGCATTTATTAGTTTACAACAACTTGTTATTGTCATGTGGTGCCATACAGGTGGTGTATTTCAATTTCTCTGAAGAAAGTTTTTGAGGCTGCCACAGGCCTCAAAAGAGATTTGCAACTTGATTAACTGCAGTAAACTTTATTGATTACAGGTTCTACTTGGAAACAATACTGTGACCGTACTGGCAATCAAGAGTCTGAGGAATTCCATGTAACTACAAAGAAGGCTTCTAGCAGTAAAGTTGTGTTTTCTGAATTAGAGAGTGGCAGTGATGGGGAGAGAGATGTTGATATTTGTGGAACTGGAAAGGTAGCTTGTGACTCCAGTAACAAAGGGAAATTTCAAAGATCAAGCTTTCCATTAAAACAAATGAATAATAAAGGTAAGGCTAGTCCAAATCAAGATAAAAATACAACACAATCACTTATGAGAATATAATTATACGTATGTTTATTTATGTATTACACCTACAATACATGATTTCTTCTAGTGATTTTCCACTGTTGTTGTCATGTCTACAGTAACCCTTGGTTGCCACTGCCGCATGAGAAGAAAAAAACAGTGTGGAAAACACGAAAATTTGGTTTATCAACGGAGTTGATAATGTAAATTGACCACCGTACAGGGATTCGATTAGCTGACGTTTCGAGCGTTAGCCCTTCGTCGGGGCGAATCGAGGAATTGTGGGTTGTGTATGGTTTATATACAGAAAATGGAGCTACGCTATTGGTGGTAACATGGTAACGTGAAAAACAGGAATAAATTAATTGAATGAAAAGCGCTCGTTGATACCGTGGGGATTAAGAGTGCCAATTTGAAAGATCAGTTTTTGCTCGAGATTTTTACGGCTTTCCGTGGTACCTTGATGTAGGGAAAGGCCGGAGATCGACATGTGTTGTTTGCAATGGTTAGGGAGATTAAAATGCCGAGCGACAGGTTTGGATGCGTCTTTGTCATCTTTCTCAACATCACGAAGATGTTTTCGGAATCGGTCACCTAGTCGTCTTCCTGTTTCGCCGATGTATAACTTTTTGCATAATGTGCAGGTTATGCAATAGATAACATTAGCGGAGGTACACGTGAAACGATCAGTGATCTTAACAGATCGCTTAGGGCCCGATATTTTGTCAGTGTATTGAATGAAAGGACAAGTTTTGCATCGCGAGCGCGCGCATTTAAAAGTGCCAGGTTGTTCAGTCATTTTGAATGCGCTTTTAACTAGAAAGTTACCTACATTTTTGTCGCGTTTGAATGAAATCAGCGGTGGTTCCGAAAAGATTCTAGCAGTTTCTGGATCATTTTGCAGTATCTTAAAGTTATTAAGAATGATGGCTTTAACTGGGTTATTATGCGGGTGAAATGTGAGGGTGAATGGAATTCTGTCATTCTTTTCCTTTTGTGACGTCTGTAGTGCTGACTGTTGATCAATCTGCTGAGCGCGGTGATGGCCCGATTGAACTACAGAATCAGGATAGCCACGTTTCTCGAAAAAATGGCACATTTCCTCTGATTTGTTGGAAAAATCAGAGTCATCACTACATAGACGTCGAAGTCTAAGAAATTGAGAATAAGGAATGGCGTTTTTGACATGAGATGGATGTGAAGATGAATACAACAAATAACTGTGAGAATCGGTGGGTTTGTAGTGCACACTGGTACATAAACCGTTGCCGCTGATAAAAACTTTGATATCAAGAAAGGCCAGGGAAGTTTCCGAAATTTCCCAGGTATATTTTAGAGCCGGATGAAAGGAATTAACGGCGGTTATAAATTGATTGATTTCCTCCTTGCTAGACGAAATTGCGCCGACACAGTCGTCAATGTAGCGACCGTAGAGTTCAGGTTTCGGTCCGTTGTACTGATTGAAGAATTGGTACTCGACGTACCCTACAAAAAGATTGGCGTAGCTAGGTCCCATTTTTGTGCCCATCGCTACACCATTAATTTGCTTGTAATAGTTGTCAGCGAAAGAAAAACAGTTAAGTGTTAAAACTAGTTCAGCTAGGCGGAGTAGCGTTTCCGAGCTAGGTTCCTTGACGGTGCGTTGATCGAAAAAATACTTAAGTGCTTGAAGACCTTCGCCGTTAGGAATGACAGTGTATAGAGATGTAATATCCATAGTGAAAATTAGTTTGTCTTCGCCGGTGAAATTGAAATCGCGGAAAATTTCAAGTGCGTGTTGACTGTCTTTAATGTAAGATGGCAAAGATTTGACGATGGGCGCTTTAATCTTGTCTAAATAGCTAGAAATGAGTTCGGTAGGGCAACTACAGGCAGAAACGATAGGTCGACCCGAGTTGTTAGGTTTGTGGATTTTGGGTAAAAAGTAAATACACGAGGTTCTCGGAGTAGTGATGATGAGATTAGTAGCGGTAGCCGGCAATTCTTGTTTGACTATTAGGTCCTGAATCGTGTCTTTGACAATTTTTTGGTTGGTGGAAGTAAGATCCTTCTCGACTTTAGCATAAAAGGAGGTGTCAGAAAGTTGCCGCAAAGCTTCTTCTTTGTAAAGGTCGGACCGCCAAACAACTACCGCGCCGCCTTTGTCGGCCGATTTGACAATTAAATCTTTCCGCTTGCTAAGATTTTTGAGCGCCGCCCACTCTTCCGAAGAAAGGTTGGAAAATTTAGTGTCACAATTGAATTTTAGTTTTTGAACGTCACGACGGCATTTTTTGATGAAAAAATCTAAAGAGGCGAACTGGCCCTCTAGGGGAGTCCATTTTGATTTGCGAACACGAAGTGTTTCAAAAATATCTTTGTCGGAGGTGTTAGAATCGTCTTCTTTGTCGTGGAAAAAAGCTTTTAACTGAATGCGGCGAAGGAATTTTTCGACGTCTTGCTTAACTGAAAATTCGTTGGTGCGTTTAGCAATTGGAACAAAATTAAGGCCCTTACTGAGAACAGATTTCTCTGAGTCAGTTAACGGAAGATTCTCTGGAATGGTAACTACTGTATTATGATTATCGAATGACGTTTGATTGCTAATTTTAGGACCTATTAAGTGTTCAAGTTTTTGGCTCTTAATTTGGTGTAAGTGGTTAAAAAGTTTAGAATTAAGTTCCTGGATTTTGGCGCGGATAGAATTAACCAAAACAGCTGGACAGATTTTGAACGATTGAACGATCAACGCACCGTCAATAAATGTTGCATGCGCAAGTAAACCAAGGAAACGTTTGACAAAAGAGTGGGGAGGGGCAAGCGATGGGAGGAAGGGTAGCACACATTTTGTGTGAGTTGAGCCTTTTTTATTTTTATGTAATTATTTGCTTTGTTCCCATTGACTCCCGAGCATTTGGCCAGAAAACACCTTTTGAACTGCCCAAAACTCTGTTTGCTGGTGGAGTTCATCGTGCGCTTCTGTTCCTGATGCTTGATATTACCTTTCAAAGTTTGGGCATGCACAGAAAGCAAAATTTGGGTTGAAAAGTTTCACCACTCACTATCCTACCTTTCACTTTCTCTCCTCACCTTTTCTCTCGCTTTTCTTGCCTCACTTTCTTTTTCTCTTGCTGGGCATTTCCTGGGCTTCCTTTCTTTATTATTATATGAACTAACAAAATGACCAGCTCCCAGTTGGCTTGTTAGCTCAGTTGGTAGAGCACTGCACCGGTATCGCAAAGGTCATGGATGCGAACCCCGTACAAGCCTGAATTTTTCAGACTATTTTCAGTACGCTTAAGTAGTGTACATAACTCCAATAATCCCCGTCATCTTCATTTATTTTATTTCAAATGCTGTTCCATTCCTTATACTTCATTAATTCAGATGACAGGGAATCTGAATCAGACAAAGATATTGATACTGGTATGGAGCCACATAGTTTCAGTAGACAACAACAAGGAAGGGTGAGTGCACATTCTGTGTGTTATGTCCCTTAAAGGTTTGTGTAAAGTTCCTTTGCAAGAAATTACACTTAAATATTGATACTTTATTGCTTTTTCTTCCCTTTTGACCTGCTACTAAAACAACTTTCAACAGTTCTTCAGGTTTCTCTGAGCAACGGCTGGGAGGATAATTATTGTTTTCTGTATTGGCAGCATGGTAACAGCGTTGTTTCTTTCAAATCAAGGGCAGCACCTGAAACATCAGTGCGAAAAGAGAATGGTATATTGAGTGATATAAGTATGCAAGAATTTTTCAGAACACAAGAGAAGCGCCTAGAGAGGCCATGAACCATAGGCGAGTGCTTCTTGCGCACTTCTTGAAAATGCTCAAGTGCTTGCATTACTCAACAACGTACGAGGAACAAGTTTTTTGTTTCTTTTTTTTGAATGTCCCAGAGCTTCCTAGAGATTTGGGTAAGACTTCAAACCGAAAGTCAATGATGAAATCTTAGGACACTCTACCCACCCCCCCTCTCAGACTTATTTATTGTTTATACATTATTTTCTTTATAACATGTCCAGAGATTTGAAAGTGTGTACTGGGTGCTTGCTTCTGTTGAGATAATTGTAATGCACCTTTTTCGACCAATATACATGTATCATCATAACTTTTTACTCCAGGGCTTGAAATAATTTCCCGGCTGGCGCCGGTCAAATTGTCCGGTCAAACCTATTTTTGCTCGGACACAACCCATTTTTGGCCGGACAAGCGACATCGATTACGTCTTATCGCTTATAAGCGCCCCCATCCCCTACCCCTAATTTTCTTAAAAAAAAAATTTTAAGGGATACAAGGAAGACCTGCTTACATTGTCACTTCATTTGCAATCTTTTATGCTTCAGCTTAACCGGCATCAGTGCATGTAGGAGAACTGTCTATTTGCCGTAAGTTCCTTTCCCTTGTGCTTGCAGAGTTCTTTTATGTGCATTACCCAAAATAGACCGAAATTTTAAATAAGCTTGCGGGCGCATATTCGAGGAAATACGGTATAACAAGAGAACACCCAGATGCTCTGGAAAGGGTTTACGAAAGCGAAAATGTGCAACCACAGCCGGAAATTTTACGACTGTTACGAATCATTTATTAAGAGCTCTTGGTCTGGTAAATAAGTATCTGTCATCCGTCTTTTTCCCATCTTTGTTCACGAACACCAATAATATTGAACCGTAAAATATTTGACGTGAAACTATTTTTTTTCCTTACAGGCGTAAACGGCCGGACAAATCGTCCGGCTATCTAAGGATTTGACCGGACAAAAGCTATTTTTGACCGGACATTGTTCGTTGACCGGCCGTTATTTCAAGCCCTGTACTCTTTATTTTAAGTTTATATTCAAGTGTTTAAAAGTGTGATTTTGCTATGGAAGAAAGAAATTTGTGCTTTCAATCTTTAATTTGTACAGTGTATGTTGCTGCTTTCATAGCAAACGCCCATTTTTTTAAGCCAATGATATGCAGTTTCCTCTTGAAAAGACTTTTCATTGGTAGATGAATTTATTTCGTTCTGGTGTTCCATTCCTAGAAGATCACCATGTTTCCAGGGATTCTGGATCAGGAGAATATAATGATACTGATGCTGTACAACATAGTCCACATCAGCAGGAAAATTTTCAGGTCAGTGGTGTTTCTCATTTTTTGTTTAAATGCGTGTTAGTAGTATAGTGTTTGGGGGTACCAGCGCAAAAATTAATTTAGGGGGGTGTTTTAGCAAAATGATCTCGTTTTTTGGAAAAACTATAGTTGTTCAATCTGATGGAACCAAGGTCAGCACATTTTTGATCTCGTATTAAAATGCGTGACTTTCTCGGAAAAATCACCAAGCGTGACATTCTCGGAAAACAGGGAATGAGTCATCACCTATAGCTATTATTTCTCACGTGGAACCATCAGATGGTTTATAAAAATAAAATCTCATATAATAGTATAGAAATGAGTTGTAATTCAGTAATTCACAATGAATTGAAAAATATTGGAGAATTGTCATGTTATTTTTGTGATCAGCTATTGGTCAAAGTTGTTAAAAGTGTGAAAGCACCTTGCTGTGATAATCAGAAAATGTTTAACGATGATGGTGAAAATGTTTGTCTAAATTGTGGTTCCGTCCATGGTTATGATTATTGTAAAGAGTTTGTTGACTTTCATGATAATATGTATAAAATACGGCGAAAATCAGTATATCATCGCAAGTACCATATTGAAAATGTGATAAATGGTATATGTCGTAAGAATAGATTTCAAATTTCTGTAAAAGATAAGGGTAAAATATTGAAAATATTCGAAGAGATAGACACTATCCTCCCTTTGGTAAATAAGAATCGAAAAAGAATGATTAGCACTAAATTTATGCTTAAGCAAATATTTTTAATGCTTGATCTTCCATTTGATAAAATAATAGTTACTAGATCAAAAAAGACGCTTGGATTTTATGATCGATATTGGGTTGAGATTCTATTGTTGAGATTTGATAAGATTATTCGTATTATCAAGCAGTGAATTTTTCATCATATTTCAGAAGGTACTTATCAATAATTGGACTGTTGTCAGTCACATAATCATCGATATTCTTCATTGAGATTTGTATACTTGAAGCATCAAAATCACCACTTCTCAACTTGTCTTTTATTGAATTGAGTAGATGTTGATAGCTTTGATAAGCATATGTGCAATTTTGGATTTTCAAATCTAGGTTTTTATGCTTCATCCACCCTTGTATCAAAAGTGCTGCTGTACTGATGGCTACCAAACTAACACCACCTGTTGCCACACTTGTGGCGAGACCCCCAGTTGCAAAGATGATGGACAAGGAATTCCCCAGTAATTTCCATTTTTTGAACCGTTTAACCGCCTGTTTATGAGCCCAACACTTTCTGTGATATGTTCGGTAATAGGATTTTAATTCATTTACCTGATCTTCTGTTAATTCACCTGAAATATGGTTCCAGCTGAATATGCTTTTACGCTCTTTCATACATATTGTTTATACTATAATTCTCTTGAATATGCAATAAAGTATTCCAGATATCTGACCACATAATGGAGATCTTTTCATCAATCTTGATGTTGCATTCTCTGACAAAGCATATGTGTACCCTCGATCAAGTGAATAATAATCATAGAATCTACCGAAAGCATCATGTAGAATACCATGTGAGTTCAATACATCAATCCAACCAAGTGTTCTTTCAAGAAATCGTGTAATACAACCACTCCCAGGACCAATAAGCCCAATATCCTTGTGAACATGTAATATGTTTTCAACTGTATGCAATTTATTGAAATGCTTATGATACAGAAACTGGTATACAAGAGATGATTTAAGTATCGAGTCATCAACATAAGGATACTGTTTTTTGGTTTCTTCGAATGAATGTTCAACATATTTTATTATGTCTTCTATCATATATTATATCGTTGCATTAAAACGCTATGATGATCCAAAATTGTTTTTTCATCTAACATGAAATCCAAGTACACACAGAAAAAAATGACACTACCGTCAAGAGGTGCGATGGAACTAAGATCCAAATCACCAAAAGTCATTTGCTGACTACCACTTCTATTAGCAGCTGTAAAACTTCCAATATGTTTTTTATTCCAATAGATTTTACTTGTGTTTGTTTTTGGAGAAGATAAATTATCCCAGTGAACAGACAAGCGGTGCCAAACATTAATTTGACCAAAATCATTTACTGAATAATCTGCTATTTTTCTGAAACTTTGTATAGATGCTGCTGGACCAAAATATACACAATTTGATTGATCAACACCACTTATAGCTAAATGTGAACCATTGTAATAGCTGACAAACTTATCATAACCTCCATTATCATGACCAAAAAGCCCATTTTTCCATGGATTTCCACCTGTATTTGAATTTAATTTATAAACAATGAAGATATTAACAACATCATTATTTAAATTGATTTGACTTATCATTCTCTGTGATCCATTAAAGTCTAAATAATAACGACCATTATGCTTATTAGCTTTGGTACAAACAGTGGGTCTTATGTTTAAAGTTGATTGTGTTGCATTATTTTCTTCATTCGAGAGATCGTACAATGTTTCAACTTTTCTGTCTGCATTCATATCCAGAAAATTATTATTTGCTCTGTCGATTCGATAAACGCATTTTGAATACAATCTAATGAATTCAGAAACCCACAAATCCAAAAAACTATCTCTGACAATATCTGAAACTTGTGATTTGATAACAACATGATCAGAATCATTGCCTGCTTTTACATTAGTCAAATGTTTGTTTCCAAGATCATAGTGACCATCTTGTGTTAATGTAAAACCAATTCCTTTATCACCTTTATCACCTTTAGGGCCTCTTTCACCAGTTCTTGTATTATCTTGATTTTGTGGAGAATTAAAAACTCCCATTATAATATTAATTTAGATTAATTCATGACCACTTCAAGTGTGAATGCTGTATCAAATGCTCCACTATTGGGATGTGAATAGTCAATTATAAAATAGCCTCTCGATAATAATTTATTGACTGCAACTGTTCTTATGTTTCTACTCAAAGAAGGAATTCTATATTCGAAAAAAGTTGCTGGTAATGGCAATGGCCCAGCGCCTTCATTCTTTTTCTTGAAGTAGAACATTCCGGGTTTTGTTCCTTGTAAAATATACATATTCTTAATATGAAAGTTATTGTTATGAATAACTAAAAATTCAGAGCCATTTATCAATACAGGCTTCAAAGCATTCTTATTATGTCCTTGTTTGGCTTTAACAAAGCAATTTAAATATTGTATTTGACCAATTATATTATTCCCATTCAAATTTAGATCACCTCCTAATTTCGGCTGGTAAAGAGCAAATCCACCTAGATCGAGAGCTGTTTCCATGATTACACCTGTAACGCTTGAACGAAATAGATTCAAACTATTATTATGAATTCTATAGCCATTCAGATTTAAATCACCACCAAGTTTAGCCTCACTTATAAGAAAGCTGTTCATATTAATATTATTTAGCATTGTCAATTCACCATTTTGACCGTCAAATAAGTTTGATGAATTATTAATCAAGGCATGTCCATTCAAATCTAAATCAGTTTGTAATTGCATTTTTTCATTCACGATTTTATAAGCTTCTGCGAAGTCGTAAACACTTGATGGAACGTCTGCTGCTTCAAAATCAATACCATATGCAACACAATGAACTTTGTACTTATTTGGATAAGTTGGGTTAGCATTAATATGAATCGTACAATATAAATATTCAGGTGGTGAACTTACTGAAGGTTTTTCAATCCATAATAAATATCTCGAATGATCTTCATTTCTGTTATCAAATTTTCTCCCTACAGTTTTATGAATTGTAATTCCACCAGTTGCACTGAATGTTACACTACTAAAATTCATTCCTTCATAATCAGGAAATAGCCATTCAAGAATGAAAGTGTATTTTCTATCTTTTATTGTATACATATTAAATCCAATTCTAGCTCTGTAAACATGATTAGCTTCTTTATTCAAGTCTATATCAATGACCTTTTTTGAAATCAAATGTGGTGAACGAGGTAAATTGACATATCCATTAACTGTCAAGCCATATTCAGTACTGACTTCATCAATATCATTCATCAAATATTTGAAAGCATTCTTTGGATGAGAAGCAGATGAAATATGACTTTTTTCTAATTGATCTAAATTTACGGCATCGGTTTTATTTGTTCCTTCTTTTAAGTTAATGATTTAATGCCCTCCAAGTTTCATATCCGCTGCCATCGCATTTGTTCCATTCAATAATAAAGCGTTTGCTCTAATAACTATTCCAGCTCGATTTAAAACTCTGAAGTTCACAGCATCAGTTTCATTCGACGGGTCCGCTAAATTCGTCACTTTATTTCCACCCATTGACAAATCGCCATACATCGCAGTCGAACCGTCTCGTCGGAGAAAATATTCGTCAGTATAAAGTTTTGTCACCGCATCGTCTGCGTTGACAGGTGGAGCAAGATCAGTGATGGCATTGTTGTTCATATTTAGATTTTGTTGTGCAATCGTATCGAGTTTGGTTTGCAACATCTGGTCCACATAACTTTTGTTCACAGCATCTTGTGGGTTTGAGGGGTTATCCTGCAGGTTGAGGATTTTGTTTAATTTCATGTCAACATTACTACCAAACGCAACATGGCCGTTTTCAATTTCATACGCTGGGTCGTGCACAAAGTAAGACAAATTGGTATGATAGCCATAGGCCCCATAAACGATGATATGTGTTTTGGTGTTAGACGCAGGAGCTGTGCTGGAAAGTTCCACCTGTATTGCCGCTTGCCCACCACTGGTTTTTTCGATTCGGAAAAGCTTCTTCATATAACCATCAACGTGTGGAGTTTGGGGAAAAGGTTTTTGAAACGGCTGTCCCGCATCTCGTATGTTTACAGTTGGAAGGAATATATCGACTGTTGCACTTCTTGGATCAGATGGTGAGTAAAACTCAACAACAAAAGTGTACTGACTGTTTCTCAAAGATGTCAAATCAAAACGAATTTTGGATGTAAAGTTACCACTATGTGAAATGATAAAAGACAATGAGGACTTATTTATGTGGTATGGTGATCTATCAAAATTCTCAATTTGAAGGTTTGTTGCATCACTGACTGCAGAAGACTTGGATATGTCCTTTAACAGAAAAGCGAATGGGTTGCGTTGAGTACCAGATGCTGATAAAATAAGGTCATCAACATACTTTTTGTTGGCAGAATCTTTGTCAGAAATTGGAGTCTCAACATTTGTTATTTTATTGTCACCCATGTTCAGATCACCAGTCATTGCAACACTTCCATCTTTTTAAAGAAATGGTGAAACATCAATGCCAGTAATTCCAGCAATTTCAGTATCAACATACCCCTTTGTGGCTGTATCATTGTTTGCTGTTGGCGCTGCTACATTTGTAATTTTGTTGTCACCCATGTTCAGATCACCAGTCATCGTTTTACTTCCGTCCAAATACAAGACACTGGTTCTAATTGTATTACCAATATTATTAATAAACTGCATAGCATTCGCGGTAAATTGTTTAAAAAACCCGAAATTGACGACATCACTGTCGTCATTATCCGGATTATCAGGGTCAATGGGTTGGTTAAATACACCAGTTATTCTGTTGTTACCCATGTTCAAAACACCAGTCATTGTAACACTACCATCCTTTTTGACAAATTCATCATCAACATATTTCTTGTTTGTAACATCACTGTCATCAGTTGGTTCAGCAACATTTATTATCTTACTCAATTTCATGTCAATTTTACCACCAAAAGCAACATTGCCGTTTTCAATTTCATACACTGGGTCGTGAATAAGTGATAAAATGATATTAGAAAATCCATAAACACCATAAACTATGACATGATGTTTGGCATTATTTGATAAATATGGTGAGATCAACAATAACTCCATTGATGTGGAACCATGACTTGTTTTTTCAAGGAAGAATATTCTTTTGAGATAACCATCAACAAGATGAGTCTTTGGAAATGCTCTTTTTATTGAATCCTTTCTTTCAATTAAATTTGATGACAAAACATCATCATCAACTGTTGCATTGTTTGGATTACCATCAGTATAAAACTCAACAACTAAAGTGTACTTTGAAACTTCCAATTGTGACAAATCAAAACGAAGAACAGTTGTAAGACCAGCAGTAGGAATAACAAAAGACAAGGCTTTTTTATTTATTGAGTAAGGGCTTTTATTAAAATTTTCCAATTTGAGATCATTTGCATTTCTAAGAATAGTTGTTTTTGATATATCTTCAAGAAGGAATTTGAATGGGTTCAATCTTGTTCCTTCAATTGACAACACAGAATCATTGACATATCTCACATTGGTGGCATCTTTGTCAGAAGCTGGGTCTGCTACATTACTAATTTTTTTGTTTTCAATGTCATAATTACCATCTTGTGTTAATTTGAATCCATCACCTTTGGGACCAACGGCTCCAGTAGCTCCTTGTGGACCAATTGCACCTGTATTACCTTTTGGACCTCTATCACCTTTTTCACCTTTGGGACCAATTGGACCTGCTGGACCTCTTTCACCAGTTTTTGTTTTATCTTGATCTTGTGGAGAATTAAAAACTCCCATATAATATTAGATTAGATAACACAGTGAAGTTTGGTCTATCTAATTACCATTGTTGTCATTGTTGCCATTGTTGCCATTGTTGCCATTGTCACCATTGTTGCCATTGTTGCCATTGTTTTCATTGTTGCCATTGTTGTCATTGTTATCTTTTTTACCTTTTGCAGGCATTTCATATGTATATATATTTGGATTGAATGTTGCCATATAATATTGGATTAGATTAAACTGCACCATAAAAATTTCTCTTGATTGTCTTCATCGGCTTGTCAACATAACAGAAGGAATATGGTTTCTTGGTGGCTTCAATGTATTTCTTCTTGTCTATTCCAAGTTCTTGTGCAATCAAGTTCCTTTCTCTTGAGGATGGGAAATCATAAATGCAGAAGTGACTGCAATTGAGTCTGATTGATTTTGGACAGCCATAGAATGATTGTGTGAGATATATGACTGAACAGTTCTTGTGTCTTCCCTGAATGAAATAGCTGATTATCTGATCTTGTTTCTTGTCAGTGACAAAATCATCAAAAACAACCAATCGCTGCAAATCTGTGTCTTTTATTTGTTCAACTGGCAATATCTCTTCTTGACTGCAAACCAAGGCAGGATATCCAATGTGACTGCTTATTTCATCCATTACTTTCCGAAGATATTTGTACTTGTCTTGATCCAAATTTTTTGCATAAAGATGTATCTGATCATAATAAACCAATGGTTCCATAATCAGATGCATGAACAATGTTGTCTTTCCAGATCCAGAATTACCAGCCAATAACATTCTAAATGTATCTTTTGGCATATACGGATACAACTGTCTGAATGAATTATTTGAATTCTGAATGATATCGTAATTTGGAATTTCCATATGTTAATAGTTTAGATTAGTCTAACACAATTGTATATGGATATAGAACGTATGAAAAGGCTTCTTAAAAGTGGAATTGAAGCTGGAAATAAAACTAGAGAAGTTCGTGAGGTTATCAAGACTTATGAAAATAGAAAACAGGATGCATATGATACAACATCAGAATTGCTGAAACCCTCTATTGATGTCCAGAAGAGTGTGAAAGAAAGTGTTGACAAAAAACAGGATGAAGTTATTGAACAGTTGAAAAAGAATCAAAAAGCCTTGACATCCGGTTTTGAAGATCTTATGCTATTAAACACGTTACCTGAATCAGTACCTGTGAAAACAACATTACCAATTGATTACAAACCTAAAATGATGACTGAAACAGAACCAAAGTATAAGTCAAATCTTGATAAAGGTTTTTCATCTGATGAGACCAAGGTATTACAGGAATATGAATTGTCTCCTCCATCAATAATTTTAAATAGGATAATGGATGGTACAATCGACATCAATGAGTATGACAGAAATATTGGTGAAATAACCAAACATGTTGGAAGACAAAAAGCTCATCTATCAACAACCAAAACAAATAGGGATAAAAATAAAGAAAAGATATATCAATTGACTCAAAGGATCAAATTACTGCAAAAGTACCGAAAAAGAATCAATGCCATTGAGGAAGGTGCACAAACTATTGGTTCAGGCATGGGAAGGAGAAGAGGTGCAATGGGTTCAAGGGATGCATTTTTGGGTGACATGCTTTCAAGACTGCAGTTGCTTGGTGGATCTATTTCAGCCGGCAACAACAGCAAAAATGTTCAAAATGAATTCACAAAAATATTGCATACATTGAACAGACTGGGAATCCTGAAAACCGGTGAGTTGAATAAAATAATGAGGAAATATCTAATGTAAAAGTATATGACAGAAATTTCATTACGATTCAACAGTAAAAACAGAGACAAAATTGGTGTAAGTAAGAGTCATGATTTTGAAAAAAGATTCAATACACCTCTTAAATTAACGAATGATTTGAAATATGAAATGGCTGTGAATGTCATCAATATGACATACAGTTGGTACAATATCAGAGACATTTTTGAAAATAATCAAATGAAATACAGCTATGACAAAGGTGTAAACTGGGAAACAATAACATTCGTTGACGGGATGTATTCATACGACGATAGCAATAGTTACATTCATGAGTACATGAGTAAAAATAGCCATGTACTGAATCCATCTGAAACAGACAAATCAAAATTCAAGTATGGTATTAACATATATTTCGTTTTGTCAACATATCGCATTTTGATTGAACTTGATGAAAACTATCGAGTGGATCTGAGAAATCTTGATTTCAGAAAACTTATCGGTTTCGATTCAAAATTAGTTTCAGCCACAGAATATGGAACAAATCTACCTGATATTACAAGAGGAGTAGATGAAATTTATATCAATTGTGATATGGTGATAGATAGCATTGTTGATGGAAATAGCACAAATACAATCGCAGTTATACCAGTCACAGATCTCGTTAGAAGTTTACCTTTCACTTACAAACCTCGTTTTCTTTCATGGAATCCTGTCTCAACACATTCAATCAGCTCAATGCGCTCTTATGTCACAGACTCTTCTAGAGCTCCAGTCGATTTAAACGGGATTGATTGGTATATTGAGTTATTCTTGAGAGGTGTGGAATTATAAAACCTAATAGTATATGAAACGGTTTGAGTTTAAAAAATATGAACAACATGGTGAAGGTGTCATGACTGACATTATCAAAACAGCTGGAAAAAAAGCAGCAGAAAAAGCAGCCACAACAATTGGTGAACATGCTGGCAAAAAAGCTGGTGACAAAATAATAGAACTTTTGAAAAAGAGGAAAAGTGGAAACAAGAGTGGAACTGCGAGTGTGAGCCAGACTGGTGGTTTAATCAAAAGAAAGAGAGGCAGACCTCGTAAAATCAAATAACTTTTATCTAACACAATAATATATGTCAAACTATCGTGACTCAAAATATATCGAAAGATATGAAGATGTAGTGTTCGAACTAGAGACAGCACTTATTACTGTAGTAGCAAATAATGCTCATCAGAGGAAAACAGGTTACCGTTTCGTTGTTGATAACAGTGGAGAGACTACACCATTTGACTGGTATAATGCCCGTTTTAATGTTATTTTCAAAGAAAATAAGCTTGCAGATGGAGCTAACATTGCTGCTGCATATCGAAATGGTATTGTTAACTCAGTTCACGCTCTTATTAACACCATTAATGTAAAAATGAATGGTCTTGATTTTTATGAATGCCGAGATGCTAACCAGGCCACAAATATTAAGTCATTGCTTGAGTATTCACAGGGTTATGCTGTAAGTCAGGGGACCAATGAGTTCTTCTAACTTGACACCACCAGAGGTGCTGAAAACAGAGTGGCACAAGCTGCTTATAACAAAGTATTCTCAGATCGTAAAGCTTTGCTTAATGATGGTGGTGAAATAAATGCAGAGATAGCATTGAACAGATATGGTTTTTTCAAGAGTTTTTGTTATGAACTCATGCCTAACTCAAAAGTAGAGGTGAACCTGACACTTGAGAGTGATGACAATTTGATTTGGCAAGCTACTGATGAATGTCGTGTGATACTAACTAAATTCCAGCTAATAGTTCCTCGCATTGTTTTCAATTCAGCGGGAAAGTCACTGTACATGAGTAAGTATCTTGACAACAGAAAGCGGACTTACATGAGAGAAATGGTTGAGAGAGGCAATTCAACAAGACAACAGACTGCCAATTTCCGTATTTCCACAGGAATAAACAAACCCAGGCATGTCTTTGTATTCATCATCAATGATGCCAATGATTCGTCTCAGACAGCCAATAAATTTCTCTATAACACATTCTCAGTTGTAAATAACCAAACTTTGACTGATTGTTATCTTGAAGTTGGCAATGGTGATGATTATCCAGAGGTTCATTATAAACCATCAACAGAACCAACAAGAGTATTTAGAGATGTTTTGAAATATGTTCAAGCTGTAAATGATTTCAGTGAAAGTACCCTTCTTAACAGGGGCAACTTCGGTACAATATTCCCTTTCATTTATTTTGATTTGACGAAACAGAAACAGGATATCAAAGATGGAATGACAAAACTGACTTTCCAATACACTTTGAGTGCTGCAACAAATGCTGATTACAGTGTGTATGCACTGGTCCTCTGTGAGCAGGATATTGAGATGAGAAAGACTGATGGAAAATTAATTCTGAGATCAATGTAAATTAAATAATAAATTAAATGAATAAAATAATTAAATAATTAAATAAATTAAATAATTAAATAAATAAATTAATTAAATTAATTGTTTGTATTAAATACAATTTAGTATAAACATATATTATATGACTACTTATCATCCTCATGGAGTGACACTTTCACAAGGTCAGAAACAAAAGCTAGCAAAAGCTTATGCAACAAATTCACCTGTAACAATAAGGTTGACGCATAGTGAATTGTCTGGAAATGATCAACTAATGTTGACTAAGAGACAAATCAACAAACTGATTAAATCAAGTAGATCAGGAAAAGGTTCAGACATCAAGATATCAAAAAATCAAATCAGAAAAGCAGTTGTAGAAGGAGGCTCTCTTTGGTCCAGTCTTTTTTCACTTGGAACAAGACTATTGCCTTATGCAGGTAAAGCAGTAGCTAAAGCGGCTCCAGCATTGGCTACAGGTGCTCTTTCTTCATTAGCAAGTCTCGGTGTTGATAAACTATTTGGGAAGAAACAAAGTGGAGGATTTCTTATTCCTAATGCCAATTTATCCCAATTATTGAATGTAGGAAATTTATTGAATACGAAACAGATGGCAGATATTATTCAAAAAATGCAGTATGGTGGAGACGTTGTTATAAAACCAACAAAAGCGCAGACTGGAAAGGGTATTGGAACAATACTCGCCAGTATTGGAATTCCTTTGGCTATAGAAGCAATCAGAAAATTAACTGGAAAAGGTTTGCATGTTGAAAGCAGCCGTCCAAGACGGTCATTAGATGTTCACGTTCCAATCGGTTATGGAATGAAAAAAAAAAGACAAAAAAAGGGAAAAAGGGCTTCTGTTAGGCAAAGACAGTCCATTCAATTCAATCCCAATTCTGGGAACCATTTTGTAAACAAACCCTTATCCAACTTCGATTTAATCAATTGGGTTAAACAACTTGGAATAAAAAATTTTAGAGGAGTATTTTCAAGAGACAATCTGCCAAACCTGATGAGAAACAATGAATGTGGAATAGTCAATCTCGACAGTCAGATTGGACCTGGTACTCACTGGGTATGTTATCGAATTGGTGATAGATACTGTGAATACTTTGACTCATTTGGTTTAATGATGCCAACAGAAGTACAGAAATACATGGCTACAAGTGGAAAACAACTTGAATACTCTGGAGATGAGATACAAGAAAGGGATTCAGTATTGTGTGGATATTGGTGTTTGTACTATCTTCTCGAGAGACAGAATGGTAAATCGATTCTGAACACAATACATAATGCTGATTTTGATCCCACAGACACAAGTGTCAATCACAGATTCATTATAGATTACTTCGAAAATATCTAACCTATTGGTATATGAAATCTTATTGTGTGAAACCGAAGAAAGTCACTGAATGTGTACCAGGAAGTGAAAGATATCAGAAGACTAAAAATGGTCGAACTGTGATGAAATGTACTTGCGCTGAATGTGGAATCACAAAGACTAAATTTGTCAGAAATCGGGGAAACTAATTAGCCCGTCTGAAGGGGCGGGCATAGGATCAACATTATTAACAACTGGATTAGATTTGCTTGGTCATGCGGCTCCAATGATTGGTAAAAAGGCATTGCAAGCTGGAAGATATTGCGCTTCAGAAGCTCTCAGAAATCCAAAAAATCAACAGTATTTGATTGACAAAGGACTTTCCCTTGCAAAGCCGGCTATTAGTTCAGTTGGAAAAAAAGCATTATTTGATTTAAGTACAAAAATACGTCCAAAGCGTGCTGACAAGAGACAAACCCATAAAACAGATATTAAAGGCATTGATTATACACGTGGTGGTGCTATTGATATTCATAAGGTTATTGGCAAGCTTCCTAAACCAAAAGTAGGTTGGACTCCAAGTAAGTATAAATATATGGGCCCTTATAATCCATTGGATGAACAACTGGAATATGATCCATTGACTGGAGAGGTGTTAAAATGGAATGTCCTACCTTACAATAAAGTAGATGAAATAGCAGCTTATCATGATATTTGTTATGATATGGGACAAAATAAAGGTGATTGTGATAGAACAATGATCGAGTCACTAGATCAAATACCATATGGTGAGATGCCAAAATGGGGTCAAACAGCCAGATTCTTAATTGACAAAAAACAGAAACTTGGTCTCGGCATTTCAAAAAACGGAAAAAGCCGTCGAGTGAAGAAAACTGGCAAGAAAAACTAGCTGATGAATTACATGCACCCATAAAACGAAATTTCACTCGGCGGCGTGTGATTGTAAATAAAATTGATGAAATATGGGCAAGTGATCTAGTTGAAATGCAACAGTTCAGTAAATGGAATAAAGCTTATCGATATCTTCTTATGGTTATTGATGTCTTCAGCAAATATGGTTGGATTGTCCCATTGAAGGATAAGAAAGGTGAATCTGTCACTGAAGCATTCAAAACAATACTCAAGGAAGGCAGAAAACCACATTATTTATGGGTTGATAAAGGTAAAGAGTTTTACAACAAACACTTGAAGGACTTGCTAGAGAAACATAGTGTACAGATGTACTCAACTGAGAATGAAGAGAAGTCATCAGTAGTTGAAAGATGGAATAGGACAATGAAGTCCAAAATGTGGAGGCAGTTCACTGTTCAAGGTAATACACAGTATTTAGACATGTTACCAAAATTAGTGAAACAGTACAACAACACAAAACATTTAAGCACAAAGATGACACCCGTTGAAGCATCTGATAAGAGGAATGAAGGAACTGTTTACTTCAATTTGTATGGTGATATGGAGCCATTATCAGCTAAACCGAAATTCAAAATCGGTGACAAGGTCCGAATATCTAAGTATAAAAGAAAGACTTTTGATAAAGGATACACACCAAATTGGACTGATGAAGTGTTTACAGTTGATAAAATCCAATACACTAATCCAATCACTTACAAACTAAAAGATCTCAACGATGAAGAAATACAAGGGAGTTTTTATGAAGCTGAATTATTAAAAGCCAGACAGGATGTTTTCCGTATTGATAAAGTCATTCGCAGAGATTACAAGAAGAAACAAGCTTTGGTGAAGTGGAAGGGATATAGTGATGACTTCAACAGTTGGATACTGTTCAAGGATTTAAAGGACATATTATAAAGAGAAAATTATCTAACATATATGTAAAGGAGACCTACAGTATATCTGTTATTTACTATTATGTAGCCAAGAATATTATTATTCCTGACTATATTTAAAAACACAGGTCAAAAATGAATTAAAAAAATAAATTAATATAATATACATGCAAAAATATTCTTACGATAATAAAGAATTAGATGTATCAATTGATTGTTATCTTGATGATAAAAATGAAATATGGTTCGGAGGAAGAGACATAGCTAAGATTCTTGAATATAAAAATCCACAAAGAGCAATCAGAAATTATGTTGTATCTGATGATAAAATCTTGATAGACTTAAAATTAAACACAAATAGCAGAGGGACCAAAAGTGTCCATCAGGTCGATAGCAGAGGGACCAAAAGTGTCCATCAGGTTGAACAGTCTTATAAGTGTTTTTTGTATAAACGAATCAGGATTTTATTCACTAATATTATCTTCTAAAAAACAAGAAGCTGTAAAATTCAAACATTGGGTTACATCAAAGGTATTACCATCAATCAGAAAACAGGGATATTACAAAAGGTTCAATGACAGAAGCAATAATATGCTTTTAATTGAAAGTGAAAACGATCTGCACTACAAGATTGTATCATTCATCAGAAAGAAATACGATGATGCATTAATGATTGTCGGTCTTGGTGAAAATCAAATAAATTCTAACATGAGAATCAGAAGTTATAACAAAGGATATATGGCTGGTCAGTGTGATTTGATGTTGTTGAATCCCACTAGAAAATACAATGCTCTTTGTCTTGAATTTAAAAGCCCTACTGGTGTGTATCAAGTATCGGACAAACAAGTTAATATGAAGCAAATGTATGAGAAAAATAAGTGCAAATACATTTTGAGTGATTGTTTCGAAGATTTAATTTATGAGATAACCAAACACATGGAAGAAAGCAAATTATACTTATCACGAAGGAAAGATTTAAAAGAAAATTAAATTGATATAAAAATAAAAATATATAGATTATATATGGAGAATCAAAATGTTAAGAGAGGTCGGGGAAGGCCTAGAGTTCTCAGTGATGAGGAAAGAAAAAAACACAAGACTACCTATATGCTAAATAAAGAATGGTTCTGTAACATATGTAAGACAGGACGTAACTACACAATGGCAGGGAAATCTTGTCATATTAAAACAAAAAAACATCACAAAAATATTCTTCAATAATTACAATTCAAAAGGATCCAGTAATTGGATCAATTGAATTCTCAACCATATTTAAACGCAGACGGAAATGTTTTAAAGAAATAATAACTATAGATATATCATAAATGGAAAAAATTATCGAAACTAGTAGTAATATGGACAAGAAAAGTCTTAAAAATTTGAGCAAATCTGAGCTAATCGAGTTGTTGTTGAAGCAACAGAAACCAAAAATTATTATAGTTGATGACACAAAACCTGTACCTAAACCAAGAACAAGACCAATTCCTGCACCTAGGACTGTCAGGCCGATTCCCGCCCCAAGGACGAAAAGACCAACTGTGAAAGAATTGGTTGATTACTTCGAAAGAAAAAGATTACCAGCACCACCAAAAGAATGGTTGGAAGAAATAGAACAATTGAAAAAGAGACCGATCCCAGCACCGAGAACCAAACAGGTGATTCAGAAACCAACGCCTGCACCAAGGACTAAGATAGAGCAAGTCGATAAAGCTTTGAAAGGTTTCACAAAATCTTTTGAAATCAGTATAAAAAATAACAAAGACCCGCTTGCGCAACTGCAAAACACAAGAAAGGCTGTTGCATATAATATTATAAAATTGTTGAATGAAATTAAAGGTCTCAAATTTGTTGAAACACTCAAGGTAACATTTGCAAAAATGACTGACGGAGAAATAGAATACAAAACCGCATATTTCAACAGTGTAGCTCAAACAATTGTGAATAATCTGGAAGTAACTGAATCACTACAGTTGTCAAAAGACCAAATAATGAATAAGATTGCAGTTTGGGTATCTGAAGGTTCAGGTTGGACAATTGAATGTGTTGATAGCCATTATCTTAATGTTGTGAAATATCAACCGATGAGAGGTTCTTCATACATAAAACTGCCTAATGAACTAAGAAACAGTGCAAGGGGTTTGATCAATATGAAAAATGAAGATAATGAATGCTTCCGATGGTGCCACATCAGACACCTGAACCCACAAGACAAAGATCCACAGAGGATTAAAAAAGTTGACAAAAAATACATTGAAAAATTGGATTACACTGGTATTGAATTTCCAGTAACTAACAAACAGTACAACAAAATAGAAAAACAAAATGAGATCAACATCAATGTATTCGATTATGAGGAGAAACAACCTTATCCAATATATGTATCAAAAGAGAAATATGCAGACTGCTTGAATCTGCTTCTAATAACTGAAAATGAAAACAAGCATTATGTGCTAATCAAAGATTTCAATAAGTTTATGTACAATCAAACAAAGCACAAAGAAAGAAAACACTTTTGTATGCACTGTCTTCAATGCTTCAGCTCTGAAAGGGTTCTGAATGATCACAAGGACAACTGCATGCAAGTAAATGGCACACAGGCAATAAAAATGCCAAACAAAGATAACAACATACTGAAATTCAACAACTTTCATAAACAACAACAGGTAGCATTTGTTATATATGCTGATTTTGAGGCCATCACTGAAAAAATACATGGTTGTCAACCCAACAATAATAAATCATATACTGAAGCCTATCAGAAGCATACTGACTGTGGATATGGTTACAAGGTTGTTTGTTGCTATGATGATAAATACAGCAGACCAGCAGCAATATACAGGGGTGAAAAGGCTGTGTACAAATTTATGGAAGCTATGCTGGAGGAAGTCAAATATTGCAAGAATGTTGTGAAAAAACATTTTAACAAACCATTGAAAATGACTAAAGATGATAAGAAGGAATTCCAAAAAGCTGAAATGTGTCACATCTGTGATAAGAAGTATACTGAAAAGGATATTAGAGTCCGAGATCATTGTCATATTACCGGCAAGTATAGAGGATCAGCTCACCAAGATTGTAATCTGAAACTCAGAGTGAACCCAGATGAAATAAAGATACCAGTCATATTTCACAATCTAAGAGGCTATGATAGTCATTTTATTATGCAGGAGATTGGAGCCATTGTTAAGAAGCACACTTAAAAAAACAAGAAAGGTGAAGACTGTCAAATGAATATCAATGCTATCCCAAATAACATGGAGAAGTATATGGCTTTCATGCTTGGCAATCACTTGACCTTCATTGATAGTTTCCAGTTCATGAGCTCCAGTTTGGAAAAACTTGTAGGTAATCTACCAAAAGAAGCCTTAAAATACACCTCACAAGAGTTCAAGGGAAATGATCTTAATCTGGTGGCACAGAAAGGTGTTTATCCTTATGACTATATGGACAGTTTCAATAAATTTAACCAAAAGCTGCCGTCAGAAGAAGAATTCTACAGTATATTGAGTGATGAGCATATATCAGATGAAGACTATGCGCATGCTCAAAATGTGTGGAATATATTCTCAATCAAAAATATGGGCGATTATCATGATCTGTACCTTAAAACAGATGTACTCCTACTGGCTGATGTATTTGAAAACTTCAGAAAAACATGCCTTGAGTACTACAAACTGGACCCGTGTCATTATTTCACATCTCCCGGTTTATCATGGGACGCCATGCTTAAAATGACTGACATTAAACTAGAGCTTATGGTTGATATTGATATGTTTCAATTCATTGAAAAGGGTATGCGTGGAGGAATCAGCTATATAGCCAACCGTTACGGTAAAGCAAATAATAAATACATGAAAGAGCATGATGAGAAGGCGCCCTCGAAGTATATCATGTATCTTGATGCAAACAATCTGTATGGTTGGGCAATGAGCCAATACCTTCCAACTGGCGTATTCAGATGGATGACACAAAAACAGATCAATAATTTAGACCTGGCTGTCTATAAAGAAGATAGTGCAAAGGGTTTGATTCTTGAAGTTGATTTAGAATACCCCCAGAGTTACATGATCTTCACAATGACTATCCACTGGGACCGGAAAAGGTCAAAGTTACTGGGGACATGCTATCAGATTATTGTAAAAACATCGCGAAGAAATATAAAATATCAACTGGTCTGGTACATAAACTGATACCAACATTGAGCAACAAAGAAAAATACGTGCTCCATTATAGGAACCTCCAATTATATACTGATCGCGGTTTGAAAATAACTAAAGTCCATCGAGTGTTAGAGTTCAATCAATCCCCATGGCTCAGACAGTACATCGACTTCAACACTCAGAAAAGAACTAGCGCAAAAAATGCCTTTGAGAAAGACTTCTTTAAGCTGATGAATAACAGTGTATTTGGCAAAACGATGGAAAACCTCAGAAAGCGAGTAGACGTCAGATTGGTGACTGATGAGAAGAAGCTATTGAAATTAGCTAGTAAACCCACTTATGTTAGCAGTAAAATCTTCACTGAAAATCTAGTAGCTGTTCATAAGATAAAAGAAACACTTACTTTAAACCGGCCAGCATACGTGGGGATGTGTATTCTAGACCTTAGCAAGACACTGATGTACGATTTCCATTACAACTACATTAAACAAAAGTACGGTAACAAGGCCAAGCTGCTCTTCACAGACACAGACTCATTGACCTATGAAATTGAAACCCAAGACGTCTATAGAAATTTCTGAAACGATAAAGATAAATTCGATAACAGCGGCTACCCTGAAAGCTCGCCGTATTTCAATAAGACTAATAAAAAAGTTATTGGCAAATTCAAAGATGAGGCAGCAGGAGTACCCGTTTGCGAACTCATCGGTCTGCGATCGAAAATGTATAGCTATATGAAAGATAACCAAAATGGAGGAAAAAATGCAAAAGGAATAAAAAAGAACATAATCAAAAATAAAATCAAACATGAAAATTATAAAGACACTCTATTCAATAATAAACAGTTGCATCATAGAATGAAAACAATCAGAAGTCAGAACCATCAACTTGGAAGTTATGAGATAAATAAAGTATCACTCAGCTGCTTTGACGACAAGCGGTATATTCATGATAATGGCGTGACAAGCTTTGCCTACGGACATTATAAAATCTAGCTGTTGACGTCACACCATAGCTGTGGTGTTTTTATCGCCTCAAACCCACTGATTTGTCTAGTTCAGGATAGTATTGTGAGTTTTTTTGTATATTAAATTTAAAATACTGCCCTCTTTCTGACCCTTTACCCGAAGAATTAGCATATGAGACAGGAACATTTGTTGGGGGTTTCCCTTTCGAATGAGTCACCAAACTACGTCACTATGTTTAGGGGATTCAAGATTTTTCGCTTTTTACACATGCGTATTATTTTTTATCTTTGAAAATTTCATTTATGTACCACAAGCATAAAAATTAAAATACAAACGCAAATATAAGGGTTGTTTCACACTGATAAAGAGTGGCTTGTATACAGAGTATCTAACGATTGGAAAAAGCGGGGGCCTTTCGTTAGCGAAATGTATACAAGCCACCCCGTGGGATAACGAAAAACCCCCGCCGTTATTCCATGGGTTAAAAAATAAAAAAAAATTAAAAATTAAAAAATCACCCTGAGATGGTGTCGGATTGTTGGGTAGAGCTATAGTTAAGCTTCGGCTTGTCAGAAGTGCCGGTTCAATCTCAAGCCGGAGGGTGAAAGAAACAATTAAACAAATACTTGGCCCTAAGAGGGTCTGATAGGGCCAGAGCGGAGTGGAGGTGGGAACATAAATGATAGTGCTCTGGTGGTGTGGTGGTGGGAATACAAAAAAAACAAAACAAAACAAAAAAAACCTCTCATGAGGGACGGGTGGTGATTCAAATTCCAAATTAAGTCCCTCATGAGAGGTTCTGGTGGCCACCAGTTTTGCTATTTTTTTCTGCATCTTTAATTGCTTCAACAAATTATGTAACCATCGGATAGCTATAGGTGATGACTCATTCCCTGTTTTCCGAGAATGTCACGGTTGGTGATTTTTCCGAGAAAGTCACGCATTTTAATACGAGATCAAAAATGTGCTGACCTTGGTTCCATCAGATTGAACAACTATAGTTTTTCCAAAATACGAGATCATTTTGCTAAAACACCCCCCTAAATTAATTTTTGCGCTGGTACCCCAAACACTATACTACTCGTGTTTTCCCCCTTTTTACCTTAGAGTACACAGCACTTGCACTTCCCGCTGGAAGGTCTAGAGCTGAACCCTATGTACAGAGTTTTTAAAACTTTGCAGAAAGATGAATCCTGATATGCTGATCGCAATTCAATGATAAAAAACAGGGGTCGTCCGACTCGTTTTTGAGTTACAGGCACATAAAGCCAAAATTAGGTGTGTGTTTCTAAGAGGCTCTACTGTTACTATGGTATGGTAATAATTGGGAAATTTTTGACACCATGTTCGAGGAAACAAACGAAAAATTATGGGAGCATCAATCCATCAAAAAGTTGGTGTTTAAAAATAACGAAACCATTTAGAGCCACCTTAAACTACATGTAAATGCCTGTTTCAGTTGAAGAGGTCCAGTGTTCCCTCGTTAATTTTATTGTTTACTGGCTTTCTTTACAGCAACGCCGCATCAGTTAATTCTAGGAAATCACATGGGGCATCAGCATCAAAACAAAATGGTATGTGTGATACACAACTCTACTAATGATCAAGCCCTAATCTGTATCTCTGGATTAGCAAATTTAAGTTCAATGCCAGGAAGAGACATCAGAGCCAATACACAACTTTGAGTTGTCGCTATTTTATACTTACAAGGTTGCAGAATCAGATGAAGTTTTAAATTGACGAAACAGGACTGTGGTCTGGCTGCGTTAATCATGTTTTATTCTTTCAACAGGTATGACTCAAAAAACAAAAGAGGCCAAAGCAAAAGAGAACATTGGTACGTTGTCTAACATTTCTGTGCTTTGCTATTTCCATTTTGATTTGAGACTTTAATAAAGTGATGATGATGACGACGATTATGATGATGATGATGATGATGATGATGATGATGATGGCGATGGCGATGGCGATGGCGATGGCGATGGCGATGATGATGATGATGATGATGATGATGATGTCTTATTATGTCGTATAGAAAACGGGAATGATTCCAACTTGATTTATTGTCTGCATTATTGGTTTGAAGTGCATTCAATGATTTTATTGTCCCCCTGTGAAAACAGTTTGTAATGTTGTCAGCAGTAATATCTTGAATATTTTTGTCTTCTAATATGGCGTTGTCGGTGCGCACAAGAAAAGGAAGCCACATTATCTCTGGACAAAAGAAGAGAGAGAAAGAAGAGATTTCAAAGATCTTGCGAACTTCATCAGAAAGAAAACTTTGCCAGGGAAAACCGAATACGAAAAATGCATAGAACAAAGCAATAGAGTGCTGGCTAATAGACAGTGGTCAGTCGTGAAGGACTGTGTAAGAAATATTATTTCTTGAGCAAAAACATCCAAAATTCCTAGTGAAGGACTCTTGTTAGGGAAGCATTTTCATTTTCACTTCCAGTTCAGAAACAGAACGTTCAAATCGTCTAAAAGTGGAGGCGTGAAATATCATTCTCATGAATTTCCTGAGCAAAACGAGAGAGGACATTAAATCGTTTTAGAAAGGGAGGAATGATTGTAGGCATTGTCCACAACAAAGAAAGATGTCTGTTCTGTGGTAGTATTTGGGCAATACATAGAAAAATACAAGAAAAGTGCCTCTAGTTACTGTGAGCTTGTGGCAAGAAAGCATCACAGATTCGTTTAGGCAAAAGTTAATGTGGTGAAGGCTGGTTTCACTAATGATAGAGTCGGAGTCGTAAGAGTTCTAACAAGTTATTAAAAACCAAGCAATTGAGTTGTTAGCTGGATTGAATCAGTTGCATTTCCATTTCTCAGATTCTTCTTTGATGCTGTTTTTCCAGATTCCGACTTACGAACTTGTGAAAACTGGAGTGTCAGGGTCGACAGCAGAAGCGGAAGAATATACAATCGTGTGATCATTAAGACAACAAAAGAAAGAGCATTGTTATTGGTGACTTCTGCCGCTTCTGCTTGCGACTCCAACAATCCTGTTTACACTTGATCATAAACGACAGTCGCAAGGAGAAGCAGATGAAATGCTTACTACTATGTTGTTTAATTTTCACAAGATCATAATGCTTACTACTGTATTGTTTAATTTTCACAAGATCATAATTCTTACTACTATGTTGTTTAGTTTTCCCAAGATCATAATGCTTACTACTGTGTTGTTTGATTTTCACAAGATCATAATGCTTTACTACTGTGTTGTTTAATTTTCACAAGATCATAATGCTTACTACTGTGTTGTTTAATTTTCACAAGATCATAATGCTTACTACTACGTTGTTTGATTTTCACAAGATCATAATGCTTACTACTATGTTGTTTAATTTTCACAAGATCATAATGCTTACTACTGTGTTGTTTAATTTTCACAAGATCATAATGCTTACTACTGTGTTGTTTAATTTTCACAAGATCATAATGCTTACTACTGTGTTGTTTAATTTTTACAAGATCATAATGCTTACTACTATGTTGTATTATTTTCACAAGATCATAATGCTTACTACTGTGTTGTTTGATTTTCACAAGATCATAATGCTTACTACTATGTTTAATTTTCACAAGATCATAATGCTTACTACTGTGTTGTTTGATTTTCACAAGATCATAATGCTTACTACTGTGTTGTTTGATTTTCACAAGATCATAATGCTTACTACTATGTTTAATTTTCACAAGATCACAATGCTTACTACTGTGTTGTTTGATTTTCACAAGATCACAATGCTTACTACTGTGTTGTTTAATTTTCACAAGATCATAATGCTTACTACTGTTCTTTAATTTTCACAAGATCATAATGCTTACTACTGTGTTGTTTGATTTTCACAAGATCATAATGCCTTACTACTGTGTTGTTTAATTTTCACAAGATCATAATGCTTACTACTGTGTTGTTTAATTTTCACAAGATCATAATGCTTACTACTGTGTTGTTTAATTTTCACAAGATCATAATGCTTACTACTATGTTGTTTAATTTTCACAAGATCTTAATGCTTACTACTGTGTTGTGTAATTTTCACAAGATCATAATGCTTACTACTATGTTGTTTAATTTCACAAGATCATAATGCTTTACTACTATGTTGTTTAATTTTCACAAGATCATAATGCTTACTACTATGTTGTTTAATTTCACAAGATCATAATGCTTACTACTATGTTGTTTAATTTTCACAAGATCATAATGCTTACTACTATGTTGTTTAATTTCACAAGATCATAATGCTTACTACTATGTTGTATTATTTTCACAAGATCATAATGCTGACTACTGTGTTGTTTGATTTTCACAAGATCATAATGCTTACTACTATGTTTAATTTTCACAAGATCATAATCCTTACTACTGTGTTGTTTGATTTTCACAAGATCATAATGCTTACTACTGTGTTGTTTGATTTTCACAAGATCATAATGCTTACTACTATGTTTAATTTTCACAAGATCACAATGCTTACTACTGTTCTTTAATTTTCACAAGATCATAATGCTTACTACTGTGTTGTTTGATTTTCACAAGATCATAATGCTTACTACTGTGTTGTTTAATTTTCACAAGATCATAATGCTTACTACTGTTCTTTAATTTTCACAAGATCATAATGCTTACTACTGTGTTGTTTGATTTTCACAAGATCATAATGCTTTACTACTGTGTTGTTTAATTTTCACAAGATCATAATGCTTACTACTGTGTTGTTTAATTTTCACAAGATCATAATGCTTACTACTGTGTTGTTTAATTTTCACAAGATCATAATGCTTACTACTATGTTGTTTAATTTTCACAAGATCTTAATGCTTACTACTGTGTTGTGTAATTTTCACAAGATCATAATGCTTACTACTATGTTGTTTAATTTCACAAGATCATAATGCTTACTACTATGTTGTTTTATTTTCACAAGATCATAATGCTTAAAGTTTCCGATTTACTCATTACTATTCCAACTCCAACTCCGTCGCTAGTAAAAACCAGCCTTAAGGATGTTGAGCTAGGTGAAATTGTTTTGGCTGGAATAAAACGTTTTGAAACACTGCAGAGGAAATCAAAACTATTATTAAAGTGTATTATTGTCTTTAGTCCTTGTTACAGTTGTGACCAATACTAAGGAAACGTGAATATGACACTAATCAGTCTGCAGTGGCAGGTAGAAGTAACTAGGACAGGATCAGATTAGCCGGGTCTTGGTATTCTATTTGTTGTAACAGTTCATATTTATAGTGTAGAGAAACTAATTAAATTATATTAACAGTCAACGTAAAAAAGTAACATGTAGTCTTTAAGTGATTGTATTATATTTTTTAAATACGCCATTAAATCAAGTTGAAAGGTATTGTGGCTTCTTTATTTGGACTCTTGTTCGAAAGAACAGAGTAAATCCAAAATTTCTCCGTTTTAAATTTGCTCATAATTTCTTACCAATTCACGAGATATGGCAGATAGCAAAGTGGGCTTCAAAACATCAAACCACGGATCTGGAGGAGGGCAACTGAAAAAATTAATACGTGAAGGGTCCGCGCCAAGGTCCGACCCCTTACCCTTTTATATACCATTTTTGACAGAAAAGGTACCCTTTTCGTATACCTCCCATTGGAACAGTATAGTCGAGGTAAATCAGGACAGATTTCCCCATCCTTTCATATGCTTGGACTCGTGAAGTATAACTGAAGCGTGGAAAAGGTACCCCTTTCGGGCGGAGCATCCCCGTATAGGCCGTCATAGGGAGTATCCCCCCTCCCTTCGGGACTCCGAGTGATTCAGTAGCGGAGGACCGATTTATTGGAGTAGTAAGTATTGTTGATTTCTAAGTCCGGTGGAAGCGGAATATTGCCTAGCTTTTACCTTGAACCAATTAACATGAATTCCGGCGGTTTCTATCATGTTTAAAGTGAGTTTATTCGCAGTGAGCCAAAGACATTTGCATTGAGAGTAAACTGAATAAAGCCCACATCACTGCTAGCGTATGACAAATGGGCGTCGTCTGCATACATTCTAGCCTCTGTATTAGTTAGACAGTTTGGAAGGTCGTCGATCTATAAAAGAAATAACGGACCTAAGATAGTTCCTTGGGGGATACCACGGTCAAGGGTGCAAATTTCAGTAAGAGAGCCACTGGACGAAACATTTTTGCATGCGGTTATATGAAGGTATGATTCAAATCACTTATAGGTGTTGTCCTGTATTTCATACAGACACAGTTTAGATAAAATGATGAAATGGTCGACAGTGTTGAAAGCGTCTTTTAAATCTAAAAAAAAAAAAAACCGACAGCGTTAATATTCCCATGGTCGATAACGAAGGCTCAACTATCAATGGCTTCAATTAAATGCTCTAATTGGATAGATATGCATAAAGTTGATCATAAACTATTCTAAATACAGTGCGTCGATGAATATCATCATCATCATTATTATTATTATTATTATTATTATTATTATAAATAGCGTATTAATAGCGTTTGTCGAATTTTATCCGAAACCTTTCTGTATTTGTTTTCGACGAATAATTGCATTATTATTATGAATTGAAATGGTTTTAATTCGAATTTAATTGTAGATAGAGAGATCTTTTTTTAGCATTCTAGTAGATCATATATTGTAAATTTAAGATTGTTTGAGAATTTGTTAATAAATATTATTATTATTATTAAAAAATTATTATTATTATTATTATTATTATTCATTATTTGAGAGAGAAAACGCTGATGAAACGGTTTACAATTCGACATATACAGTCACAAAACCTCCGAAGTGACTCGTCGAAGCATCTTTTGCAGAAAAGAATGAATCAGCAAAGAACGTGAGTTTCCAAAACATCTTTGCCAGGCCGGTAGACCTTTTTGTGCAGTGGTGCGTGGTCAGACTACTCAAATCATACGCATGCGCTGGAAATTCGAGAAACGAAGCCGAAAAAAAAACGCAGCCCATTGCTTGAGTCGCGGCCTTTTCTGATTCGAAGGAAAAAAGAAACTAAGGCAAAAACGAACGAAAATTTGTGGATGCTTTATATGTTGATAACTGACGTTCGGCTTGAAAACTGAACTGAACGCCATGAACGCCTTTCTGCTGTGTTTGAAAGTCTTATCATAGCAAAGTGGATCAAGCAACAAAACAGCTGTTATTTCCTGGAGATGAAAAACACATAACGCTCCCTTTTACTTTTATCGCTGTGTTTGTAAACTTGATTATTGCGAGCAATAGTGAGCCTGTTGAAAATGAAGAGAATATTTGAACCTTTTTCCCGAGAATCGAGTGTACATTTCGTTAGATGAATTTAGATGAGTTCCTTTTTTGGACGTTTTCGTTGACACTAAAAGCAACAGCTGTTCAGGGCTTTTCACTTCATACTGTGACGGTGCGGTTCGTGTTCATCGTGTTGGTTATTTTATTGCTATCTTTTTCGACAAAAGAGAAAATCGATCATCATCTTACAAATTTGCTGACGGTGGGGTTAGTGTTACTTGCGGTGGTTATTTGTCGCTATCTTTTTCGACGACTGAGAGAATCGATCTTCATCTTTAGAGTAAGTTATTTGTTTGTATTTTATCCTAATATTTCGTTGCACTCAACTAAGTCAAGTAGTTCCGTTACTGACGCCGCTGAAGGACAGAAAAGAAATTGAAAGAAAGTTGCTGAAAAAGAGCACTTTGAAGTTGTCTGTTGACAGGAAAGTGGAGAACGGTTCGTGTCAGTTGTGCTAAACGAACTTTGCGACGAACTAAACAACTGTCTAATTATGCAACTCATAATTATTACTACATTTTGTCCTTATAATGTGACTGTTTCTGGCAAATGTTTTATCATGTAACTTTTGGAATGCAAAATACGAATTTCACCAACATGCGCAGAGATCAACATCAAAGCGGGAAAGGAAAGTTACTATTTGGAAATTAACTGACCACTGGTATCAGAAGATTCGGGAAAAAATTAAGTTTTCCAGCAACTTATTATGATTTTAAGTCTTGTTGTGCTAGATTGACAATTTCACTTCCTTTCTGTCAAACCAAAATGATTACCTCAAAAATTCAGATATAATCAGACTAATTACACTAAACCCGAGTCTTGTTAGAGAAAATATCAGCTCAAGTCAAAAGTTCAAGCTAAGTCCTGTTATGTTTGGAGGGAGACAAATACCTGCTACATTGCGAAATGAGCAAAGGTGGGACTTTCGAATCGAAAGCCAACAAAAGTTCAGATATTTTTATCGTAAACTTTCTTTTGCTCAAGGTTCTGGTACTGAACACTTCATTGGTAGATCGACCTGTGCTAGCTTGCTACGTTCAAATGTTCGTATTTTATTGAAAATGGGTGATCACAACCGAAAGTTTCCGGAATACGTGTACTCGCATTTGTATAGTACAAGCAAAGCATACAAACAACCCATGAAATAAAATAGATTGGAAGGCTTTTACTGGCATCTTTGGAACATGTGTTTCACTTTGATGTCATGCTTAGAGAACTCGATGTATCAAATGACTGTAAACCTATCACGCAAATCATGTAAACATTACTAAATTTTATTCTCATAATTATGTTCGATTGTTTATTAATGTTGAAAATTTTGGTCTGAAATGTCTTTTTGTCATATACGTTGCATATGCCTGTTTAGGTATTTCCACACAGACTGATCTTATGACATAGAAAATTTAACAGTTCCGAAAACAAGAGGGTGAAATAAAGATAATTACGAGCCAACGTTTTCCAAAAAGAAAGATCACAACTGAAGGCAACAAAGTAGTTTTCAATCCTGTTCTTGCTTGCTGTTTCCAAATGCGAGTTATTTCCCATTTTTACAAAGAAATTGTCACGTAAAAGGATAGAAAATATATGAAAAATTGCGAGCGGGAGGAGTTATCAACTTGTATTTCACGCAAATTGTTAGAGAGGTTTTCTATCTGTCTAGATTTTCTCAAGAATTTTTATTGTTTTACCGATATAAGCGAACATCGGCTAAATGACAATCAAAATTTCGTGATAAAGGAAGCTGAAACAACTAGCTGAAACCGCGAGAAGCAGGAAACCAGTAACTAGCGTGCACACAAACATGAAAATTAACAGTTGAAATTATATATTTATCTTCAGCAAAATATGTTCTGCACGTCGCAAGCTAATACTTGTCAATAAAAATTCACTTGATTATAAGGTTTGCACTCTTTAACCCTTTAAACACTAACATTGACCAGTATCTACTTTCTCCTTACAATGTTACTACTTAAAGAAACATGAAGGCCACCAGAACAAAGGAAATGATCACCTCAGCAGTATCGATTCATTTACATATGCAAATGAAAAGCGTGACTTCTGCGCGTCAATTTTTCCCGCGCTTTTTTTTAAGGGATTGTTGATTGGTATGTTTGTTACTCTTTTTCATGCTAGACAAAACTTGCCGGTGTACGATACAGTGAAAAGATATTTGCGTCAAGAACGCAACTTGTTTTTGTACCTAAATTTTTTCATCTACCGATGTTAATGGTTATTTTGAGAGGCTATAACAAATAAAATAGCTGAAACTGCAGAAGGTACTATAGTTAGCCAAGGCACAACTAAGAAAATTCCTAGCCGCTTTTTAATTTTTTTTTCTGTAATTATAGTTTGTGTTTCCAGACGCAACAACTGAAGCAAATTCTAGTTTGCAGCGTTCAAGGAATACCGGCTTTCACAATTTTGATTGAAATATTTTCAGCTTGAGCAGCAAGTGATCAAAATCACTTTATCGATTTTATTTTATTTTGTGGAGATTACCTTGTTCCAGCCGTTAAGATTGTGGGGAAATTTGTCATGAGAGTGAAAGATGTTGCGTGCCAGCGAAAAAAAAAAAAAAAAAAAAAACCAGGGGAGATTGGGAGGCAACAACAACAAAAAGAGTTGGAAGATCGAGTTCTTTCGAAAGCCGTTAATCGAACACTGCGCGACTCGCTGATTGATGGCAAATATCCACCGTATCGCATTTCGCTGCTGCATCGACGACGCTGTGTTGACTGGCATCAAGTGTCAAAATTGACCAATCAGAGTGTATAGCAGAATCTGGTTTACCGGAAAGACCTTTTGTCAAGAATTAGCACAGGCGTTCCTTTGCCCCTTCCCCCCAGACTCTCCTCGTTTTTCCTGCTTGCTCACGACTCGATCGCAACATCTTTCGACGATTTTCGCCACACTGCGCACAATCCATCTGAATGCCTGGTTAATGCTATTTTACGATGAATCTTGCCGGTGTACGATACTTGATGCATTTTTATGGTATTTTTACATAACTTTGGATTTCAAAAACCAAAATTAGAATCACAGCAACTCTGTTTTCACCTTGTTTTTAGCCTAGTCTCCGTTTATTCACTTATACAAGATGTGTGGGAACCGTATAATTATTTTCGTCTTTTTTTAATGATTATTTTATGCTGACAACTTCTTTGCACACTTTTGACAAATGAGTGAGGGTCTGTGTTCCATTGATCACTTTCAAGCCAAACGTACAAAGATATCTTAATTACTTTTTCTTTTCAGTCATTGCTTAGCTAAACTTACTGTCTGAAAGCTCTCAAATTTAATATGCTATGAAATTTCATACCATACACAATTTATAAACAAATGAATGCTTCTCCATTGTGGCCGACATTCACAATAACTTCTTTGTATATTTAAATTTATGCCGATTGAGATAGTATACGTTACTAAGGCCAAGAAAGTTTGTATCCATGGGTGAAATATGTAATTATTCAACATTTTACATCGAGGAATATACATGTGTTTCGTTTTAAAGAACTATGAGATAATTCAACAATACGCTTCTTTGGTGCTGAAAACACACGAAGCCATCCACTGTAAAATTTCCCATATAACAATAACAATAACAGCAGAAGTTTGCCACAAATGTATTTAAAACTTGTAGCGATTTAGCCCGAATTTTCCATCGCTTTGTAACGAAAGACTCTCCAGAGAAAGCCTTTGAGAAAACGACTGAAATTCAGACTGCGCTCAGAGAATTGCAACTTCTCACTACCTAAAGAAACATTCATGTTATCTTTTTACCAGAAAACTTTATGAACTTTTCTTTTTCTTTATAGTCAAGGCAATCATTGCAAAAGATCGGGCAGTATTAACTGCGGCTTGGTGAGTTAGTTAATTCTTGTTTTATATTTTAAGGAATATAATCAAAGTGATTACTTATCATTTTTGAACACCTATCTATATGACATTATTCACTCACGTTCAACTCTCTCTTTCTACAGGATAAATTATAACAAAATCAGGGTTGATTATTCGAACGATGATGCAGTTCTGCAGCAAGGAAGCGCTTTTATTTCTTCTTGTGTTGGTGCTGAGCGCAAACAACGGCGCCTTCGGCCAAGGTGAGGACGCAAAATCTCTCGTTATCGTCAGTGAAAAAAGGACTTTTCTTCGTTTTTTTCAAACTATCGTAGTCTTAGACTGAATTGCTTATCCCCCTTCAGTGAAATAAGCCATTGATCAATATAATCTTTAAGGCACAGTGAAGTCCATTTTGAGCGATTTGGGAAAGGACAGATATAAACGGCTGCTTGTAAAATAGCGAAAATAAATCCTGAAGAAATTCAGGCTCGTACGGAAGTTGAAATCATAACTTCCACGTTACCAGTGTATTGCTATACCAACTAAGGTAATCAGTTGAGTTCGGAATAAACCTGGGAATGATGAACAAACACCTACATTTAAATACAGGAAAAACATCATTTGAACTGCGGTTTAAAGACTGAAGAATGCTAAGATGTTCGCAGTTATGAATGCCTCCTTAGTAGTAATAAAAAAAAAACAAAATAAAAAGAAAAAACCGCTCAAAACTGTCTTTCCACAATCGCACTGATTTTCCACAGTTCTTTAATTGTTTAGTTGAAGGAGAAAAGAAAAATTACAATACAATATTTAACAATTAGATTATGAGCTCGAGATTTGTATCGCGTGATACGTCAACTGTAGCTGATGAGGGCGCAGCCCGAATCAGCTATCATGCATAGAAATCGAGAGCGAATGATCTAATTGCTTTAGTATAAATCTGCTAGTCGTTGAAAACTAAACAAGTAAATTATCTAAATCCTCCTCGCAGACACTTCGAAAACGCGAAGAAGCGGCTGCCAATTTGTCGACAACCGCTACTCACTATCTATCACAGAATAGATAGCGAGTAGCTTATCCAATCAGAGAACTGATAGAACGCTAGTAGATTTATACTAAAATACAATACATACATACTTATCCTCTCCCCGTCGGGGCTTTTCAGGGATAGTTTACATCGCTGGCCGGGGGACTTGACCAGACTGCTTGTGCAGTTTACAGTAACTAATGAGTTTCATATAAAACAAAATTATATTACAGTATATTGTTATATAAAAGTTATATTTCTTATATTACTTAATGTTCTATCAAAAATATTTTGAAATACATTTTATCTCTCAAGAGAGATATTTTATAGTATAATTATTTGTGATAGCAATATTTAACAATTATAGGTAAATATCCACCACTTTCACCGACACAGAGGTGAATAATTGTTTTAGTATATACCACACAAGCTGAATAATTAGCGGACCAAAACATTACTTTATGGGTGACATTATACCGACAAGCGGTCGGAAATTTTAAAATCTCGCGCTCCAGCTGCTCGGAGGTGAATAGTACTTGCTAATCACCTCCGAGTTAACCAATCAGAGCGCGCGAAAAGCACTATTCACCTGTGTGGTATATACTAACAGTGGTAATGATGACTGTGTAAAAAGCAAGCCATTTATACTATTTATGTTTTTTGTATGAAGAAATATCAAACAATTGTTTTCGAATAAAAGTACTGAAGGACAAATTAAGAATTCCAATTCTCTTTAGACATTGTTTTATGTTACCTTTCCCCCCTTATCCCATACTATTAGTTACGTTAAGTGCTATGCATCTCGCTTCCTGTGCAAGAATTTTTTTTTTACATATCAACGCTCGCGGTATTTTTATTTTTATTTTTGACAAGTTTCCCTTGCAGGAATTTTTTTGGGGGGAAATGTCACCCCCCCCCCCCCGGCCCCCCGGTTATTTCTAATGGTCCGTCCCTTAGTCCTCATTCTTCTGTTTTAGTTGCGCTGTTTTAGGGGCACTAGGGCAAGTGCTAACATGGTCACGCACTTTTTTATTAACACTTTTAAATATTTTTTTTGCACCTTGAACAGCTGTAATGCACTCTAATGAAAGAGTTATGTTATTCACGGTTTAAAAAAAAAACATCCAGTGACCAGGACTAGACCAGGAGAAGAGTAGTAACATTCCGAGTTCACTGGAAAACTTGAACCATTTACAGACTTCAAAAAAGTTTGTCAAATCTCTGTAAAATGTATACATTTCCTTTGTAAATTGCAATGTCTGTAAACGTGCACACTTACAGAGATTTTATGAACCCTATAAAATGTCTGTAGATTCGACAGAATTTTACGCGTCCAGATCCCATTAAATGTCTGTGAAATCTCAATGTTTTCTGTGTAAATTGTAAGCAAAATTTACAGAGATTTCATAAGCTTTGTAAAAATCCTTGTAAAATCTCAAGGTATTCTCTGTAAAAAAAACTCTAGGAAAAAACTCTGTAAAATAAAGAACATAAAATGTCCATAAAATCTTCGTAAAAATCGAACCAAAATAACTGCATGAAATGTTAATAAAATGTACACAAATAAAAAGCACACAATGTTAATAAAAAGTGGGTGTAATGTTTGTAAAATATACAAGGAGTACCATATGAAATCTCAGCAAAATCTTCATATTTTCTCTGTAAAAGACAGAGGGAAACAAACCATTATGAAACGCCAGAACACAAAATCCCAACAAAATGTCTATAAAAAGTGGACAAAAGCTGGACCACAAAGTGTCTGTCGATAAATCAAGTGCAGACAATACTGTATCTTCAAAAGATATGTATTTTATTGCAAAATGTTAACGTTTTCTTTGCAAAAACGAGCTGGTACTAAAGCGACCTGAAAAACGCTAAAAACGTCAGTGGCCGTGAACTTTTCAGGGCCGAGCTTGCCAGTCCATCGCCACTGAACATTTAACGGCATGAAAAAGGTATCCTTTCTATTGCAATTGCCGCAGAAGTTGTATAATTTACGTCCCTTAGCTTTATCGTTTCTTATAAACACTGGAAAATTATATTTTCATTCCAAACGGCTGCTTGTATAACTCACAATTGGAGTTACTAATGTTTTATGTTACACTGAACTGTACGAGGCGTGCCACCCGCCAGTTCAGAGGGGTTAAACTAGACAGAGAGAAAGACAGATTACACGCATGCTACACTGGACAACATAAGGTGTTCCACCCGCTAGTAGGGAGGAATTAAACTATAGAGAGAGAGAGATTACATGTATGTTACACTGAACCGTATGAGGCGTGCCACCCGCCAGTGCAGAGGGGTTAAACTAGAGAGAGAGAAAGAGAGATTACATGTATGTTACACTGAACTGTATGAGGCGTGCCTCCCGCCAGTTCAGAGGAATTAAACTAGATAGAGAGAAAGAGAGATTACATGTATGTTACACTGAACTGTATGAGGCGTGCCACCCGCCAGTTCAGAGGCATAACGAGCCAGAGGTTCTTAGCAACCACAAAAATACCACTGGATCCCGCTGAGATAGGGGGCAATTTGCCACCAATCTCAGCAGGATATCCAGCTACTCTGAACATTCCAATGTAATTGAATCGCGTCTGGTACTCGTTTCTGTTTGATATGGGGCGTCAATTTTCACGCTTATCTGTCATAATCCTTAAAGGCGATCGTTTATTTATGACGAGAGTTTAATTAAATTCTATCTTTAGACCTGATGCACTCGAAAAGTGACTGCGGGAACGGGAAAACGCTACCCAATAGTTTGTTTTGGTTTTGGTGAATAATTACTCTTGAGGTAGGCTCACCGGTTCCAGAAAATAGCACTAAATTACAACCAAAGACTCAAGTTTTCTTTGTTTCTCTTTCGCATGCAATATGGGAAAAACAATAGGGCTGTTTATACGAGAGAAAATAAGCCGCGGCTTACTCTGGCCACGGATTACATAAGACACGAACACTCCGTATAAATGGTACAAAATCTACATTCACGGCTTTCTCAAGCTGCGGCTTATCCTGGCCTAGGAGTTTTTACTTGTATAAATGGTTCCTTTCGCGTCTTCTTTAAGCCGCGGCCAGAGTAATCCGTGGCTTATTTTCTCTCGTATAAACAGCCCTATTATATGTTTTGTTTTTGGAGGGATATATATCTCTTTTGAACGCTAATTAAAATTCGCTTGTATTCCTAAATCAAAGATACTTGCAATACATGGTAATAGTGAACATATTTGGGAGTAATATACACAAATCAGTCTGCAAGTATTACTCTTCTTAAACACCGTGAAAGTAAATTAACATCACTGAGCTAAAATAATTCGCTTCAATATGTGATATCGTTACGTGCCCATGAACAAAAGTTTTACTATCCGTACGGTTTCCCTAGGAACTGATAAAATTCTCGTTGAATAATTCCTCAATAACCTCGGCAGACGTCGAAATGGAAGTTTCACTATTCGACTTCCGAAACCGACCTTGGCAGGAAAAGTGACAACGGCGACGGTATCGAAATCATCATTTCAAAATACAACTTCTCCTTTTTCTAATTCTCTCCCGATTGTTAAAATTTGTTTGGAAAATGCTGGCGAACTCTCCAAGGACTAAATTAGTCTGAAGGGCATTAAAGTAAGGAAAACGTTCTCGAAAAAAAAACGAACGTGTTATTGTTCTGCAAAGAAATGTACCAACTGTAAAACGTTTTGGTCATTAAACCTGCTTACAACATTTGCCTAGATTTGTATGTGCATTTCATAAAACTGATCATGTTATATATCCCAGAAGCACTCAGGCATAAAGTGATGCCAGGACCTCAACCTGGATGAACCAGAAAAGATATAGAACATTTTCCTACATTTAACTGCACTTTAAAAAATGTTCATGTTATATATCCCAGAAGCACTAAGGCATACAGTGATGCCAGGACCTAAACCTGGATGAACCAGAAAAGATATAGAACATTTGCCTAAATTTTTATCTGCATTTAAAAAAAACTGCTATGTTAAATATCCCAGAAGCGCTCAGGCATACAGTGATGCCAGGACTTCAACCTGGGTGAACCAGAAAAGATATAGAACATTTGCCTAGATTTTTATCCGCACTTCAAAAAACTATTCATGTTATATATCCCAGAAGCACTCAGGCATACAGTGATGCCAGGACCTCAACCTGGATGAACCAGAAAAGATATAGAACATTTGCCTAAATTTTTAGCTGCATTTAAAAAAACTGTTATCTTAAATATCCCAGAAGCACTCAGGCATACAGTGATGCCAGGACTTCAACCTGGGTGAACCAGAAAAGATATAGAACATTTGCCTAGATTTTTATCTGCACTTCAAAAAACTATTCATGTTATATATCCCAGAAGCACTCAGGCATACATTGATGCCAGGACCTCAACCTGGATGAACCAGAAAAGATATAGAACATTTGCCTAAATTTTTATCTGCATTTAAAAAAAACTGCTATGTTAAATATCCCAGAAGCGCTCGGGCATACAGTGATGCCAGGACCTCAACCTGGGTGAACCAGAAAAGATATAGAACATTTGCCTAGATTTTTATCTGCACTTCAAAAAACTATTCATGTTATATATCCCAGAAGCACTCAGGCATACAGTGATGCCAGGACCTCAACCTGGATGAACCAGAAAAGATATAGAACATTTGCCTAAATTTTTATCTGCATTTAAAAAAAACAGCTATGTTAAATATCCCAGAAGCGCTCAGGCATACAGTGATGCCAGGACCTCAACCTGGATGAACCAGAAAAGATATAGAACATTTGCCTAAATTTTTATCTGCATTTAAAAAAACTGCTATGTTAAATATCCCAGAAGCGCTCAGGCATACAGTGATGCCAGGACCTCAACCTGGGTGAACCAGAAAAGATATAGAACATTTGCCTAGATTTTTATCTGCACTTCAAAAAACTATTCATGTTATATATCCCAGAAGCACTCAGGCATACAGTGATGCCAGGACCTCAACCTGGATGAACCAGAAAAGATATAGAACATTTGCCTAAATTTTTAGCTGCATTTAAAAAAAACTGTTATGTTAAATATCCCAGAAGCACTCAGGCATACAGTGATGCCAGGACTTCAACCTGGGTGAACCAGAAAAGATATAGAACATTTGCCTAGATTTTTATCTGCACTTCAAAAAACTATTCATGTTATATATCCCAGAAGCACTCAGGCATACATTGATGCCAGGACCTCAACCTGGATGAACCAGAAAAGATATAGAACATTTGCCTAAATTTTTAGCTGCATTTAAAAAAAACTGTAATGTTAAATATCCCAGAAGCACTCAGGCATACAGTGATGCCAGGACCTCAACCTGGATGAACCAGAAAAGATATAGAACATTTGCCTAGATTTTTGTCTGCACTTCGTAAAACTATTCATGTTATATATCCCAGAAGCACTCAGGCATACAGTGATGCCAGGACCTCAACCTGGATGAACCAGAAAAGAATTGTAACATTTGCCTAAATTTTTATCTGCAAGTTACATATTCTAAATCACTTGAATATTTTACTATTGCTATTTTCCTCGCACAAACATACACAGAGTCCTAAACTCCTTGGTAGTTTGAAAAGGCTTTCAGAAGCTGTTTCTGGACGATAATATATTCTTCAACGATAATTTTCAATTTTCAAACTGCCACTATTTTAATCACCACCATAAGTGGAAGAAGTAGCCGCCAGATAAAATATTTTTTGCTTTGACATGGAACAGCTATGTAAAAGATATAAGTACCCATATCCAGTTATAAAGACAAAATAAGGAGCCTCCCACTTCCGCGCCCCCTCACCAGCCCGATCTTCATTATCGTGGATCGATGACGAGAGCGCGCGTATTTCGCAGCTTCATATTTAATTTGCCGCCAGAATATACATGAACTTTGCTACATATACATAAATATGATTGAACAGAAAGATTACCGCTCAACAATGGTCCGAAATCGAAGGAATTCTGACTCAATCAAATCTCACAGAAAAATTTACATTAGAATATAATCCCAGGGAAAATGTCATGGGTGATTCCTGCCAAACGTACCAATGTAACAAAATCGAAAGTAACGTTGATCTTACCTCTTATGTTCGTATTTCCGCTTTTAAAATTGTCCGATGGCGATTTACTTCGGCGGCTTAAAATATAGTTACAACTTACCAAAGTCCATTGCACGTCAATGAAATCACCCGATAAAACAGAATTTCAGCCTGAGAAGGCCTCACTCTCTGTAATTTCTGGCCATCACATACTGAAATATGCCGATTATCCCCTTGAAAATCTAACGAATCGCTAAAGCATAACATTTGACGAAACTAGCGTTTTGTCTTACAAGTAAAGCCATAAAATGCCATGAGAACACGGCGTAAGCGTGCCGCGTGGTGGTAAATTAAATTCTGCCGCTGAAGGGCAAAAACAATACTTCCTTCAAGGTGTGCGAAGATGCTCCTGCAGTGAAACCACAAATGGAGTACGTTGACGGCTCTTATGCAGGCCTATAATGTCACTCTTTAGCAACTAGACTTGGGAGATTTTTTAACTTCCGGTTATCTCTGGCTCGTTATGATTAAACTAGATAGAGAGAATGAAAGATTACATGTATGTTACTGAACTGTATGAGGCGTGCTACCCGCCTGTTCAGAGGGGTTAAAATAGATAGAAAGAATGAGAATTATACTGATGGCTTTTCCCAGACCATAAATAGATGACCACCCAAGACAAATTCCTTTGGCAATGAAGTTGGTGTCCTTGATACTCTGTTGTGCTATTTTTCTTTCTGTAAAAGAAAAAAAAAGACTTTAAATGAACTAAACTGATTGAAGGAACAAAGAAAATGCTAGCATTTGATTTGTATGATACAACACATAATATAATTATGTATCTACGCATATAGATATACATGTACATATACATGTATTCCTTAATGTTGAAAACATCACTTATGTGCATTAGCCTCCTTTGCAGCTGTTGTTTGGGTCTGTCCTTAATCCCTCCCCACTAATGTCTGGTGAACTAAGCTGGAAATTCCATTCCCATTGTGTCTAAGTATTCAATCTGGAGGGAGAAGAGAACTGACAAAAATGGCTGCAAAGGAGGCTACAGGAACTTACATGTAGCCACCAAAATTTAACAGCCATGATGTGATTAATCAGTTCCTGGGAAGGGAATGTCCGGCTCCGTTCAGCAGATGTTGGTGGGGAGGGAGAATACGACCAACATGTAAGTAACAGCTGCATAGGAGGCTAATTTACAGTGTACTGTATGTGCATCAATTGGTCAACACTGGATAGACCATCAATAAGGAAAGATTCGGTGGGTCAACCGTACACAAAGATTTATTATTTTAAAGACTTGGTTTGCCTGGACTAGGGACTGTTATTGGCTGTGAAAAGCTTCCGTAACTTACATGCATTGTAACATGATACATTATGCCTTCAAGGAAAAGCATAGACAATAAGACTTCACTGTGGAGGCTATTTCATGCTTAGTATAGGCTTAACTTATTACAGTTTGCATAAAGGCAAAAAAAATTGAGTAGAGTTAATGTGGTGGCAATGACAAGTACATGTACCTTACTCTGTTACAGTAGCATGTATAAGGTATGAAAAGGAAATTACTATTAGGGGGTAAACTTCAAAGGACTCTATGTAGCACATAATTATGTATGATACCAGATTGGCTAGAAGAAAAAATTGCTTGTACTGCAGGTCACATTAATTTTTATTTATAGGAAAGATGAATGTTTTTCTTTTTGGAGCAGGCAATTTCAACAGTTTCAATTTATTTTTTTCCATATTTCTTACACATTGTTACAAGATAAATATGTATTAAGATACAAAAGATAAATAAATAAGAAAAGAATGAGAAACATAATGGCCAGGATGTCCATAAAGAAACCATTGGGGCTTATACGAGCTACGGGCTCCTAAAAAATTACAACTTGGAAATCATGATTTTTAGGCATACATGTAGCTTATTTAATTAATCAATTCATTTAGGTTACAAAGTGAGTGAAATAAGAAATACAACATGATACATGTAGTAATGCATGAAACCCCAAACAGAAACTCGAAAACAAAATCTGAGTTCCAGATGGGATTCGAACCCACGGCCCTCCACAATCTAGATGGATAACCACTGAGCTACTGGACACTCTATGGTGTGCAAGGGTGAAATGTGGGCTTTGACTGGAACCGTATCACGTGGTCACACAGCCAAATAATGACTAGCACATACATAACTGCACCACGCAGTCACATTGAGGCATATCAAAGATGCATATTGAGGCATATCAAAGATGGCTGTGTGACCGCGTGATGGAGTTCCAGTCAAAGCCCACATTTCACCCTTGCTCACCAGTAGCTCAGTGGTTAGAGCGTCCGTCTAGATTGCAGAGGGTCGTGGGTTCCAATCCCATCTGGAACTCAGATTTTTTTCGATTTTCTGTTTGGGGTTTCATGCATTACTATCATGTTACACTTAGGTTACGTGTAAAAAGCAAGCACACAAACAAACACACACCAGCAGCAAAACATAAAACAACACTTTCAAAATAGGAGTAGTCAATAGAGGAGTAATGTTCTTAATTCAGATTTCAACAGAGAAATACTGTCAGCGTTCTGAATTTCTGAATGAAAGAAATTAAACAGTTTAGGTCTGGAAACTTATTGCAAACTGTCTGATATTAGTTCTACACAGTACAGTTGCAATGTCTAGTATTGTAATGATGAATATGACTTATCAGCAAACACAGTTCTCTGAATGCATCAGGAGGGAAGCCTTTCTTGAAAAGTAACAAACTTTCCAATTAATTTTGAAATCGGTTAACATTAGATAGTTCACCTAACTGGTGATCATAGGGTATGGACAAATATACATGTATTTACAGCATTATTCATTCTTTTAAAGTGGGAGTACAGTAATTTAAGACATACAGTGTAGTGTAAAGCCCTGGCCAAACTACATTGTACATGTATCCAAACTACATGTATAGTCTGTGGCAAAACAAGCTACTGGTACAACTTGACGCTAAAATGTAATTTAAAACATACACTGTAGCACTAAAGTGGAAACCAAAAGTGCTTAGCGTTAATGTTTATGGTACCAGAGCTGTTCAGTGTTCGGTGTGAAGTGAGAAAAAATCATGGAATGGTTGAGAGAACAAGCTGAAAAGGGTATGTTCCAAACCGTTTTACAGTTATCATTGCAAGATACACCCGTGTTTAGGGAGATGATTAGAATCAACAAGCCCAGATCAGTTCTCAGAAATTTTAAACGCTATTGAACCGGACATCTGCAAAGAGAGCACGAAAATAGCAACTATTGATTGGCTAGCAGGGTGAATGTGACTTGCATCAGGATAAAGCTTTGTTGGAAGAGCGGCAAAACACTGCAACATTTTTTTCATTGAGCAGAATTGTTGGGCGTAATGTTTGATCAAAAGCAAACTCTATCCAACACTTGATCTATCAAAAATTGTTTGACAAACATCATCCAACATGGGCGGTCAAACGGTCGAACAATCTTGCAATGTTAAATCCAACTTTGTTCAATAGTTTGACCAGGACTTAAAAGAAATCACAAGCCCATCATGCTGATGTGATCTTTTTTGTTACACTGGATCAAGGTTGCATGAGGTGGAACAAAAATTCCGAAGACGACAAAAGGTTCAATAATGGTCACATTCCTTCATCATGCTATGTTACAGAAAGTTCTTACCTTAAAAGGTTTTACTTTTCTTTGCAACTTGAGCATACACTGTAAAGTAGTCTGCCATATACTGTACTGCGCACATAACTACAATGTATTCAGCCTGAAGATTAAAAAAACCGGATGTCAAGGCCAAGTATACACTGAACTGTACAGTTCAGAAACCAGAATGAAAATATGAGCTTAAATATTGAAAAATATGTGCATGTTAACACAATACAAAATGCTACATTGGCCAGGCTGAAAAATTCAAAGATTCAAATCTTGAGTGCCAGAGGATGATTACTGTCATGATCTCCCAAACAATACTGTTACATGTAGATGGTCTTAGTGTAGGTCTCTGGAAAACATGATCTAGTTTTTAAGTGTTACAAGCCATGATGGCAGGCCAGAAGACAGTCTTATAATTATTTTGTATGCTCACGCATGTCAACACTGTGTCTTAACCTTCTCATGACCAAGCATCATTGCAGTTTGCAGGGATGACGCAAACATTAAGGGAGATTCTTTTTAAAGGATTGGTGTTAATGCTGCAATGGCACATGCATACATGTATATGGTTGGGCTTGGGAGTTTTACGCTTGTTCCATGAACATGAAGCCATCTTAAATGTTATTCTTTATTACACACAACAACTAGACAATCATACAGTCTGTAGGTATGAAAAACACCCCAGCAGTAATGAAATTTCAGAAATCCAGGAGAATACACTGTAATTACAGTATGGTCTTCATTGCACATTATCATTACAAGCCATAAACTGAAACTTGTTGAATGACTAATTATTGTAAAAGTTAAAAAAAGGCAAAAAGAAGTGAACATACCACCTTATGATGCAAAAAAATAACTTTAAAAATTTTAGATAGTTCCACTTGCCTTTGATCTGCTCTCATACAGTGATGGTCTCACTGACAGTTGTAATACTTGGGTGAGCTATCACTACAGTCTGTAAAAGGAGGGTCGGTACATTTCACTGACCCCCAGTCCATGGACTACCATGATGGACTACCGAAATGGACTACCTATATGGACTGCTAAATGGACTACCAAAAATGGAATACCCTTAATTACCTACCTTGAAAAAAAAAATTAGTAAAGTTTGGTTGTTTTCATCGATTGATCGTGATCTTCACCATCTTTTATCTTTTAAATGCTGCTGGTCAGCTGTTCTGCAGGCGTATTCATTCGTCTCGTGTGATGGCTGACATGCTGGATGGTGAGTAAAAATTTGAATTTATAATCGTTCATTATAGATAGGGTAGGGAAAATCACAGATATTTTGGTCTTTAAGTGCCCCCAACACTGAAATATTTTTTTTCGCTAAAATTAATCTTTGCACCTTTTCAAAACGCATTGCGCCTTTAATTTTTTATAACCAAATCGTGAGTTTTTACAGGCTGTAAAAGTTACGACATTAGCCGTCATCTGTCACACGATCAAGGTAGTAAGGAGCGTGGGTCTTTTCCCCAGTTAAAGTCACAAACTGATTTTCATCGCACTGCGTCTTTGTAAACATGCATACATAATAGTCAACTGGGGAATAGACCCACGCCCCAGCTGACTTGGTCATGTACCAAATGATGCATAGTTTATCGTAAGCCCTATAAAAAAACTCTAAAGGCTGGAAATAAATGCTACATGTTTTTGGAATATGTACAAAGTATTATATTAGCAGAAAGAATAACTATTCTTGGGGCTAGGTGCACTTTAAATAAGGTAAGGCTTTTGGGAAGCAGGCTGCACCCCCACCCAACTTTTCAGGGAGTACCTCCCTGGGCCTGGTCATGTGATCTATTTTTGAGTTGTATCTTCTTCTGTCACTTACCATTTTGAGCATCATGACAGCCAGGCAAGGAATCATCTGGAAGATTTTAAATCAAATTTTTACTCCAGCTGCAGCCTGTCAGCCATCATGCACGACGAGTGAATGCACCTGCAGAGCAGCTGAACAGCAGCATTTAAAAAATAATCACGATCAATCGATGAAAACAACCAAACTTAACTAATTTTTTTTTCAAGGTAGGTAATTAAGGGTAGTCCATTTTTGGTAGTCCATTTAGCAGTCCATATATGTAGTCCATTTCGGTAGTCCATCATGGTAGTCCCTGGACTGGGGGTCAGTGAAATGTACCGACCCGTAAAAGGAGGCAAATGCCATACAATACTCAGTAGCTGTTTAGCACAACTATTGCAAAACAAAAGTACAGTGTAAGGCTCCAAGCATTTCAAATACAATCAAGCAGGATAGAGATTTATGTTTTAACACCCCAAATACTTGCCTGGACACAAGCACTGTACTTATTATGGAAAAAATAAACAGCCTTTGAAGGTCATTTGTACGTGATACATGTACAGTTGTGGTACCGGTAAATAAAGCAAGCCAACTACAGTGTAATTTAATTGACATAATTATCACTGTATACTGTGATTGGGATAAAAATATATAGAACTATAAATTAGCTTTGTCTCTATTTCTTTTCTCATTGTAAAAAAAGTCAGGTCACTGATATGAAATCAAGCAGACTTTATTGGACGGCAGCTGTGGCCAGAATTAATTTTGTACCACACGATTTTTTTTGTGGAGTTAGGGTTAACAGAATTAATAGTTGCATTACCACAACAGTAGGCACTTCAATGAAGATGTGAACACTCAAACTAAAAGACCCATCTTCAGCCTTGATGCATTACAGGGCTGTACACGCCATGACCAATAATTCATGAATTTCGTGTGACATGAAATTCCTTAAACCTTTGAAGCCCTTGTTTTATCCCACAATTAATGGCTGCTCTGTTTTTCTCTTTGGGAAAGTTTTGTATATCTATTTGTAAATTTTGGCCCATTTTAAGTCAGAAGAGTCAAGTGTGGCAACATGATAATGGCCAATTCATACAGCATTGTTTTTTTATCAAATTTAAAGTACTAACACGACATGTACTGTAACAAGAAAATGAGGTTTTATGTTGGGTGCTTTTTACCTTGAAGTTTCTACCAATTCACTGAGGGTCAACTTACTGCAATTTGGAAACTGATTTGATGATGAGTAAATTGTGCATATGTCTGGATAACTGTTTTCCTCATGTTTGATGTTTTTACTTCAAGGTCAGTTTGCATAATGGACTATGTGGCTTGGCTCCACTCTTCAGTGTCAATTCAATCTGACTTGTCATTGTGTCTCTTTATGAACTGCAATTTTCATGCCCCATTGGGCATTCTACAATTGTCTAAACTGAGTGATAATTTCTTTCTTGATGAGATCTCTGTGATGAGGTCTACACTGCTGTGTTGCTTTGTTTTGCTCCTACAGCTGTATGCTTTAGTGTAGAGCTAAATGTTTCCTTCCTTTAACAACAGCACAATTTCAAAACAAAAACAGATGCCAACATTGGATCAAGGGAGAAAAATAGGCCTTTAAATTGGAAAGCTAATTTCAAAAGATGTCCACATAGTTCCATATACATAATTAAATACAATCATTGTATTACTGTTGTGCTAACCCTGCTCCCGAAACAGAGTTTGGGTCTTACATTATTTTGTAAGTGTATACGTAATTAGTGGAGTCTTGTCATCTAATTTAGACACTTGGAAAGCAAAATTTATAATTGAGTTTAAGTACAAGTACATTAATTTATGATCACACCAAAAGCTCACTTTGCCACCAACTACAGGTAAATCAATGGATCTAATCAAGTGTAAGCCAGTTGAGCACCTAGTTTGCCGCAATCTTAGCTACGATTCCTTACCTGCACATTCAGTAAGCTTAACCCTTGCTTATATTAAGAACAAACACGGTAATGAATTAGCAAGATAGCATAATTTTATACAGCTGCACGTACTACTGTAGTTATGCAATGCTTTCGAGTGGTACATATATACCGTGGAAAATACCACTAGTCTCTTGTATTTTCTTCGTATAGCAAGGTATTTGAGATACATACACCCAGCCAGTACTATATGTTGGAAATATTACAGTCTAAAATGGCCAATATGCTTACCTTTGAAATCTACAGCAGACCAAGGCAACCATCACTGAACACGGAGACCAAAAACTTGAACCAACAGCACTCGATTACCGTGGAAGAAGCTTGCCAACCGGTCGCATATACGTTGTAAAACTATTAAATTCCATTATTCTATGATCTTGAGGTAAAAAGCCATTCGAAGTGGGAGAAATTCCTTCCAAACTGTCTTCCACGAGTCGAAGTTTGAGTTGAAACGGGCGCCAAAACTACAAATTGCCTACCGGGAATGAACTCGTTTGCGCATGCCCAAGTCTAACCCAACTCCCTCGAGCTCCCTCTCGGTCAGAAGATAATAAAGAACAATAGTACGCAATTTCAAATCATCTACATACCTCCAGTGAAGGGCTAAGCCCAGAAAGTATGGTTTGTCTTTCAAACGACTCTTTCGCACTTTACTACCTTTTATTTTTAAACACTTTGCCTCTCGGCCAAACGGCCAATGCTTATGGCGCCCAAAAGGGAAATCAGCCCAGCCGTTCGAGAAGCACAAACTTGGCGAGGAAACAGTTTTGAGGCCGTCCTTCTTTGCCGCGCACTGCTTCCCATTTAAAAACAAGCGCTGTTGAAATCCAAGACGAAAGCCGCACAGTACCCTTTTGGAGTTATAATAACTCCCACAGTAGTAACTCAGTTAACTTAACTCCGCATCATGGGGGTTATGTCCTGCTTGTGTCAATTTACAGAGATTTTAAAATGCTATACTTGTACCGATTTACAGAGATTTTAGTGGATAAAATAACCATAGAAAATCTTTGTAAATGTCAAATTTACAAACATTCTTCAGAGATTTTGTTAACTCTGTAAATTTTTCAGTTTTCCTTCTTATTTCAGCAGTTAAATTTCATAATCATTTCATAAACATTATAAAAAGGAATACCACAAAAAGTGTATAAAATATCTATAAAAATGATTTTACAGATATTTTGTATGCCATATGTAAAAGTAGGTCAGATTTGAACTCTCATAAAAAGTCTGTAAATTTAAGATTCACAGACATTTCATTAACTCTGTAAATGGTCCAGATTTTCCAGTGGTTGTTCTAAGTACTCTCAGTAACCGAGCGACTATACGGTTCCCGCGGGTTATCTTTTGCTTTTTTGTTGTTGTTTTTGTTGTTGTTGTTTTGTTTTTTTCCACTATAAACGCAAATTGTAATCAGTGATCATCAGTATCTTTGCTGTGACCTGGTTCCATATTTGTACATTGTACGCTGCGTAGTAGGTGAATGTGCTGTAGATATTAACTGTATTGTACTTTTGTTTTTCTACAGAATGTGGAACCGTGGTAAACAATTCGCTCACAAGCCCTGGCTATCCAAACAACTACCCGCCCGATAAGCACTGTACGTACTGGGTTCCAGTCCCAGAGGGCAGGTCATTGGTGATTGACTTTGAATTTGACTTGGAGGGGAATTATGGTTCTCCATGCAGGTAACTCAGGGTAACTGTAAAGTTAACATGAAATATGCTTTGCAGGTGTTAGACATCTGGGGCCTGGGGGCCGTTTCTCGAAAGTCTCGTAAACTTTTCGGGCCCGAAAAGCCATTCCAAAACCTAAGATCCATCAATTCTAAAAAGCTGGCCTTTAAGTATGATTTCAAGATACGAAAGGGCAAATTTGTTGCAAAATTTCATGCCCGGAAACGTCTTCGTTTTTAAGATATGAAGGAAATTGTGGCACCCGAAACAGACCCGAAAGGTTTCCGGGGTTTTGAGAAACGCACGCCTGGTGTTCAAAAGACGTTGAAACTTTATCCACGATCAAAAGGTTTTTACCTCGCATGTTCAAAAAATATCTCTTAGGGCTGCTTTTATGCTAAAAGTAAAAATGAAATATCTGGGTCGAAATTGAAGACAAAAATCTGTTATAAGAATCCATAAGAATAAACAATTCCACTAGAATCAACTGTTCACCATGTTAAATCCTGCGTCAGCTTAAACGTGTTTTGAACAACTGGGTGCCTAATGTACAACTCGAATCCTGTTGCTGAATAATTCACGAATCGCACTAAATGTTTTTACTGAAAGCAGAAATAGAAAAAAATAATAATAATAATAATAAGCGCACTTGTTTACTGAAAGATGCAGTCTCAGCACCCAACGGTTAAAAGAATCAGAGACAAACAAGAACGACAACACCATTGACAAAGATAAGAAAAAATAAACAGACAAACAAACACCATGTAAAGACTTAAAAATGAAAGTAGACGTATTTTCTTAAAGCAGTTTAGAGCTCCCTCAACTCTTTCTTCATGTTAAGGAAAAAATGGTCAAGTATGAATTTCAATCGCATAATGTTTTGCAAACATTTTAGAACGAACATAAGCGATGTTAAAAACGAATGACGTTTCGATGACTCCATGTCATCAATATCAAGTTTAAAGTACTTGATAGAAATAGAAAAATTGAGAGCAAAAATATTTGGAGGTGTTAAGTATTTAGTACGTTTCTTTGTAGATAATTCGGAGCGTACGGAATCTGATTACGTTTTACGTCTTGGTTTCATGTTTCTGGTAAACAGCATCTCGCAGATCATCAACAGCAAGCAGTAATATAATAAGCTACCCTTCGTTGGAATGGAAGTTGAAATGAAAGGAAACCAACGAGAAACACGCGTCCCCACCCAATAAAACAACAACAAAGTATCTTAATGCACTTAGTCTATCAAAGTCAAGTCGACAACAAGTACACAGCTATTTCAACTTACGTTGTCGGATTTGAAAGCGTCAAGCTTACGCGGCAATACCGAGAGGAGGGGACTGAGTAGTTGTAAATGTTTACTGCTGTGGTCACATGTTCGCGTTGTCAGCACCATAGGATGGAAGAAAACACTCAGAACCGTTTGTCTGTGTGATTTGATATCTGTAGGGGTGAGGGGTGAGGGGTGAGGCAAGATGAGTTGGGAACATTTATAGATAAATTACCCAGTCGCGTATGCCGTCCGACATTCTGAAATTGCTGTAAACATTCACTCCTGAAGACAATGTTAATTCGCTCACATCGTCTTCCCATCGTCTCCAGATCTTTTTGCCGATGAAAGTAACAACACACAAGAACTGTTACTGATCACCATTCTTCCTACGCACCGTATCAGAGTGGAGCCATCTACCCTCTCATACATGTACTTCAGAATATCATATCTGTTGCACGCCGGGCTTTTAAGTCCTACCTTATACGGGACCTAGAAATTAATGATTTAATAAGCAATAGCCATTACTGTGACTGAATAACTGCTGACCGCATCCCTGTGCAAATATATCCCGCTTAGGGTGGTTTGGCACAGTACCGATTTAGATTTAGATTTAGACCTGAAATTAATGTTCCTGAAATTCATTTATCCTCTGCGACCAATTGACTCTACCATCAGCAGTTTCGTCTGTTCACAAAATCAAGCCGAACCACAGCACGGAATCCAGATAGATACACAATTATTTTGAGCTGAGGCTGAACAGAGACTGAATGTTCTTAATTTTTTCAGTGTCTTGAGCATGAAGCGTTCTTAACATATTGTTAGTATATTACTCTTTCATAGTTCATAGTGACTTTAAACCAGTAGGAAATCATGCATATCTGCAATGTTGATGTTTATACATGTAGCTCGATGCAGAAACGACTTTAGAAGTTAAAATCGTTTTTATCTCTTAGTCTCAGCTTGAGTATGACGCACTTAGCAGTTTCTTATTAAAATTTTGGTTAATCCGAACCTGAACGTTAAAGGTTCTCAGCGTATTGCTGAACATAAATATTCTGCAATTGGTAAACACCTGAAAGAAGATCACAAGCTACATACAACTAATTTACAAGCGGAACAGTTAACACTTCTAAAGAAATGCTGCTCAAAGCTGGACTCTTTGACCTACGAGAGGCTTTTCATCAGGAAAATAGAACCAAAACTTAACACACAGTCAGGTTTCGTTCGCGCCTAGACTGCGAGAAGTCTCTCTTTTTCTTCAGATTTAGTGAAGTGCACGCGACGCGAGAAACGAGGGCGGCAGCCCGAGAAGAAAAACGAGAGACTTCCGTGCCTTTCACGTCTCGCTCCTTCAGTTACGCCCTTGGTCACTTGCGTGTCTCTCGCGTTTTGTTCGACGGACTGAGAAAAAAGAGAGACTGCTCGTAGTCTAGTTCGTGCTAAATTCGCTACATAACAATTGAATACTTTAACACCTCCAAATATTTTGGCGTTTATTTTTCGTACATATACGTTATCAGTTCTACATGTAGTTTGAACTTGATAATGATGACATGGAGTCATCGAAACGTCGTTCGTTTTAAATATCGCTCAATTTCCTTCCTAGTTTGTATTTATAATGTTACTTTATTGGTGTACTATAAGTTACCAGTAACTTTGCAATGTGCCGAACATTCCCAGGTCTTAGAAACTTAGAAAAGCACCATTAAAATGATCTTCGAAAGAAAAAAAGGTGATAAAAATATGTTTGGCAGGTTTACCTTTGAAAATCAACACTTATAGTTATCCTTTAGTTGGTAATTTTATTGCTACAGTAACGTTTGCGACAGGCATTTTGAAATAGCACTCGTTTCACAGGTTTCGCGCAATGCATTGGAGGGCTCAAATACAAGAGAAGTCAATGAAAAACAGTTCTCGACACAATTAAGTTTTTAAAATTACATTCTTACTATACGATTGACGGTGTTACACAAATCATCTCAATTATCCACTGACCGGCCCCTCATACTCTGAGCTTCCTCTGCATGTAGTGAAAGTGATGTACGGGCCTGCTTCACAAATCCAAACTGTTGCATTTCTCTTGTTTTACTAAAAGTAGTAAATGCCCCCAGTTATAACTTGGCACAAATGTTTTCTTCGCAGCTTTGATTATTTGAAGATTACTGATGAGAAAGGCCAGTCATTTGGTGTGTACTGTGGTATCAAGACTGGGGAAACAGTTGAAATCGAAGTTACTGGAGGGTATGCAGTGATAATATTCCACTCTGACTGGAGTGTTCAAAGTAAAGGATTTCGCATGCTCTTCCGCATCAAGGAAAGCGGATCAAATCCAACAACAATAGGTAGGAAAAGTGATTGGCACTAAATAAATTGATATTCATTTGTCGAATTCCTAGAATTGGCAAGAAATGACCTTTTCCAATATGGCGTACAATTCAAACTGTCGGTGAGAGCAAAAATGCAGATGCAAAGCAAAAAATAGTAGCCTCCCACGCGGTCTTTTTTAGAAGGGGAAATACGAGGCTCCCCTAAAAACGACTGCATGGGAGGCTAAAGAAATAGTTGTCCCCCTCCCCCTCCCCATAATGACCTGTGAAAATCTAATGAAAATCTGAGCATGTCATGGCTTGTCACATCTGACTACCAATACTGTACGAAAGAAAGTACTATCCTTGGCTTCAGCACAGCAAATGAACGTTAAAGTCAGGCAGGGCACTTGCTATATGTACATTTTGGGGATAGTGTTTCCTTTTGAATCTTCATATCGCTGGAAATTGAATGTAGATTCTGTTAAAATTTAACAGAGATTTTAGTCCATGACGGAATTATATCGTGATTGCCATTTTGCTGCGTATCATGCTTTATAGTCAGAGGTTAGAACTGCGGAGCACCAGCCGTTGTGACATTTGATATTCGCGAGGAAAATTTGGATACTATAGGCAACTTTTCTGTCTGCGAAAATTATACGAGACAGTAATTTATTCGATAACGTGCACTTTCAAGGCTGAATCTAATTATGATAATTCACTACCTGGCAGTGCACGTACTTTAAAACCAGTCGAGGAAAAGGGGTTTAATTTTGAATTTCCTTTTGAATACATCGTTTCATCTGCAACGACCTCTAAAACGTAAATTTTATGAGATTTTGAAATGCGCAAGAAATTAATACCTCAAAATTTCAATCACACACCGAAAACATGATATACTGAATAATTTATGCCGAAATAACAGAAAAACAATCTTCTCTTGAATATTTCGAGTGTTTTCGGAGGAGGAGGGGGAGGCAGGGAGGCAGCAAGGGAGGGAGGGAGGGAAGTGGCATTGAAATGTTTTCAAATGAAATATTAAGGGCGCATTATAATTATCAAAAATAAAATGAAAGTTTTCCAACTATTCAGCCATACCAGAGGCTCCTGGCTATACCCTGCCTCCGATAACTAATGTTGAAATAGGATGATGAATGATTTGAGGAAGCCTCGTGGTTTTCGTGTCACCCACCTGTAAGTGTAACCTGTTCCAGGCCCTCTCAGGTATTTGGCGCGACCGCGCGAGAACGAGCGAAGAAAATTTTAGCGGGGAGGAGGAAGGGAAAGGGGAAAGGGAGGAAAGAGAGCCTGGGAGATTTTCTTTAACGACCCCATTCCTCCCACATTTACTTAATTTGGATTTTCTACTGTCAGAATGCCAATCTCTCAATTAACGTAAATCGTTCTCGGATTTCTCTCGCGAGTCATTTACATAACCGCGAGTAAACATATAAAGATCTAGTAAGACGAATTTTCAAGAAAAGTCTCACATGTACTGCAAAAAACACCCCACTCGTTTTTATTAAGTGTCAGAAAATACATGGAATAACTGGTATTTTTTTCTACGGCCGATAATTTGGTGTTGCTTCATTTGGCCACAATCTTTCAAAAGCAAGAGGCGCAGTCGCAAGTCAGTCGTTTCACTTGTGCCAGAACTACCTTATTATAGGAAATTAACGCTCGTGTTAATTAAGGTATTTGAAATAAACGAGTCCTATATTAACGCGAATTGAAGGAAGAATTACTTTTTAGTAAAGGAAATAGACCTTTCCACGGTTTCTGACGCCATTTAGGCTGGGAAAACACGGCTAAAATAACAGTAAATGTATGGGATTTTGGCCGACTTTGAACCACTGTACTAACGCCGCAACAAAGAGGCTAATTTCCACAGTGAAAATGTCTTTTAAAAGACATTTGTACTGCAATTATTTTCATGAAGTATAAAGAACAGATTCAGGCTACAACGACCGTAAACCAATTTTTAAGATTTCATACAAACCCTTCTAATCAAAATTATGCAAATTGCCGCGAACTTAGAAGCCAGATGCGAAGATTTATAATTCGAATTTATGGACGTCGCGTCGTACCTTCTTTAATGGTCTTATTCTCTGTTGAATGAATGATATCAATAAAACTATTTAATGGAGTGGCATATGTTGGACATCCGACTCTTTGTAGTGGCGTTACAGCGGTTTGCACCCCCCTCTCCCCACCCCCAGTCAAAATGACGTCATAAACCGTGGGACGGTCTATTAACGCGAAACATGTGCTAAAATTTCAAAATAAGGGAAATTAACGTGACTTACACAGGAACAAATTTATTCAAACACCAAGTGTAAAAATCTCCAGTGCAAATGATGTTCGTGGAATTGGCCCTAAACGTAGGGGTTAAACGAAGGAATCTGGTCGCTTTACAGTGTCCATGATACCGGCTGATCTCCACCCTGATAAATACTTTCTCCTTTTTCGGAGATATTGTAAACGATTAACCCATTGACTCCTAGCCGTTTTTACATTGTCTTAGTGATTTTCCACCTATAAACGATGAATAGCAATTCGTGACTCTTTATTTGAACTACCAGGGAAAAGTGGTGCTGTCCTAAGGCACTGGAGGGCTCAAGGTTTCTGAAAACGTCATTTTGACGTAGCTATTTTTTATCCGTGAAGCAACCACAATGGCCGAAGTTCGGTTTGCTTGCTATTTTTGCTAAGTTTACAGCTATTTTTCATCTTTAGCGGCTGCCTGATGACCATCATTAAGCGTGACGGTAGCTAAGAGTCCACTTTCTCAAAGAATCGAGCAAGGTGATGTACTTTGGCTGGTCGGACACTTAGTACCTTTGGGACTCGACTACTGATGAATTTCTCGACCTACCGCCGCATATTTTGGAATTTGTGAGCACTGCAGATGACCACGAGCAGGAAATGTTGGCGGTAGGTCGGAGTGGCTATGTGAAAGAATTGGGGGAAGGAACGGGCGCTGTTAAAAATTTTCGTTAGTTCCCAGCATGTAATGCGCTCAAGATGTTGAAAATGTCGGGAAGGCCCGAATGCACTGGAACAAAAGGTTGTATCTACGCTCGGGAGAAGAATATGAACAAAAAAAGTCATTTCTAAGCTAGAAAAAGGACTGAATTTCGTTATGATGGTTGAATTTTGGTTTTTTGACGATGATTTCCTTAAAAAACATGAAGGCGATAAGGGGCATTTTTGTGGTTTCTCTTTGACGTTAAAAACGGGCAGTTTTGTTCTTGTCCAAACTCAAAAGGCCATATTTGGTCAAAATCGCTACGTTTCTTGCATTTATTGGATATCCAAATTTAAAGGACATTCCATTTCGTGCTCACAACTAACAGTTATGGCAATATTCGTGAGATTGGGAAAGTTGCAATGTTTTGAAGCATGGGAGTTTTTTACGGGCGGTTCAGGTGCCAATGGGTTAAACTACCCTAGTTGTCAAGAATGTCTGGAGTATATCGATAGTTTGAGGTTAAACTAATTCAAATCTTTACCCGTCACATAAGTAATGACGCGGAAATTAAAGCTAACAAAAATTAACGCGAGTTAAATTCGCGTTAATTTCATAAAGCGTTATTTCTTATAGTAAGGTATTGTTCGAATTGATGATTATGGAAAACCATAAAAGATGCGTTCCAGTGGATTGAAGGGACAAGCGACATAGCTCCCAAAACACCGACAACAGACAGAAATTGGCAGACAATGCGCGACGGTTTGGGAACAGCGACAATTCGCTCTCCATTCCTCTCTGTTTTCTTTGCGACAGCGACATTTGTCCCCAACGAAACAAGTGACAGACAGAGTCGTAAACGAGCGACAAAGCGACACCAGGCCACCCCTTGGAACGCCTCATTAAATTTAACATGCTCTCACTGAACTGTATCACCATCATCATCATCATCATCATCATACTTTATTTCACGTGGATATACACTTAGCCTGAGAGCTAGTTTATAGGTATTCCACCTAATATCTAATGAAAATCTAACAAGTGAACAACGCTAATTCATCAGATAAACGCAATTCATCAGGTAAAATCACAAATTAAATACTGATTAAAACTATTTAAAACTATTATTGCAATATTACCGCCGCAGTCAAAATACTATTAACACTAATGTTACAAATTTACTAATCCCCGAACTTTAACGATCTAATTCTGTTTACTATTTCATTGGTGCCTACTTTTATTCTAATGTCATTTGATAATTCATTCCATTTCTTGGCTGCAAAATATTTCCATGACTTGAGTCCATATTTGGTAGTGTTAACTTTAGGTAAAGATAAAACATATTATTGGCGCCTGAGATTGTACTTAAATGAGCGTAAATTAATAAGATTCCTAATTGCCCGTGGTGCTTTGTTCGATATGCTATTATGTATTGTTGATAACATGTCTTGAATTCTTGGAGATTCCATGGAGGGTAGTCTCATCCTTTCCGAGAGATGTTATAACATAGGCTGTAAATTAGTGCAGTCAAATTCAGTTGCGCGAGCGTGCTTCATATCCCTATTGTGCACGCTAATGACGTAGCAGAGGGAATTTGTTCCGCGCGTCAAAGTTTTGTCGTGTAACCTGATTAATTTTCGATTTTTGTTTGTTTGAACCTGTAAGAATCAGCGTTTGGATGTCTTGGCTGGCTTTGGTAATTTTAGAGTGTACCTGCACGTCTACGAGGGAAAGTATTTCTTAAAAGCTTGAATTAAATTAAAGGCAGAAACTCACGGTCGAACGAAAAAAATCCGATCAAATGCATGTCTCAAAATCTGACAGAAAGTTTTCAAAAAGCTGTCAAGAAAATGTCAAAAACAAGCGCTAAAGCTTCACGCTTCATTTGAAAAAGCTATACTATACAGATCTTCGTCCAAAGACTGGAAATAATGAAGTGTCGCCGTTAAACTTGATTAATTCTCGAGCTTTTTGTTGAACCAGTAAGAATCAGTGCTTGGATGTTAAAAACAGCGAAATGTGTTGGTTGGCTTTGATAATTTTATCGTGGACGGGTCTGCGAGGGAGAAGCTCGTGTGGTTTTGCAAGCGCTGTCTTCGTTATAACTGGATGATGTTTTGCCGCTGAGAATCTTTTATTGAAGAGGCATCCTCTGTGGACATGGGAAGTAACAGTGAAACTATCAAGCCACTTTAGGGTTTTGTGTCTTCTTAGCTAAGGAAAGATTTTGTGTGAAATGGCATCATTATTCAGCTCTATCGCGTTCCGAGTGATTGCCAACTCTCTCTCTCTCTCTGACTGAACTATCAGGTTCGTATAAGCTTACCATTTTGTCTTTTTTGCGGACATTTATGTCAAATTTGCTTAGCAAATTTTTAAAAGCTTGCAACGAGATATGTTTGTTACTTGTCTCAATTCTCCACCTTCTCCAAGAATCTTCGGAGAAAAGTATGCAGCGTGCTTTGTTTTCTTACAATTTTGTTTTGTTTTTTTGTAGTTTTTGAACCGCGGTCAGTTTCTGTTTTACTCTAAACGATCAGTTTCGTATCCCTTTTTGTCTTTTCCATGGGCATTTGTGTCAAAATTGCTTAGAAATTTTTCCAGCTTATAATTATACAAAATTTGTTTGTTACTAGCTAGTCTTGTTTACTTTCTCCACCTTCTCCAAGAATATTTTAACAAACATACGCATCGTACTTTGTTTTCTTGCAATGTTTTGTTTTTGACCCGCTTTGAATTCCTTTACGCTTTCATCTGAAAGTTGTGTGGACTCATTAAAGAATGTTTTTTGCAAACGTTTGCCGTATCGAAAACTCTTAACTTTCGCTACAGCTGCTCAATATTTTGGACACAAAATTGGCCCAATTAAGGAAAGCCATGCGAAGTTCCTCGGTGACAGTAAGCTTTTATTTCATATTTAAACTATTACTACCACGTTGAAAATGTTAGAAAACAATTGGTTCATGTGTCAGATGTGCGCTCATCGAGATATGAAGCACTTGGGAAGTTTAGAGAGCACTCAAGAAGCTAGAGTTGCTCTCGGCTACGCCGCGAGTAACTCTTAAGCATCTTTCGTGCTGTCCGAACCTCCTGCGTGCTTCATATCTTGATAAACGCCGCTGACTCGTGAACCAATAGACCTTACTCGCTTGTACATTTTGTTTTCCCAATACAGATCATGTGACGATACTCAGGAGCTGGTTCATTAAAAAAGAGTGCATGCAAGGATGAATATGTCTGCATGTACTCTTTTTAATGAGCAAGACAAAGGACCAAGTCTCTTGAGTATGGTCACATGATCTGTATTGGGAAAACAAAATGTACAAGCGAATTCTTGGCTTGCACGTCACGCAAGTGTCACGCAAATAAAAAATAAAATCGCTTATCTTTCAATAAATTAAGTCAAGAAATTGAGATAGTGTAGAAGAGTAATAAATAAACAACGTATCAAAGTTTCTGGGTTGTGCGATATTCCGAACTCGAGTTATTTGCCAAAGGGTACTACTCAAAATTATAGTGTTTAGTATGGAGACGCCATGCTGGGGTTCCCCTCTGGAACCCCAACATGGCGGCCGGAAATCCATTGGAAACATCTGGAGCTCACTTTTGCTCTCGCAAACGATTTTTCCTCTCTACTAAACTTCAAAACATTCGCATAGACGCTTCTGTTTACATATTGGTTATTCACAACTCGAAAACACAACGTAAATCGATTTTTTCATGTACATGATATGTTTCTCAGACGCAACCACGATGTCACGCATTGTAAAAAAAATCTAAATTTAAACTGCTCTATTTTCAAAACAAGGCATGCTACCGAGGTGAAAACAAGCAAGCAGATATATCTTTAAAATGTCTTTAACCTGATGAAGGTAAAACCTAAAAATTTTTAATTTTAGTTTTTTCTGACGTCACGTGCAAGCCAAGAATAAGGTCTATTGTTAACTGATAGGATTCATGTTTATCATTATAAACATATCTTAAAGCCCTTTCGTTGACTTTGTCCATTTTTGTAGTGTTTCTTTTCCGCAACGGTGCCAAACTTGGTTGCAGTAATAAAAATTTGGTAGTATAAACGAACGATATAACAATTCCTTCGTTTTAAGTAGTAAAATGACAATTTTAGGTGGGACCAGGGAGGGAGTTGGCATTGTGTTATTTTTCTAAAGAAATATTAAGGGGCGTCAGATAAAAAAGAGAAAGTCAACTTTTCACCCATACTCCGCATTCAGCTTATTTATACAGCTTTACATACAGCTTATTTGGTCTGGAACATCGGCCGTACAGGTCTTACGACCTCGCTTCGCCGTTGCATCCGACTAGGGGAATGTGGAAGCTGTCAATTTCCCCACGCTCGATGCGTAAATATAGAAAACTCACTCGTTCGCTGCGCTCACTCGTTCGTTTTCCCAAGTTTTGCAACTCGTGAATAAAAATCCGTACAAAGCACTTTCTATGCTGTAATTTGTTTATTATATATATAACGACAATTAAACCTATACTTGAAATCAGTTTTGTTTTTCCCGATTCAATAAGCTTAAATGAAGAACAGCAAAAATTCAAGACTGATCTACATGACCGAGCGTAATAAAAAAGAGAATTTGTAAATACAAAGAGTGAAATGTTTTCGCTTGTCCTTAATCCGGCTGTCAGATTTAATCATGAGATGGCGGCGCTTCGCGCTGTGCAACAACAATATTCGCACTCTGTTGACTTACACTGTTTATAGAAATGTTGAATGTTCCTCCTTGAATGTTCGCCCCCTTGTTTTTGTTCGATTGTGTCCCAATAAAATCATTTAACGGTAAATCCAGTGGAACAAAACGGGAAGCCGAAGCCATGTTTTTGAAACACAAACTTCGAGCGGGCGCTGAGTTGAAGCCCGCGCTTCTCGGAAACCATTTGAGTGCTTTGCTCTGATTGGCTGAGCTATTCTACTCTGGACGGTGATTGGTTATATTTTTACATGTGAAGAATGCTGTACGCGAAGCTGATTGGACGTATCGCTTTCTTCACATGTGAAAATATAGCACATATAGAATTCTATTTATAGGTTTATTGCCTAAAATTCTCGCTTTATGTATAATAAAGAATTCTATTTGCAAGGTTTATTGCCTAAAATTCTCGCTTTATATATAATGAACCTTGTGACGTCATGTGCATATCCATTCTCGACCCCAGAGCTTTTCCCTTTTGCGCATGTCTACCGGGCGTGACGGTGGAGTGCTGTCTTGCTATTTACAGATGCCGCTTGGGGATTAAGAGGGAAACAAGAGGCCATATCGGCAAACAGAACTTCACTGATTCACCTTCAGGGTTGTAATATTACGGCAAAGTTAGAATAACAATATCTGAATTCCTTTCCACATTTTATTTTCACTCTATGGTATCATTTTCATCATGTACAGATAGTAGCACTACCTATGACTTTATGCTGGAAGTCTCTCGCAAAATGACTTCCGGTGAGACGGGCCGTCAACCACCTCAGTCGATCCGACTCAGATCGAGTGTATTGGACAACCCTCGCATTCCTTTTCCGCTTTCCTTCCCATTCCACCCAATTTTCCCGTTCTTTTTCTCTCTCCTTCATCCTCCCCTTCAACGACCACCTAGGCTACAGAATGTATATGAACTGCTCCTGATCGGTACAGCTGGTGAATCTAGCCCAAGGGATTTCTTTCAAGCTCACGCAGCTATTTCAGATGTTTGCGAATGGCTGAATTTCAACTTCAATGCCACCTGCTAGAGCAACAGGCTCCGATCATCTTTGCTGCTTCTGCTGCTTCTTTCAAGCTCACGCAGCTATTTCAGATGTTTGCGAATGGCTGAATTTCAACTTCAATGCCACCTGCTAGAGCAACAGGCTCCGATCATCTTTGCTGCTTCTGCTTTTGGCCAAACGGGTTTCTAGACGGCAAGTTTCTCAAACGTCGAGAACATCAGTTCCGCTCCAGTGGCCATGAAAGCATCATAGTATTATTCATAAAGTGATGCTACTTTTATCTCTGACAGTCACAAGAAGAAAATAACAGTAATAATAATAATAATAATAATAACATATCCTCAGAAAAGTGCTGGAAGTCTGAGGTCTCGGGATGAGACTTGACTGGATATTTCTTCCAGTGCTAAATTCTAAATAATAACACGCGACCGGCCAAAATTTCCTCCTGCGCACTGCGCACTACGCTTATCCTAATTAACTGAAGCAACTTTCGAGTGCATAATGAAAAAGAGGGAACTACTCGTACTTTCCTTTTTTTTTTCATTGGCTAGTCGGACACAGGCTACCAACTCATATAACTGCTATACCTTATATGCTCAATGAACCAGCCAGCAAATAAAGAAAGCTGAAAACTTGCGGCCATTAACCAGCGGCCATTAAAAATCGTCTCACAGCAGAAATTCCGAAACTGAAACCGAAATAAAAATGAAATTCATTGCTGGGAATGTTAGAACGACAAAGTGCTGGCATCGTGTTAAGCCAATTTTGTTGTAGCGCTGAGAAAATTTTCCGAGCTGTTGATGTTCAGTTTATAACAAAATACACTTTGATGTACTAAAATACCGCAAGAGTTAAATAACTTAAGTAAAAGAAATGGAAACAAAAATGTTTCAACAACAAGTGTCGACGTCTGTAAATATGCTCATGCGCCAGTCTAGAATAATTGGCCCTCCTAGAATAATTGTTAAATATTTATGCAAAACAAAAACATTAATCATGAGCTGTTTTGTCGAGGTTCTAAAAACCTTTATTTTGTTATACGAGCTCTCTGTAGATATAATGGTAGACTTTATTTATGTTTTTTTTTATTATTTATAACAGATCGTCATTTTGAAGAACTTGTTATGTTTCCTCATCAGTAGTTGGTCTCTGTGGAGGAAAGAGGGGAGGAAGAGGGGAATCGGGCGCCTTTAATGAAACCCATGGAGAGAATGCACATCTTCTCTCCCCTAACGTTTGGCTAATCAGAATTTGCTTTTTGTTTTGCAACAAGCTCAAGTAATTTAGGAAGGATTCTCTGTCGTATTTGTGAAGAGATTTGTTGTTTTATTTTATTTTCGTCATCATTATGTTCATTAATTAGCAATAAAACACAAACAGCAGCTATAAACACGATATATTAACAACGCAATGCTATAAGAATGTATTCTTTATGATGTTTCTCACCGCTGTTTGTGTTTTGTACATTATCCTAAGAGGCACGTGTTTGTGAACTAACTGTTCAATGCTTTGATCATGAGATGTTTTATTTTGTCTTTTTTTTTTTTAGTTTCCCCGAAAGTAGTTTTGCCGTGGACTGGTTCTTTGATTGCGTTCCCGGTGGGATACAAACTTTGGTGTTCAGCCATTGGAATTCCTCCTATAAACATAACATTAATGAGGGACTCAACAGATGTGGCAAATGGGAAAAACTATGCAAGCATCCAAATAAGCGAGGACGGTATCTACAAATGCCGGGCAAGTAGCAAGGATGGAATTGACGAGAGAGTAATTAAACTGATCTTTAATGGTGAGGAAACCAAGATTGCGTCTAACTTTGGTCTTTTACTTTAACTGTTTAACATGTCTGTTATTCATTTATTTATTCCCGGACGCTTTTTCAAGTTCTTTTTTCAACAAATAATTCAATGAAAAGTAATTTACTGCCTTATAGGACTTGTTTGTGTTCCATTCTCTCCATCCCAAAAGCTAGCTTAGAAGCAATTGCAAGTCTTACTTTCAATTATCGAGTTTTATTGAAATGCTGCAATCTTGGACGAAACTACTTGAGAAAATAGGTCTCCTAGGGTCCAAAAATCCTTCTCCAATATGTGTGAGTCAACAATATCAGTAAAGTAACTTCCTTTCCCCCCTCCCCCTTTTCAATGTTGAAGTTGGGAAGCCACCATTGTCAGGGAAACGGTTAGGAGGCGCAGACTTGTTTGAAATTTCCTGTGCAGTGCAAGAGTTGCAAGTCCTAAGCAGCTGTTGTTAGTCACTCATATGGGCCTGTCATCAGTTAAAGCTCTGTTGTTGCCATATTTTCATTCCAATGAAATATAACGAGCCAACAATATATCCCTGAGTTTATGAAATGTCACTGAATTACGTGTCGTATACGCCAAAACCCACTTTGCAAACTGGAGATTTCTGCTGTCACTATTCGACTGTTGTTTGTCCGATCATCTGCTGGGGAAAGCGTGAGGTCATGTGTCTTGAAAAAAGCATTACTGATGAATGAGAAACGGAAGTGACGGCCTATGTGTTAGCCGGTACATCATTTAATTCTATTAAGACCATATCCCGCGGGAAATTCAACGCAAATCCTGCCAACACATGTTTCGCAAACCGACCATATTAGCCGATAGACAAGTATGCCATTAGGTATGTCACGGTTAACTTAGCAAAAGAGAAACAATGGATCAATAAAACAACGATTAACAGACAATTTCAACGGTTAGCAACGAACGCGAAATAAAACAATAGACTATCATTCCTATTTATTAATATAGAAGTACTGTAAACCGTTGTTAATCGTTCAAATGCGAAGACTTCCCCGTGTTAATCATCCCAAATCCAAGCATTTAATCGCTGTAATCTTTTTGTGGGTACAAAAAGGACAGATATTCTCTTTCTGTGATGCGGTAGCGCCATTTAGTCCCGAGATTGCGATACAGCTCTTCACATTTGCAAGGTACGTGTCACGAACGGAGGTCAGTGTGATGAAATAAAGTGATCGAGTGACCCAATTGTCTTTTATTGTTCATCCCAAAAAAATCGCTTTCCTTAAGCCTATTTTGCACTATCAGATGTAAATTTCACACCTATGAATACTTTGTGCGGTTGTACTTTTCCTCAAATGATGATGTCCAGTCAGCCATCCATTCTTTAATATATATGTCATCCATTATTTCGGAAGCAAGAAAGTTGTACATTTGGTTAATTCCGCATGCTGAAAATTACTTTCTGTTCCAATTTTATTTATGGAAGGCACAGTAAACTACACCTTCTCATTATCTCTACAGTTGCCAGTCTCTTGTCAAGTGGTGAAAGTGCAATGTTGACCGTTCTTATTGTGTCAGTTGAGCCCGTATTCATCATCGTATTTTCTCTTGCCTATAAATGGCAGAGAGCCACGAGAGCGAAGGGATTTTTTGAGTCCTCAATAATACCCATAATTTCTTTTAATAAGAGAATATATCCCATGTAACTAATCGAACTTCTTAAGCATCAGATGTTACAATAATTAACAGCAGGAGCAGTTTACTGGAGTGCGTGTATCGGACCTTTTCGCCAGTTTCGCAGTCATACAATCTTGGAGGCGCAGATAAGATTGAATTGGGGGGGGGGGGGGGGGGGGGGTTTGAAACTCAGTTGATCACTTACACGCACGAAGGCTTCTAAGCTCAATTTTCTCAACAGTTTTGTCCAAGACTGTGTACGAGACTTGTTTGAAATTTCCTGTGTAGTGCAAGAGTTGCAAGTCCTAAGGAGCCAGTAAGCTTAGGAGGGTTATTCGTTTTTAACTGCGATCATGACATGAGACACTACCCAAGACTCCCACAAGACTACTCTGAAATTTTGCGGTGGCGGTTGGAGTTCCGAGGAATGTTTCGCATCCGAAAGAGACTGGAATCATATAACCTGGAACAACAACGACCAAAACACACGTATGGACAGGATACTGGTTTGCTTTGAAAGGAAGTTAAAGACAGGCCTGCACGGACTCTCATGCATATGGTTTTGTCCCAGGTTGTGACGGCCCCACTGAGTGAATATCCTTTCTAGTGGATGGTTATGATTCCTGCCTATAGCAATAAATCAACAGTCCTTCATAAAGATGGCAACTGATTTTATCAAGTTCATGGAGAGAAAATAAAGATAGACCCATGCAGATAAAATTTTAGTATCAATCAACGTTTATAGCTTGTACGCAAATATACCACAAAAGAAGGAAAATATACAGTGTATAGTATGCAAGACATCCCACAATTATAACCGCTGACCACCGATCTCAATACGCTTCCTAAGGGAACTGCTTGGCTTAATCATAAAAGAGAACTAATTCCGGTTCAGTGGGAACAAAGAAGGCAGTCTCATTTGCTAATATTTTTATGATGAATATTGAAACAAAACAAGCCACGAATAGAGACGTTACGTTGACTACATCATCTCTCTTTGGGAGAGCGATAGGAAAGACGTGGGTCGTTTTATTGGACAAGCTAACAGATTCTACCCTTGAATCAAATATCAGAGAACGAAATAACTTCCCTCTATACAGTGGTGTTCAAAGGAGAACGATTCGACAACGATTCCAACCCGGGCATTGAAACTCACTTCAAGCCGACTTGAAACCATCAATTATCCACACTCCACATTGTGCCACTCACCATACGTAAAGTTATGGTTTTATTAAAAGAGAAGCAATCAGACTGCTTCGAAAAAACCCTTCGAAAACAATAATTGAAGAGTATCTTGTGAAATTCAAACAAAGCCTCACAGTACGCAGCTATCCGAAAAGTTGGGGGAGGAACAGGAAAGTAAATCTCCCTCCTCCCTACTTTTTGTAGCCAATTTCGCCCTCCTACTTTTTTGGGCCATTTTCCCCTACAAATTCTGTCCCCCACCCTCCCCCCACCCCCTTCATTTTAGGATTGTTAATTGACTCTTGCAATCAGATCAGGACAATATTGCTGCTCTCTCATTGGAAAGAACCGAAACAGAAACCTGTCATGGTCCACTGCACTAACCAGAGTCAAGCCAAAGGGATCTATCTAAAACTCACCTACCTTCAGGGGTCCTTTAGCTTTGTAGAGGCACTATTCGGACTATTCGTAAGTAAATACGTGTAAACCAGCAGTGGACCGCGTCTCTTTCCAAACCAGTAAATGTTAAACCTTTTCATTTTAAAGTAATTAACTTTATATACTGAGTGTCTGGATGGGGGATACTGGAATCTTAACCAACGGTTAAATTTCCTGCCCTTTCTAAGCTGACAGTTAAAATTTTATTCCGTTTCTCAGCATAACTGAAGATTTGACAGATCTCAGTTAACTTTTCTTTTTAATTCTACTAATTTTACATTATTGACATTCTGAAGAAGTGGGAGCTTAAATTGATTAGTATCAAAGACCTCTAGAAGCTTTTCGACGAACGTATGACTGTTTTGCATATCTTCCGAGAATCGCCAACAAAACAAGATACATTCCGACAATTTCACTTAATTCACTCAATGACATGACCTTTCGTCCCGAAGCTTTCAAAGAATGCCCTCTAAACCTTATTGACTCCTATTAAGCGAAGTGGTTTTTGTTTTTTAATACTTCTTGGGTTTGTGTAATGCTTCTACGTATGAGTAGGCTTGTCTGAGAGTTTGATATTTCAAACGGTCTTTTATGTTGTTCAATTACAGTCGAACCTCTATAGAGTGTCCCAGCTGCCTGCCCTAGCCTCTTATCAGCTCTTTGGCGTGCGGTGAAAAAAGGCCACGTAACCTGATTAGTTCCATCATTAGGCTGTACAGTATCATTTGACGAAAGGGAAAATAAACTGTCTGCAGTATTAAAAGCGAACAATGTACAAACTGATGTACTTCCCAACCCCCCCTCCCCTCCCCCACCTAAGAAAAAGCTGTTGTCCTATTACACACCGACTTCCCTATAACGGCCACTTCTCTTAAACTGTCACCTACCTCTCTCCCCAAGGTAGCAGTCAGTAGGGAGGTGCGACTGTAGTAATATTAGTGTTTTTTTTTCCATCCCCATCTGAAATGAACTGTCCCGTGTTGCATTGTGTGAATACAATCTTTACGAGTTGTGTGACCTTTAGCGCCTCTTTTTTGTACAATTTACTGCTTTTTTTTCTTATACTAACGTATGGTAGGATTGTCAGATTGTTATTTTGAATTTAATTAAGGACTATTAAGAAATAGAATAGCCTAAATCTTTCACACTTGATTAATTTAGTCACGAACAAAACCATTTTAGAGAAATATAGTAGACTAATTACTGGATATTTTGAACGAGTCACGCATTTAGCCTTTCTACCGGCCTTTCTCTAAAAAAAAAACATAAAGACAGTACTCAGCAGTACGACAATGAAAATGAATTATGTTCAATCCTCATCACGAATATGTTATTCTGTTATTGTTGTTGTTGCTGCTGCTTTTTTTTCTTTTTTTTTTTTTTTGCTGTTTCAGGGGACTTAGGCGAGTGCTAACTAGCTCACACATTTTTGATTAACACAATTAAATACTTTTTCGCACATTTAACAGCTGCATCGTACTCTAATGAATAACGTATCCTATATGTTGCTCATGATTTGAAAGACGAACTAAACAGGCCACAGTTGTTCAAAGAGCGGTATCTCTTTCCAGCGGATAAGTCACTATCCAGCGGATAAAATGTATTGCAAATGAACTTTGCGACCGATACATTTTCTCCGCCGGATAACGAGTTATCCGCTGGACGGAGTTATCAGCTCTCTGAACAACTGGGCTCAGGAGGGCAGTTGTGACGTTTGTTCTTGGTACTCTCAGAACCGACGGACTATTCCGGTCCCGCGGGTTATCCCTTCTATTAGTTATCTTTGTGTGAAGACCGACTAGTACTGTAGATATTATTAATAACATTATTGTACACTTTTTCTTGTATAGAATGTGGTGCCGTGGTAAACAATTCCCTTACAAGCCCTGGCTATCCAATTTATTACCAGCCCAATAAACGTTGTACGTACTGGGTTCCAGTCCCCGAGGGCACGTCACTGATGATTGACTTTGAATTTGATCTGGAAAATCACACCTCATGCAGGTAATTATAACTAAGGGTAACTATAAAGTTGACATGAAATATGCTCTACAGATGTTATTCATCTAATGCCGATTGTTAGACGCCGATTAAAAAGTTTACATCTCGCACACATTAAAAATATCCTTTAGAGCTGCTTTTATGAGAAGAGTAAAAACAGAATCCCTGAGCCAAAACTGATGAGGGTCAAAATTTATTAATCTATCATAAAAATCCACGAAAATAAGTAATTACGCTAGTATCAAATGTTCAACTGCTAAATCCTGCGTTACTGCTTACACGTGCTTTGAACAACTGGGTGCCAAATGCACAAAACATTCTGAACATTCTCGAATCACACCTTATGTTTACTGGAAGACGTGACGTTAGTAGCCAAAGATTGAAACGTAAATCAATGCAAATAATAAAAAGATTGGTAAATAAACAACAACAACAAAAACTCACACACACCATGCACAGAATTGAAAATACCAGTCACCATCTTTCGTATTGGATCCTTTAGGGATCTGACGCGATGTACCATAACTTACCGGTAGCCTCGCAGTGTGACGAACATTCCTAACTCATAGGAAATTAGAAAAGCACTATTAATAAATGGTCTTCAAAAACTACAACTATTGATAAAAATCTGAAGATATGAATGATCATAGCAGTTATGAACACTTCTTCAGTGGCCATCATACACCACTCACGGGTATATTACGAACCAACAAAATCAACCAGCTCCCAGTTGGCTTGTTAGCTCAGTTGGTAGAGCACTGCACCGGTATCGCAGACGTCTATGGTGGCCGAGGACTGCCACTAAGTTTTGAGGGCCATTTTTGCTTTTTTTAAGCAAATAAATGTGAAACAAAATGCAAATAAAATTAAAATCAAACACAAATGCAATACAATATAAAAGAAAATGCAAATAAAGTCAAAGTCAAATGCAATTAAAAGTAAAACAAAAAGCAAGGTACAAATCAAAATCAAACTTGATTCAGATTAAAATTCAATACATTTTTAAAAGAGGATCTAAATTCGAAGTTAAAGTAAATTGAAATTGAATACACTTGGAAAAGATAATGCAAAACAAAATTAGTGGCAGCGCTCAGCCATGCGAAAATTTACTTTCGTTTGAAAAATTAATATCACATGGCCGAGCGCTGCCACTACCATAATGCTTCGCGCGCCTCAATCCTTCGAGTACCGGAACAACTACAGAACACAGGGCCAGATTTTGAGTGCTTGTCGGTGGCTCGCCGGCTCGATAGTCGCTTCAGAGCTTTAAGAACGAGGTAGATATACTAAAGAGTGGCTCGATAGCTCGCCGGCTCTGCAGTGGCTTGAGTGCTGAAGAACATTTACATTTACATTTAAATATGTTTTGGAGAGTGGCTTGGTGACTGGATGGCTCGGTTATGACTGGCAAGCCGCCGAGCTGGGAGAAAAACCCTACAAAATTGGTCCTAGCCTGTATCTTGTAGTGAAGCCGAATCGATATTAGTCTCAGCTTCGCAGCCCAGTTCCGGTGCGTGACATCTCAAAAACTAAAGCGATTAGCCAGCCACCGAGCCGCACTGAAGCGACTAGCGAGCTGGCGAGCTTTTAGTGGTCTTTAGTATATCTGTATATCTACCTCGTTCTTAAAGCACTAAAGCGACTAGCGAACCGGCGAACCACCGAGCCACTCTTTAGTGGTCTTTAGTTTATAGAACTAGGCGAGCTAGAAATACTAGAGTGGCTCGATGGCTCGCCGGCTCGCTAGTCGCTTTAGTTTTTGGAATGTCACACAACGGAAACCGGGCTGCGAAGGAGACTACCATGGATTTGGCTTAACTACAGGACACAGGCCAGGGCCAATTTTGTAGGGTTTTGTCCCAGCTCGGTGCCTTGCCAGTCATTACCCAGCCATCGAGTCACAAGGCCACTCTCCAAAACATATTTACCTCGTTCTTCAGCACTCAAGCCTCTGCAGAGCCGGCGAGCTATCGAGCCACTCTTTAGTATATCTACCTCGTTCTTAAAGCTCTGAAGCGACTATCGAGCCGGCGAGCGACCGACAAGCACTCAAAATTTGGCCCTGTGTTCTGTAGTTGTTCCGGTACTCGAAGCATTGAAGCGCGCGAAGCATCATGGTAGTGGCAGCGCTCGGCCAGGTGAAATAATTTTTCAAACGAAAGTAAATATTCGCATGGCCGAGCGCTGCCACTAATTTTGTTTTGCATTATCTTTTCCAAGTGTATTCAATTTCAATTTACTTTAACTTCGAATTTAGATCCTCTTTTAAAAATGTATTGAATTTTAATCTGAATCAAGTTTGATTTTGATTTGTACTTTGCTTTTTGTTTTACTTTTAATTGCATTTGACTTTGACTTTATTTGCATTTTCTTTTATATTGCGTTGCATTTGTATTTGATTTTAATTTTATTTGCATTTTGTTTCACATTTATTTGCTTAAAAAAAGCAAAAATGGCCCTCAAAACTTAGTGGCAGTCCTCGGCCACCATAGACGTCATGGGTTTGACTCCCGTACAAGCCAAACTTTTCTTTTCAGGCTTTGTTTTCACTACTGCTTAAATAGTGTTCATAACTGCCTGCGATGATCATTCAAATCTGCATTCATCAATCCGCAGTTCAAATAAACGATTTTCATATATTCATTGTCACATGATAAGATTCTGTTCGGCAGGCTCACTATTGAGAATAAATAGCCCGGCATAGCCTATCGGTCAAATGTATATGCTTCTATTTAATTGTTTAGTTGACACCTTTATTGCTGCAACAGAGGGTTTTTATTCACGCGACTACCGGCCATATTGGTTTTGCTGAAACAAAAGAAAGTATCTGCATAGAGTTCCATTCTCAGAGGTTTAGTTTGAGACACCAGCATGGTCATCGTTTCTTTGTTTGGAACACCAACATGGCCGCCGTGACGTCATGTGAAAACACTCTGTAGCGTTTGGTTTGTCGATTGGTTCTGTGTTCTCAACAGGCAGTTTGGATGGTGCTCATTTCCAATGTTAATCCCAATGCAGTAAAAGGATTTAATAAGAGATAAGTAATGCAGGAAAAAAGAGTTGTTGAATAAAAGGGTACATATACTTCGCCATCAGAAATCCTTCAGCACTAAGCGATTGATGGCCTTACACAGCACCTGTCAATTATCCACTGACCCGCCCCTCACCCCCTGATCTTGAGATGTACATAAAGAAAATAATGTACCTTCTTCAGATAACAAAAATGTCTAACTTGGTCTTGTTTATTCAAAGTAGTGCGGGCCCCTTCTAACGTACTTAACACTAATGTTTTCTTCACAGCAATGATTATTTGAAGATTACTGATGAGAAGGGCCAGTCATTTGGTGTGTACTGTGGTACGAAGACTGGAGAAACTGTTGAAGTGACTGGAGATTATGCAGTGATAATATTCCACTCTAACTGGCGGTATAACGAAGGAAAAGGATTTCGGATGCTTTTCCGTATCGAGGAGAGCGGATCAAGTTCAACAACAATAGGTAGGACAAATGACAGGTAATAAATAAATTGATGTGCCTGTGCTTTTTCTTTTTGAAGCAAAAGCTTTTTCATAAAGAGATCTATAAAATTTGAAAGGAATTGTCGTTGCTATCAGTGATAATTAATCGAGGAAAGCTTCAAACCTTCGGTGACGTTAAAAAGAACTAATTTTTCTTGTGCAAGCAGGCTTAGATAGCAAAATATCTGTTACCAATATAGTTGCGAGTCCGGCATCTCCGATGCATAAAATGTGCCAACAGAGTCATAAATGACTTCTGACTGAGTACAACTGGTATAGCCGTTTGGTCTACCTGTACCAGAAAAGCTATATTCAAACTAAGCGCTCCTCGTGACAAATTCTTCCCTCGTAACCGATGCATCTTGTTGTACTCGGTGGATTGAAGAAGCTTTGCTCCTTTCAAAGATCGTGATTCTGAAACACTGACAAGGTTGATACAGTTTAAAAACCATCTTTTTAAAAAGTTATATCACACATAACCATGCACATGGATCATGATGTTGATGTCGCACTAGGCTGAGGTAAAACCAAAAATAATGGCGAATTCATGTACGTTGTCCCGGTCATCCCAGATATTGCAGACTAATGTTAAAACTCTAAGTCACTGATATCTCCGATCATCTGGGATGGTCGAAGATAAATCGGAAAAACTGGAGGTGTTTCTTCACAGCAAACTTACTGGAAAATAGCTTGTTTTGTTTCTTTGTTTGTTTTCTCTGTTTATTTTTGAAGGGGCATTTCGTGCAACCCACCCACCTCATGCAGCTTTAAATCTAAAATACGATTAAAGCTTTGAAAGTTAAACCCCGCAGGTATAAATCACATCCAAAACTGTCTTGCAGGAATTACGTCATCGTTTCCGTAACGCCGCCATCCGATCTGGCATTTCCGATTTTCCATAATCTCTCAATGAAACCTTATCAAATTGAAATCATATCATCAGTGGTAATGGACAAAAGCAAGTGAATTATGTACAAATTCAAATATCACCAAACAGAAATGTAATTATTTTGTTAAAAATAATAAATACTCAAATTGAAAAAAATGCAGTCAAAATTCGTTTGCCGTGGAGACATCCTGATGTAAACAATTAAATATAGCATAATGCTGTTACTAGATACGTTGAAGAAGTTTAATTTGGAACTGCCTCTTCGAATATTAAAAAAAAAAACTTTGAACCGCTGTAACGCCGCAACAAAGAGGCGGATTTCCACAGTGAAAATGTCTTTTTAAAAGGCATTTGCACTGCGATTATTTTCATGAAGTATAAAGAACAGATTCAGGCTACAACGACCGTAAACCAATTTTTAAGATTCGATACAAACCCTTCTAATCAAAATTATGCAAATTGTCTCGAATTTAGAAGCCCCATGCGAAGATTTATAATTCGAATTTACGGACGTCGTACCTACTTTAGTGGCCTTATTCTCTGTTGAATGAATGATATCAATAAGACTATTTAAAGTAATGGCATATGTTGGAAATCCACCTCTTTGTAGCGGCGTTACAGTGGTTTGACGTCATAAACCGTGGGAAGGTCTGTTAACGCGACATATGTGCTAAAATTTCAAAATAAGGGAAATTAACGCGACTTACATTAGGAAACAGAATTTTTTGAGACAACGGGAAAAAAATTATTCAAACTCCAAGAGTAAAAATCCGCAATGTAAATGATGTTCCTGGTATTGGCCCTATACGTAGGGATTAAAGGTGACTTTATGGCATAGACAACAGTCTTTTGAAGTCTTGTTTATTGTCTTATGTATCCTTTATTAATCACACGCGTATGTAAATGAGGGGAGCGATCAACAAACGAAAGTTTCCGCGTATAACACGTAAAGTTTCATTAACAAAATCTTGGGGGAAAGGTGCGCATTATACACGGGTAAATACGTGTAAGCAACAGAGCTAGATTGTAACAAGTAGAAAAAATGCTATAAAAAGTAAAAGATGTCAAGCAAGTCAAGAACACTTACTGCACTTAAAACCTCTTTTCACTGTGGCGCACTCTCGGGGCATTCACAATGGCGACTGTTTGGGTGCTGTCCCGTTGATGACGTAACACTGAGCATGCGTATTATGAGCAAATTAATTTTGTGCGCCAACTGCATTTCTAAGCTCGGGCTAAGCCCCGAGCAAAAACGCAAACAAACTCTTGAGACTACGCAGTACGGAATGGAAATCACCTTTAAACGAAGGACTCTGGCCGCTTTACAGTGTCCATGATACCGGCTGATCTCCACCCTAATGAAAGAATAGTTTTTCGTTTTTTCGGAAATATTGTCAACGATTACAATGTCTGGAGTGTATCGAGAATTTGAGGCGAAAATAATTCAAATATTTACGCGTCACTTAATTAATGACGCGAAAATTTAAGCAAACAAAAATTAACGTGAGTTAAATTCGCGTTAATTTCATGAAGCGCTAATTTTCTATGATAAGGTATTGTTTCGAATTGATGATCATGGAAAACCATTAAAGAAACCTTCCAACAGGAAAAGGCGACAAGCAGCATGGCTCCGTAAACAGGCCACAATATTCCTCCAAAACACCGACAACCGACAGAAATTGGCAGACAATGCGAGACAGTTTGCGACAGCGACAATTCACTGTCCCTTCCGCGTTGTTTTCTTTGCGATAGCGACATTTGTCCCTAAAGAAACAAGCGACAGACAGAGTCGTAAACGAGCGACACTAGACCACCCATTGGAAGGCCTCGATAAATTAAACAGACTCTCACCGAACTGTATCACAATCGCGTGTGTGGTAATACAGGCGACTCACAAATAACAATCTCGGCGCTGACAAAGGGAAACAAACCATAAGCTTACAATTATTCTGTAACGGACTAGAGTTGATCCAGCACCGCAAATGATCCCCAAATTGGACCGCAAATGATCCCCATATTGGAGCGCAAATGATTCCGAGCCCGTGTCCCCGAGCAAAAAAATAGGGAAAGGCAAGGACGGTGAAATACCGTGGATAGCGCGAATTGGCGTGAATAGCAATTATTTTCATCAAAACCTTAAGACATGGTTCGCAACTAGCATCTTTTAAAAAGACGCATTAATTAAAGGCAAACGTGGTCACAATTTGTGCAACTGATGTGAAGCAGTCAATCACCGTTATCGAATCAGGATCCAAACCTCCCTCGTTTTTCCTCCCATCTTTAGACATCTTCTTGTTTGTTCTTATCTTTAACTCCAAGGACGCTAACAAATGATACCAATGAAATTAGAAAAAAAAAAGCGGCTTAGCCATTTTCGGAGGACTGCGGAATTTTTAGTTATTTTTTACGAGTACGTGTGTATTTTAATTCTACGTTATCCTTGTGATTATGCAATTGTTCATACAAGCTCGATTTCCATTGCATTCACATGCGCATCAGAAGCGTTGATCATATACAACAGAAATGAAATCCAATTAAGCATGTTTTCGAACGTTCTAGGCATGTTCTACACAATAAACATATAACATCAAGCGAAACTCGCAGTCCGCGATCACAACAAATGTCTTTACAAAGTCAATTGCTGCACTACGCAACCGTCCTGACTTCAAAAAAGAGAACGTCACGCAATGTTACAGATTTTCGGCTAAAACGAAAACTAACAACCATGGAATATTACTTATAAAATGATAGAACGTGTTTTTGTGTCTCATTTTTGTACCAATGCATGCCATTCCTTATTTTTTGCTCGGGTTCATTTGCGGTCCAATAGAGTGCTAAAGTGTGACGTCACAAATATTATAATTTTTGAAATTAAGGGATGTGTTGAGATTTTCAGAAAGAGCAAGATAAAAAATGCTAACTTGCCAAAAATCAGCATTTAAAGGCAAATTGGCTCTGAGATATTAGCACCGTTATGCTCTGCTGACTCTATATATAAAATCCTTCTTCACAACTGCGAGGATCATTCTTCATTTGATTTCATTTCCACAGTTCAAATATGATGTATTTCATATATCATTCAAATTCATTTCTTTCACGGGAACATATGAAACCCACAATTGACCTGCTCCCTGGCTTCATAGCTCAGTTGGTTAGAGCATCGCACCGGTATGGCGAGGTCATGGGTTCAAACCCCGTTGAAGTCCTGAAATTTTTTCAGGCTTTTTTTCGTAATTGCATAAATTGCGTTCACAACTGCGAGGATCATTCTACATTTGAAATTTGACTTGGTTCATAGTGTTTTATATAATAACCAAATCAATGCGCGCGCTCTGATTGGTCAATCAGCTATGGTTTATTTTTCCAGTAAAGTCATGGAAATTTCGCGCGTCTTCTGGATTATCAAATAAAAGAAATATACCACAAGTTGCTATGGTTTATAGGCTGATAAACCACGCTGGATGTTGGAAGAACACTTGAAGAATCCGTAAATCACTCGCCTGCGACTCGTGATTTACGAATTTTCTTCCAACATCCAGCGTTGTTTATCAGCCTATAAACCATAGAAACCTGTGGTATATTGCTTAAATGTACTGAGTAAAATTTAGAAGAATTTGTATGGAGTCAGTAGAGCATAACGGGCTGATATCTCACTCTCAAACGGTAAGAAAATGTTGATTTTTGGCAAGTAGGTCTTTTTTATCGTGTTCTTTCTGAATATCCGAACAAATCCCATAATTTCACAAAGTTAGCTTTTGCAACGTCATCACTTTAATACTCTATATGGGGATCATTTGCGGTCCTAGGTACATTTGTGAACCCATACAGATCTCCTGGCGTCCAAGCTTATCATATCGTATGATTATGAGACCTCGCAGGTCCCAGGACTACGTACCGAAGCTAATTTCGAATTTGCAAAGTTGTCGTAACACGGCTCACGAATTTGTATATGTTAGCTTAGAAATGTTGCAAGTGTTCGCTTGCGAATTATTGACCCCCACAATTATGCTCTTGTCTTAGCTTTCCACCCGCATTTGCGATAATTTTCTACCTCTGTACCATGATTTCGTTCTTTTTGATAGACCTTATTTTGATATTCTGCTACAAAGGACGAAATTGCACGTTTACGTTGTTAAAAAAAAAATCGAGACAGCGAGACAAAAATTGCACGAGGCTCTTATTTTTTGAGGAACCATTCGCCACCCCTAAATGCCCTAACCTTACAATTCTCACGTCACAGCATGCCAAGGTGTTACTTACTTTCTTCCTTAACCCGTGGCTATCACCCTCCCCCAATCCACACCCAAATGTTGAGCTCACATCGGGCACGCACCAAAAATTCTGAGTGGCATAATTTTTTTTTTCTGCGTGGCTGACGAGAATTCAACATTGGGGGAGGGAAAATGGGGAGGGCGTTATAAATAATTTAGGCGTAGAAAGGGGAGGAAGAGGGAGGGAATATCCTCTCTATTTTCTTAATCCCTCTCCCTCTACCACCCCCTCCCCTTTCTAAGCCTGCCAGCAGGCTACAAGTAATTTGTCTTGTACTGTGGTTTGGCTATTTAACTTTTGGTAGAAATTTGGTACAATGGTATACGTAATGGTAACTTTATTACACACGGTAAAATCCTTCAGCAAGGATTATAAAGATTAACTAATTATCCCAAACTTAACTAAGTAACCAAAAATACTATCAACTACATACTGAAAGGATGCGCTCTGATAAATCTGAGGGCAAATTAATTACTACTTGACCTCGAAGTCGAACAATGTTTTGAATGCTTAATTACAAAGCCGACAAGGACAGAAAAGAGCGGAACAACAACAACAACAAATACTCTAATCGACTTGTTACTTAGCAACAGACCGGAGTTATTCAATGCGCTGGGAACTATTATCCTTGCCTGAGTGATCACGCCCTTATTTACGATATCCTAAAGCATAAAGTAAACCCTAGTCGATCAAAATTTATTACGTTTAGGAGCTATAAGAACTTTGACCCCGGAGTTTAGAAGCAGTTTCTGTCATCGGCTCCCTGGCACGTCGGACAACTGTTCGACGAAATCGATGATCAAGTACATGTCTGGTATTTGATAATGAATGACATATTAGACGAGGTGGCATCTGTGAAAAGAATGAGAGTGCGCGCGTGATAAGGACGTACAATACATCACATCTGACTGGAAGAGTGCAATAAGAGCAAAATGAAAGGGCACGGCAAGGTACTTAAAAAGCAAGACACAAGAAAACAGGAAGCTCAGACGAAGAACAAGGAAGGCGGCAGCCAAACAGAGAAAAATAGCGATAAAATAGGTTTGGAGGAAAAAAATAGAGGATCTGATAAATATCCCAAAATGCTTTTTACAAAACGTTTAAACCCTTTCTGAGGACCAAGGACAGTACAAAAGGTGAAGAGATCCATTTAACTCAGTGATGCGTACGGAAGTGTGACTAAGGATAAAAAACAAGTTGCAGAAGTACTGGTAGAGCACTTTCCAACGTTAGCGGACGGAATCGCAGGTGATGCGGCTGAGTCCAAGGAAATGGAGAATTTTAAAGATCATCCTAGTGTCCAGCAAATTCAACAGGAGACCGACAATGGGAAGCAGACCATCAATGTCAATCCTGTCACGCAAGGACAAGTTCTCGCTGTACTTGATTCGTTGAACATTAGAAAAGCTACCGGCAGTTACGATATTCCACCTAAAGTTTTAAAAATCAGAGCTGAGGAGTTGTCCAAACCATTAACTACTCTATTTAACTCATGTATAGGAAACAGCGTGTGGCCCAGCGATTGGAAGAGAGGGGACTGGGCCGCGATGTACAAAAAAGACGATAAGCTCTCTAAGGAGAACTATCGACCAATTACCATCCTCTCATATGAATAAAATCATGGAGAAAATGGTGGGTTCGCAGATATCCGCTGGTTTCGACTCCCGCATGTATGAAAATTCTAACGCGTATCGTAGACATCATAGTTGCGGAACTGCACTAATTAACCTAACAGGTTATGGAGAAAGGCAAGGGATGATAAACTCGCTGTCAACATTCTCTCGACAGACATGTCAAAAGCCTTTGACTCACTCCACCCGCCTTTGCTGCTACGTACGCTTAAGGCAAATGGTTTTCCGGAGACTGATACAACTCCTGAACAGTTACCTTTGTAACAGATACAACTGTGTCAAAATGGAAAATGAAGTCAGTTCGTACAAGCCAGTAAATAGAAGCTGTCCTCAGGACTCCGCCCTAGGGCCGTTGCTATGGAATATTTTTCAGAACAACCGCCCTTTGTGCGTATCGACTGATATATCAATGTATGCGGATGACCATCAAATGTATCATAGTGGTCATAATCAAGAAGAGGTCACATCCAAGCTAAGTGCAAGTGCGGATCAGGCGACTGACTGGTACAAGGCCAATCTACTGGTATGGAGTCTTAAGAAATACCAGAAGTTGAACATTGGCTACCGAACGGATACAACTGCCACTGATAGCGCAAGTGGAGGGATCCGCATAAATAACCAGGAAATTGAGACTGCGGGTAACTCTCAAACTTTTAGGGGTAACAATAGAGTCCAGATTAAATTTTTCTGAACATGTAAACTCAGCGCGCAAGAAGGCCAGTCATAATTGCTGTCCTCATCATGTGACTAAGGAATCTAGGCAGCTGTGTTGCCTCACTATACATACTGCCACTTAGTGTGGCATTTCTGTAGAGCTAGTGATTCGCGCAAGTTTGAACGGCTACAAGAAAGAGGTTTGAGGGTAGTTTACAATGGAAAGGAAGCTAGCTATTCTCAATTATTGGAAATGGCCAAGCTGCCAACTTTGATGAACAGACGTTTGCAGGACATTTGTATTCTAATGTATAAAGTTAAATATAAACTATGCCCAAGTCATATTTGAAATATTTTTAAAGAACATAGCTCTAGGTGTAATTTGCGGCAATCTGATTTCGCCACTCCTAGGTATAACTCTTTAACGTACGGTAGGCACTCACTGCGATACTTAGAACCTAAATTAAGGAGATGACGGATCAGCCAAAACACTAAATGAGTTTAAAAGGCACATTCGTGGCAAAGATCTAACCCACTTAATAGAAGCCGGCTGCAAGGGTTGTATCCTTCTGCACAACATATCACTCTTTAATCTTAATGTTTATATTTTAAATGCAGATATTTTAATTTTTTTAAATTCTGTATTGTATTTTTACATCAATATGTGTCCCCTTATTAGTATGGGTTTCTCCCAGGCTACATGGTTTGACACTTTAGTAAAGTTTCTGTAAAGTTTGTGTTCTATTCTACTGAAGTATATGTATATTGATTACAAAACCTATGGTCTTCTCATATGAAAACACATTCCACATCAAGGAACACAGCTGAACCTCTCTGACAACCTGTTTCAATTAGATATAGTCCTGAGTTTTGGTTATGTCAGTAGTATAGTGATTAGGCTGACGAGACCATTTTTTTAGTCTGATTTTTAGTGTAAAGCTCAATTTCAATACTTTCAGTGCCATCACATTTTTTAATCAGTATTCCCCAAGTAACGTTAAAAAATAATAGTACTATTCAATTTCAAACAGTATTCCTAGAAAAACAGCTAATTTTAATTGTTTCAGCTAACAAATAAAATAGTTTCAACCATCGAATGAAATAGTTTCGTATTGCCGAAGAAACAGCTAATTTCGATAGTCTTAGTGAGAGACCCAAAGGTACTTAAAGAAATGTCACTATAGTATAGTACCTATGGTCAGTAAGAAAAATTTTATTCAGGTTAATCGCCAAAATCAGGTTCTCAGTCTTGATAAAAAAAATAATATATATAGTTATAATATGAAAGGTCAGAAATATATTATTGTAATTGAAGGTGATGAAACGTGTAATTGTGATATTCATGATTATTTGAAGGATGACGAGGAATATGAATTTATTAATTGTCCATTTTGTGAGGAAGAAATAGCAGAACACAGTGTTAAAAAGGAAGAACCATGTTGTGATGAAAAAGAAATTATTATGACAGATAACTCAAATGTTTGCAAAAATTGTGGAAGAGTCGATGGTTATAAATATCACGAAGAATGGTTAGATTTTCATAACAAGTATAAATTCAAACGTAAAAGTATTTACCACCGCAAGTATTATATTAATAATAAAAGTTTAGATTTTATGAAAAAATACAATATACATATTAATTGTAATGACATTGTTACCATTGAAAAAATATTCCAACAAATTGAAATCGTTCTGCCAATTATAAATAATAAACGTAAAAGAATGATAAATATTGAATTCATTATAAAAAAAAATATTAAACTTGATGGATTATAATGAAGATTTTGAAATAAAAAAGAATAAGAAAACGATCCAGGAATATGAAAATTATTGGAAACTTATTCTTAATGAAAAAAGAAAGGAAATAAAGGATATTATTGAATATAGAAAATAATTATTTAGGAATTTCTTCAGTAAAGTATTTGTCGTATTTATGTAACCATTTATCAATTATCGGACTATTATCTGTAATGAAATCGTCTGTTTGCGTCATCGTCATATATAAATTAGGATCATAGTCACCAGAACGCAATATGTTTTTTATGTTGTTTAAGAGATGCTGATATGTTTGGAAAGCATATATGCATTGTTGTATTTTTAAATCCAGATTTTTATGTTTCATCCAACCCTGAATGAGTAATGCTGTTGTACTTATTGCAACTAGACTAATCCCTGAAGTAGCAATGGCTGAAACAAGACCTCCAGAAGCGAATAAAACACTAAGTGAATTTCCTGCTATTTTCCATTTTTTGAATCTCCTTATTGCTTGTTTGAATGCCCAACATTGGCGATGATATGATTGATAATAAGACTTTAATTCGTCAACATTTTCTTTTGAAAGTTTTACTGAGATATGGTTAAAACCAAAAATACTTGTACGTTGTTTTGTCATATAATATTATTTTAGATTATAATTTTATTACAAATACAGTAAATTAATCCTGTTATCTGACGACATAATGGAGATCTTTTCATAAATTCCGGTGAAATATTCTCTGGAATCACGTAAGTATATCCCCTATTTAATAAATAACGATTATAGAATCTTCCAAAAGCATCGTGGAGAATACTATGTGAGTGTAATATATGAATCCAACCAAGTGTTCTTTCCAAAAACCTTGTAATACATCCATTACCTGGACCAATGAGTCCTATTTCATAATCGTGTAAATATAAAATATTGTTTATTGGAAGTTTTGTTTTAAAATGTTTGAAATACAAATATTGGTATACCAGGCATGATTTTAATATCGCGTCATTAATGTGAATATGTTGTTGTTTGGTTTGTTGGAAAAAATGGCTCACGTATTTGATTATGTCTTGTATCATATAATATTGATTTAGATTAATTCACGACTACTTCTAATGTAAATGTAATGTCAAATGCTTTATCATCTGGATGAGAATAATCAATTATAAAATACCCTCTCGATAATGATTTGTTGACGTTAACCGTTGTGATGTTTCTACTCAAAGAAGATTGTCTGTGTTCAAAAATTGTTGCCGGAAATGGTAATAATCCACTCCCTTCATTCTTCTTCTTGAAGTATAATATTTCGGGTTTTGTTCCTTGTATAATATACATTTTCTTAATATAAAAGTTATTATTATGAATAACTAAATATTCAGCGCCATTAATTAATACAGGCTTCAAAGTATTCTTATTATGCCCTTGATCGGCTTTAACAAAGCAGTTTAAATATTGTATTTGACCAATTATTCTGTTCCCATTCAAATAAAAATTACCTCCTAATTTAGGTTGATAAAGAGAAAAACCGCCTAAATCAAGAGCTGTTTCCATGGTTTCGCCTGTAACGCTAGAACGAAAGAGATTTATACTATTATTATGAATTCTGTGGCCATTTAGATTTAAATCACCACCAAGATTAGCCTCTTTTATTAGAAACGTGTTCATATTAATATCATTCAGCATTGTTAATTCGCCGTTTTGACCATCAAATAAGTTTTTTTGATTTATTTATCAAAGCGTGTTCATTTAAATCTAAATCAGTCTGCATATGCATTTTTTCATTTACAATTTTATAAGCTTCAACAAAGTCATAAACACTTGATGGTACATCTACAGCTTCACCATCAATACCATATACAACACAAGGAACTTTGTACTTGTTGGGATATGTTGAGTTAGCATTAATATGTATTGTACACTATAAATATTTAGGCGGTGAACTTACTGAAGGTTTTTCAATCCATAATAAATATCTCGAATGATCTTCATTTCTGTTATCAAATTTTCTCTCTGTAGTTCTATGAATTGTAATTCCACCAGTTGCACTGAATGTTACACTACTAAGATTCATTCCTTCCTAATCAGGAAATAGCCATTCAAGGATAAAAGTGTATTTTCCATCTTTTATTGTATACATATTAAATCCAATTCTCGCTTTGTAGATATGATTAGCTTCTTTATTTAAGTCTACATCAATAACCCTTGTCGAAATTATGTGTGGTGAACGAGGTAAATTAATATATCCGTTAACTTTCAAGCCATATTCAGTACTTATTTCATCAATGTCATTCATCAAATATTTGAAAGCATTCTTTGGATGAGAAGCAGATGAAATATGACTTTTTTCTAGTTGATCCAAAATTACGGCATCGGTTTTATTTGTTCCTTCTTTTAAGTTAATGATTTTATGCCCTCCAAGTTTCATATCCGCCGTCATCGCGTTTGTTCCGTTCAACAATAAGGCCGCCGATCTGATGGTTTGTGAAGCTCGATTCAAAACTCTGAAATTACCGCATCGTCATCATTTTTCACATCACCTACATTTGTAACTATATTTCCACTCATTGACAAACTTCCATACATTGCAGTCGAACCGTCTCGCCGAAGAAAATACTCGTCAGTATATCTTTTTGAAACCCCGTCGTCTAAATTGACGGGTGGAGCAAGATCAGTAATGGCATTGTTGTTCATATTTAGATTTTGTTGAGCAATTACATTGAGTTTGGTTTGTAAGCCTTGGTCAACATATTTTTTGTTAGCGGCGTTTTCAGCTGGCGTGCTGTTATCAACGTCTTTCAAATCCTCAATTGCATACCCGGCCATGTTCAGATCACCCAGCACCGGGTCGGATCCGTCCCGTTTTAAACGACTCGCTATTTCAGAATCAACTTATGATTTATTTGTCGCGTGGAGGATGTCTTTTGGGTAGCCTAGTTTGGTAATGAGATGCTCGCCCATATTTAAGTCTCCTGTCGTTGTAACGCTACCGTCTTTCTTAATAAAGTCAGATGAATTAATATTAGGTATTCGAGAATCGACGTATTTCTTATTCACAACACTTTGCGGATTTGTGGGATTATCCTGAAGGTTGAGAATTCTGTTTCATTTCATGTCAATATCACCACCAAACGCAACATTTCCATTTTCAAATTCATATGGAGAGTCATGAATAAAGTAAGATAAATTGGTATGAAAACCATAAGCTCCATAAATAATTAAATGTGTTTTGGTATTAGACGTGGGAGCTGTACTGGAAAGTTCCTCAATAATTGACGCTTGCCCTCCGCCCGTTTTTTCAATTTGAAAAAGCTTTTTCATGTAACCATCAACATGTGGAGTTTGAGAAAAAGACTTCTGAAATGTCTGTCCCGCAATGCGCATATTGACTGTAGGAAAAGAAATCTCGACAGTAGCGTTTGAAGGATTAGAGGGTGAATAAAATTCAGCTACAAGGGTGTACTGTCCATTAATTACTCAATGAAGAAACGTCGAAACGAATTTTAGATGTGAAGTTCCCTTCACGTTTAATGTAAAAGGAAAAAATCGATTTATTTATGTGATAGGGTGATCTGTCAAAATTTTCAATTTGGAGGTTTTCCACACTTTGAATCCCTGTAGACTTTGTTATGTCTTTTAATAGAAAGGCAAATGGGTTTCGCTATGCTCCGGAAGCATCGGAAATACTATCGTTGACGTATTGCTTTGTTGTTGCATCATGTAATTCTTGCGGTTCTCCGACATTAGTCAAACGCTTGTTTTGAATATCGTAATTATTATCATCGGTCAATTTGAATCCAATTCCGGGAGGACCTCTTTTTCCCCTTTTTCCCGAACCTGTTCTTATATGACCAATATGATCATCTGGTAAAAAGTTGAATATATCCATATACTATTAGATTAGATATTACCATAAAAGTTTCTCTTCACAGTCTTCATTGGCTTGTCAACATAGCAGAAAGAATATGGTTTCTTAGTTGCTTCAATATACTTTTGTTTATCGATCCCAAGTTCTTGGGAGATTAAGTTTCTTTCTCTTGAAGATGGAAAATCATAAAGGCAGAAGTGGCTACAATTGAGCCTAATAGATTTTGGACGTCCATAGAATGACTGCGTTAGGTACAACACGCTGCAGTTCTTGTGACGACCTTGAATGAAATAGTTTATAATTTGATCTTGTTTTTTATCCGTTACAAAATCGTCAAAAACCACTAAACGTTGCAATTCAGTGTCTTTAATTTGTTCTACTGGTAAAATTTCATCATGACTGCATATTAAAACAGGATAACCAACTTGTTTACTAATTTATCCATCTTTTGTTGTAGAAACTGATACTTATCCTGATCTAAGTTCTTTGCGTATAAAAAAATCTGATCATAATAAACAAGAGGCTCACAAATTAAATGTAAGAATAACGTCGTTTTTCCACTTCCTGAATTTCCAGCAAGTAACATTCTAAATGTGTCTTTTGGCATATAAGGATATAATTGTCTAAAAGATTTGTTTGAATCCCGAAATATGTCATAGTTTGGTATTTCCATATAATAGTAGGTTATACAAGGATAAGTTTTTATCTAATATAATTGTATATGGATATAGAGCGAATGAAAAGGCTTCTTCAAAGTGGAATTGAAGCTGGAAATAAGACGAGAGAAGTTCGTGGGGTTATCAGAAATTATGAATATGCAAAACAGGATGCATATGATACAACATCTGAATTATTAAAACCTTCTATTGATGTTCAGAAGAGTGTAGACAAAAAACAGGATGAAGTCATTGAACAATTGAAAAAGAATCAAAAAGCATTAACAAGTGGATTTGAAGATCTTATGCTTTTAAACACATTACCTGAACAAGTACAAACAACAAAATTGCCAATAGACTACAAACCAAAAATGATGACTGGGAAAACACTTTATAAGTCTAATGTGTATAAGGGTTTCACACCAGTTGAGATGGAAACATTAATAAAATACAACTTAGCGCCCCCATCAAAAATTTTTGATATGCAAATGGATGGAACGATCAATATTAATGACTATAGCGCAAAAATTGGTAAGTTAACCAAAGATCTTGGACGTCAAAAAGGCCAACTATCGAGTAGCAAAAAATTGAGAGATAAAAATAAAGAAGAAATATATGAATTGTCACAAGAAATCAAATTATTACAGAAGTATCGTGATAGAATTGATGTTTTTGAAGAAGGTTCAAAAACACTCGGTGAAGGTATGAGAAAAAAAAAAACAAATTGGAGCCGGTGTTGTTTATTATAATAATATAGAAGACTTACTATCACGACTTCAGTTACTTGAAGGATCTATTTTTGCTGGAAATAACAGTAACAACGTAAAAAATGAATTCGTGAATATATTACATGTATTGAAAAGATTGGGTATCGTTGATAATAAAGAGCTAAATGGGATAATAATGAAATATCTGCTCTAATAGTATATGACAGAAATCTCATTGCGATTCAATAGTAAAAACAGAGACAAAGTTGGTGTGAGTTACAGTCACGATTTCACAAAAAGATTCAATAAGCCTCTCAAGTTATCAAATGATATGAAATACGAAATAGCGGTTAAAACTATCAATATGACTTATAGTTGGTATAACATCAGACAATCTTTTGGAAACAATCAAATAAAATACAGTTACAACAAAGGTATGAATGGGGAAACAATAACTTTTGTTGATGGTATGTATAGTTATGACGATATTAATAGTTACATTCATGAATACATGAGAAAAAATAAACATTTAGTTGTTGATGATCCTGATGATGCTAAGAAGAAGTATGGTGTCAATATGTTTTTCGTTTTATCAACATACCGGAATTTTGATTGAGCTCGATGAAAATTATCAAGTGGATTTGAGAAATCTCGATTTCAGAAAACTTATCGGTTTTGAGTCAAAATTAGTTACACAAACAGAGTATGGAACAAATCTTCCTGATATCACAAGAGGGGTAGATGAAATTTATATAAACTGTGATAAAGTTATTGACTCAATTGTTGACGGAAATTCTACAAGTACAATTGCTGTAATCCCCGTAACAGACTTAGTTAGATCTTTGCCGTTCAATTTCAAACCTCGTTTTCTTTCATGGAATCCAGTCTCAACTCATACAATAAGTTCAATTCATTTTTATGTCACTGATTCTTCTGGAGCTCCAGTTCATTTGAATGATATAGATTGGTATATTGAGATATTCTTGAGAGGGACACCTATCTAATCTAATATTATATGAAACGATTTGAGTATAGGATATTAGAAGAGAAATATAAACAACAGGAGGAGGAAAAAAGGAAAAAGGGTGAAGGTATTATCAAAAGAGCTGAAACTAACCTTTATAAAGCTGGTGATAAAATAATAGAACTTTTGAAAAAAACCAAAACTTTAATGTAACCCATTAATATATGTCAAACTATCGTGACTCATCAAAAATAGAAAGACATGAAGATGTAGTTTTTGAATTGGAAACGGCATTGAATACTGTTGTTCCAAATAATGCTCATCAGAAGAAAACAGGGTATAGGTTTGTTGTCGATAACATTGGAGAAACTACACCATTTGACTGGTACAATTCTCGTCTAAATTTTGATTTTATTGTTAAAAAACTTGCAGATGGTGGGAATTTGGCTGCTAATGATATTAACGGTATAGTGAATTCTTCACTCTCTCTTATTAACACTATAAACGTGAAAATGATGGTATTGATGTTTATGAATGTCGAGATGCCAATCAAGCGACGAATATAAAAACACTTTTAGAATATTCACAGGGTTTTGCTTCCAGTCAAGGGACAAATGAGTTTTTTATCTCGACACTAATAGAAATACAGACGATCGTCCAAATAATGCTAATTATAACAAAGGATTTGAATCTCGTAAAAAGTTATTAAATGGCGCTAATGGTAAAGTAAATGCAGAAATTCCATTGAATAGATATGGATTCTTCAAGAGCTTAAATAATGAACTTCTCCCAAACGGAAAAATTGAAATAAATCTTACACTTGAAAGTGATGCAAATTTTATTTGGCAAGCTGCAGATGATTGTCGTGTTGTACTCACCAAATTTCAATTAATTGTCCCTCGTATTGTTTTTAATGCAGATAGAAAGTCATTATACATGTCAAAATATCTCGATACAAGAAAGTGGACTTACATGAGAGAAATGGTTGAGAGAGGTAACTCAACGAGACAACAGACAGCTAATTTCCGAATTTCAACGGGAATAAATAAACCGAGACTTGTATTTATGTTTATAATTAATGATGCAAACGATGAATCTCAGACAGCTAATAAATTCTTGTATAATACATTTTCAGTTGCAAATAACCAAACAATGACGAGTTGTCATCTAGAAGTTGGAAATGGAATTGATTATCCAGATGTTCATTACAAACCATCATCTGAACCTTCTCGTGTGTTCAGAGATGTTTTAAAGTATGTCGAAGCTGTTAATGAGTTTAGTGACAGCACTCTTTTAAACAGGGATAACTTCGGCACCATATTCCCTTTCATTTATTTCGATTTAACAAAATAAAAAACAGATATTCGAGATGGAATGACGAAACTGACTTTCAAATACACTTTGAGTGCGGGAACAAACGCAGATTACAGTGTATATGCATTGGTCCTTTATGAACAGGGTGTTGAGATGAGAAAAACTGATGGAAAATTAATTCTGAGATCAATGTAATTCTTTATCTACTCTAATAGTATATGACGGCTCATGGAGTGACACTTTCACTGGATCAATAAAAGAAGATTGGAAAAACATACAAAGAAAATTCATCTTTAACAATTAGATTATCTAATGAAGAATTGTCTGGTAATGATCTACTTATATTGAAAAAGTCACAGATTGACAAAGTGAATAAAGCCAAAAATAAGAATAAAGGAACAGACATCACTTTATCCAAAAAACAAATCAAAAAAAATATAGAACGCGGTCCCCTTGCGTTCGATGGTTTAGACATCATTGAATTTGACGACAATGGAACTGTCACACTGTTGAAAAATCATCCTCTATCTTAAATACAATTTAATCTAATCAATGTAGATCAATGTAATTCTTTATCTACTCTAATAGTATATGACGGCTCATGGAGTGACACTTTCACTGGATCAATAAAAGAAGATTGGAAAAACATACAAAGAAAATTCATCTTTAACAATTAGATTATCTAATGAAGAATTGTCTGGTAATGATCTACTTATATTGAAAAAGTCACAGATCGACAAACTGAATAAAGCCAAAAATAAGAATAAAGGAACAGACATCACTTTCTCCAAAAAACAAATCAAAAAAATATAGAACGCGGCCCCCTTGCGTTCGATGGTTTAGACATCATTGAATTTGACGACAATGGAACTGTCACACTGTTGAAAAATCATCCTCTATCTTAAATACAATTTAATCTTATCTATTATTATAAATATGAATAAAGAATTAGACATCAATGATTTTTCCGATGATGAACATTTTAGTGAAGAAGAATTTTCTGATTCATCCGACGAAGAATATTTCCCTTCAGAAGAAAGTTCCGAGATGAAGAAGAATCTAACGAAGACATTAGTGAAGAAGATTTTTCTGACAACGACACTATTTTGGAAATACATTGAAAAAACCCTATTTCTCTAATACAAAATAAATCACAAAAAACCACCTTCCTTAATTAAATATAATTATAGTTTTTCTAATCTATTATTATATGACTACTTATCATCCTCATGGTGTTAAACTTTCACAGGGACAGAAAGAAAAGGTTGGAAAAGCAATTAAATCAAATACAGCTATAACAATACGGTTATCACATAATGAATTATCTGGACCAGACAAACTTATGTTGACAAAAACACAGATCAAAAGATTGATGAAAGCCCAAAAAATGGGAACCGGTGCCGATTTGAAAATATCGAAATCACAAATCAGAAAAGCTGTTGTACACGGGGGTTCTCTTTGGACAAGTCTTTTTTCTCTTGGAACAAAACTATTACCATATGCAACTACAGCTGTACCAAAAGCAGCTCCAGCATTGGCAACAGGTGCTCTTTCAGCTCTTGGGAGTATGGGAATTAATAAACTATTTGGGAAGAAACAAAAGGGAGGTTTTCTTATTCCAAACAACAAATTGTCTCAGTTATTGAATTATAAAAATTTGTTGAATACTAGACAAATAGCTGATCTTGTTAGTTCAATGCAGTCCGGCGGACAACTTATTATTACTCCAACAAAGACACAACAAGGAAAAGGACTCTTGGGAACAATATTAGCCTCGATCGGGATCCCAATTGTAATGAAAGCCTTGACTGGAAAAGGTTTACATGTTGAAAGCCGTCGTCCGAGACGATCAATACCCGTACATGTCCCAGATTCAATTGCAATGAATAAAAGTGGTGGAAAACATTTGCAAATGCCGCCACCAGTTGTAGGTACATGGGACCAAATTCCAATTGGAATGGGTGTGAAAAAAAAAGAACTAAAAAAAAAGACCTCAGGAAAAGGACTTCTGTTAGGCCCCAATTCACCTTTTACCAAAGCAAAAATACCGATTCTCGGAACAATACTCTAAGATTCATAAATAAGCCATTATCCAACTTTGATTTATTAGATTGGGTTAAAAAATTGAGAATTAAACATTTTAGAGGAGTTTATTCAAGGGACTCGTTACCCAATAAAATAAATAAGGAATGTGGAATTGTGAATTTAGATTCTCAGATTGGACCTGCAACTCATTGGGTATGTTATAGAAATATAGATGGGTTTTATTGTGAGTATTTTGACAGTTTTGGTTTAATGATGCCGATTGAAGTTCAAAAATATGTGGCTAAAAGCAGAAAACAACTCGTATACTCTGGAGATGAGATACAAGAGCGTGATTCAGTTTTATGCGGATATTGGGTCCTATATTATCTTCTCGAGAGACAAAAAGGTAGATCAATTCTAAATACAATACATAACTCCAAATTCGCGAATGACAATCATAGATTTATCATAGACTACTTTGAAAATATATAATTTATATATATGAATAGATTAGTTGAGATTAAAGTTAAGTTAAATGAAAATCAGAGAATTAGAATTAGAAATAATGAGAATCAAACTATAGTTATAAGATTGAAAAAGAATTGTTTACACGGCGGCGATATTCTGCATGTTTGTGAAACAACGAGAATTATGTTAGAAGAACGAAGAATTCGGCTTAAAGGTATTGACATAAAAATATTCCCTAAACAAGACATTGAAATAAAGGATAATGGTGATTTGTATTTGGCATATTAATCTAACTTATATGTATAATAGTAAAATCATATTGCATTAAACAAAAGAAAGTCACTGAATGTGTACCTGGAAGTGAACGGTTTGAAATGACTGAAAATGGTAGAACTCTTATGAAATGCAAATGTGCTGAATGTGGAATCACGAAAACAAAATTTGTTAAAAAAAGGGAAACTAATTAGCCCGTCTGAAGGTGCGGGCATACTAGATACAGCTGCTGATATGGCATTAACTGGAGCTATTCAGTATGGAATTCCATACTTAGCAAAAAAAGGTGTAGAAATGGGAAGATATGGGGTTTCAGAATTAATGAGAAACCCTAAAATTCAAAAACGCGCGATAGATTATAGCATAAAGAAAGCATCTCCCATTTTACAAAAAGTTGGCTCAGAGGGCTTAAATCAACTATCAACTAAGGTGCGTCCTAATATTCGTTATAAAACAGATATAAAGGGTTGGATTATACACGAGGTGGCGCAATTGACGTAAATAAATTATTAAAATCTGGAGTTGCAGGCAGTCCGTGGCAAGTGGATGTGAAAAAAGGAATTCAACTCCTGAAAGATGCCCTTCAACCAACCAACTATTCGGAAAAGGATATGAAAGAACGTGTGAAAAAATACAAACAATTATACGAAATTGCAAAAAAGAACGGATACACGAAATCTTATAATTCATTTATAATAGAATCGGGATTTGGTTCTAAGCCAACTTATGTGATTCCTGGTTTTTCAGGGTCTGGAATAGCAGATTTATTTGATCCGAGATTTGTGTCTCAAGGTATGTTAATTCCACGTCCTCTAACAGATCCTAAAATGATGGTAAAAATTGGTAAATTCTTTGATAAAAAATTTGGTGGAAAAATTGATATACACGCAATGATTGGTAAGCTTCCAAAACCAAAATCAGGTTGGACGCCCGGGAATTACAAGTATATGGGTCCATATAATCCCCTTGATGAACAGTTGGAGTATGATAAAAACACAGGCGAGGTTACAAAATGGAATGTTAAACTTTACAATAAGGTGGATGAAATAGCAGCTTACCATGATATTTGTTATGATATGGGAAAAATAAAGGTGATTGTGATAGAACAATGGTAAAATCTCTTGACCAAATACCATAAGGTGAAATGCCAAAATGGGGTCAAATAGCTAGATTCTTAATCAACACAAAACAGAAACTTGGTCTCGGTGTTTCAAAAAACGGAAAAAGCCGTCGAGGGAAGAAAACTGGCAAGAAAAAATAGCAGATGAATTGCATAAAACCATAAAACGCAACTTTACTCGACGGCGTGTGATTGTAAATAAAATTGATGAAATATGGGCTGCTGATCTTGCTGAAATGCAAAAATTCAGTAAATGGCATAAAGGTTATAAATATCTTTCGATGGTTATCGATGTTTTCAGTAAATATGGTTGGATTGTTCCTCTGAAGGATAAAAGGGTGAAACTGTAACTGAAGCATTCAAAACCATCTTCAGAGATAGAAAACCACAATATCTATGGGTCGATAAAGGTAAAGAGTTTTATAACAAACACTTGAAGGACTTGCTAGAGAAAAATGGGATACATATTTACTCCACCGAGAATGAAGAAAAGTCCTCAGTGGTTGAAAGAGGGAATCGAACAATAAAATCCAAAATGTGGAAGCAGTTCACTGTCCAATTCAACACACAGTACATAGACATATTACCTAAAATATTAAAACAGTACAACAATACAAAACATTCAAGCACAAAGATGACACCCACCGAGGCTTCGAAGAAAAAGAATGAAGGAATAGTGTATTTTAATTTATACGGTGAAATGTAAACATTACAACATAAACCGAAATTTAAAGTAGGTGATAAGGTTCGAATATCCAAGTATAAACGGAATGTATTCGACAAGGGTTATACACCAAACTGGACCGAAGAATTATTCATTATAGATAAGATCCAATACACTAACCCAATCACAAAATAAAGGATCTCAGAGGTGAAGATATTGAAGGTAGTTTTTATGAACCTGAATTATTAAAAGCCAAACAAAATGTTTTCCGTATTGATAAAGTCATTCGAAGAGATTACAAGAAGAAACAAGCTTTAGTAAAGTGGAAGGGATATAGTGATGATTTCAATAGTTGGATCCCATTCAGGGATTTAAAACATATGTGAAAAATAATCTAACTTATATATAATATATGATGAGTGTGCAAAAATATTCTTATAGTAATAAAGAATTAAATGTATTAATAGATTGTTATCTTGATGATAAAAATGATATATGGTTTAGAGGTATAGACATTGCTACTATTCTAAAATATAAAAATCCACAAAAAGCTATCAGAGATCATGTTGTATCTGGTGATAAACTCTTGAGAGACCATAAAATAATCACAAATTCACGGGTGAACGAAACGTTCTGTCGTGCTGAGACGGTTGAAAAAAAACTTTCAAATGTTTTTTTTTTATAAACGAATCAGGATTTTATTCACTTTTATTATCATCCAAAAAACAAGAAGCTGAAAAATTTAAATATTGGGTTACATCAAAAGTATTACCATCAATCAGAAAACAAGGATATTACAAGCAGTTCAACGACAGAAACAATAATATGCTATTGATTGAAAATGAAAATGATTTACACTACAAGATTGTATCATTTATCAGAAAAAAATATGAAGATGCTTTAATGATTGCTGGTCTCGGTGAAAATCAAATAAGCTCGAATATGAGAATCAAGAGTTATAACAAAGGATATATGGCTGGACAATGTGATTTGATGTTAATGAATCCAACTAGAAAATACAATGCTTTGTGTCTTGAATTTAAAAGTCCAACAGGCGTGTACCAAGTGTCGGATAAACAAACAAATATGAAGCAGTTATATGAAAAAAACAAGTGTAAATACATCATGAGCAATTGTTTTGAAGATTTAATTTACGAAATAACCAAACACATGCAGGAAAGCAAATCGTATTTATTACGCAGAAGGAAAAACCCTTAACTTTATCTAACCTATATATAATAAAGAGGTTAGTGTTCTCACACACTATTTTGCTACAATTTGGTAGCCAAGAATATCTATTGTTCCTGGCTATTATAATGTCCATAAGCGAAGCTATCTATGCCATTAATAAGAATATATCTTTTATCATCAAAACAGCTGAGTGAAACTTTATTAATTTCATAAGATCCCAACTGATGGCTTTGACTCCTTATGGTTTTCATTCTATGATACAACTGTTATTCTCAAATAATACATTCTTGTAATCCTCGTGTTTGATATCTTTTTTAATGAAAATTTTCTTGATACCTTTTGCAGTTTTCCCACCACCTTTTTGATTGTCTTTTATATAACTGTACATCTTTGATCTCAAACCGATGAATTCAGTTATCGGAATTCCAGCAGCCTCATCCTTGAATTTACCAATCACTTTTTTGTTTGTTTTATCGAAGAACTGATTGTTTTCAGGATAGTCGCTGTTATCAAATTTATCTTTATTATTCTAAAAATCTTGATACACATCATCAGCTTCGATTTCATAAGTTAAGCTATCCGTGTCTGTGAATAATAATTTAGCTTTATCTCCATACTTATTTCTGATGTAGTTGTAATGAAAATCATACATCAGCGTTTTGCTTAAATCCAAGATACACATTCCCACATATGCCGGCCTGTTGAGGAAAAGTGTTTCTTTAATCCTATGCACCGCCACAAGATTTTCATTGAAGATCTTACTGCTGACAAATGTTGGTTTAGATGTCATTTTCAACAATTTTTTTTCATCCGTCACAAGACTGACATCAACTATCTTTCTAAGATTCTCCATTGTTTTACCGAAAACTGAATTATTCATTAACTTGAAAAAGTCTTTCTCAAATGCATTTTTAGCACTTGTTCTTTTTACTGTATTAAAATCAATATATTGTTTCAACCAATGAGACTGATTGAATTCAAGTACTCTATGAACTTTTGTAACTTTCAATCCAAGATCCATACACAGGTGAAGATTTCTGTAATAAAGAACATACTTCTCCTTATTTTTCAAAGTTGGGATGAGCTTATGAACTAAACCAGTTGATATATTGTATTTGTCTGCTATTTTTTTACAATAGTCAGATAGCATGCTTTCAGTTAATTTAATCTTTTCAGGTCCAAGTGGGTAATCATTATGCAAATCATGTAATTCTTTATTATATTCAAGATCAACTTCAAGAATTAAACCTTTTTTATTGTCTTCTTTGTATTTAGCCAGGTCTAACTCATTAATCTGTTTTTGTGTCATCCATCTAAAGCCACCTGTTGGTAAATACTGGCTCATTGCCCAACCATACAAATTATTAGCATCAAGATACATGATGTATTTTGAGGGCGCCTTCTCATCATACTCTTTCATGTACTTATTATTTGCTTTTCCATATCGATTGGCAATATAACTGATTCCACCACGCATTCCTTTTTCAATGAATTGAAACATATCAATATCTGTCATTAACTTCAGTTTGATGTCAGTCATCTTTAACATTGCATCCCAGGATAACCCAGGAGATGTGAAATAATGACAAGGGTCTAACTTGTAGTATTCAAGACAAGTTTTTCGGAAGTTTTCGAATTCATCAGCTAGAAGCAGGATGTCAGATTTTAGACACAAAACATGATATTCTCCCATACTTTTTATTTTGAATGCATTCCAAACGTTTTGAGCATGTTTATAATCTTCGTCTGAAATATGTTCACGATTTAATATGCTGTAAAATTCTTCTTTTATTGGTAGCTTTTCATTGAATTTATCAAAGCTATCCATGAAGTCGTATGGATAAACTCCTTTTTGAGACATTAAATTAAGCTTCTTACCCTTGAATTTTTTAGAGGTATATTTTAATGATTCTTTTGGAAGATTACTAACTAGTTTTTCCAAACTGGAGCTCATAAATTGGAAACTGTCAATGAAGGTTAAATAATTACCAAGTATGAAAGCCATATATTTTTCCATATTATTGGGAATCGCATTGATGTTCATTTGACACTTTTCACCTCTCTTATTTGTGTAAGTGTGATTTTTGACCATCTCACCAATTTCTTGCATTATGAAATGTGAATCATAACCTCGGAGATCATGGAATATAACAGGAATTTTTTCAGTTATTTTAAAATTGAGATTACAATCTTGATGAGCTGATCCTCTATACTGGCCAGTAATGTGACAGTGATCTCTGACTTTTATATCTGTGTCAATATACTTTTTATCACAAATATGACAACTATCAGCTTTTTGAAATTCCTTTTAATTATCCATTGTCATTTTCATGGTTTGTTAAACTCCTTTTTTATAACATTTTTGCAATATTTAACTTCATATAACATGTCTTCCATAAACTTATACACAGCTTTTTCACCTCTATATGTTTTCAGTGATTTGGTGTATTTATCATCATAACAACAAACAACCTTGTATCCGTAACCACAGTCTGTATGCTTTTGATAAGCTTCAGTGTATGATTTATCATTATTGGGTTGGCATCCAGACACTTTTTCTGTGATGGCTTAAAAATCTGCATATATTACAAATGGTACTGGCAATTGTTTGTGAAAATTATTGAATTTCAATATGTTATCACCTTTTGCTGGCATTTTAATTGCCTGAGGTCCATTTATTTGAATACAGTTTTCTTTATGATCTGTTAAGATCATTTCAGAACTAAAACACTGTAAACAATGCATACAAAAGAGTTTTCGATGGTGGCTTTTTGTTTGATTAAACATAAACTTATTAAAGTCTTTCATTAAAACATAATGTTTGTTTTCATTTTCTGTGATCAATAACTGATTCATACAGTCTTTGTTATTTTCTTTTGATATATATATTGGGTAAGGTTTTTCATTTTCATACCCAAATACATTAATTGTAATGTTGTTTTGTTTTTCAATTCTATTATAATCTTTTAATGAAACAGGGAATTCAATTCCTGAATAATCTAACTTATTAATATATTGTCTATCAGATTTTTTTATTCTCCCTGGGTATTTAGCTTGTGGATTTTAATATCTGATATGACACCATCTGAAACATTCATTATCCTCATTCTTCAAATTGATTAATCTTTTTGCTGAATTTTGTAATTCTGTAGGTAGTTTAATATATGATGAGCCTTTCATTGGCTGATATAACACAACATTGAGATAATGACTGTCAAAAGATTGCACAACCCATCCAGATCCCTCAGATATCCAAACAGCTACCTTGTTTAATATGTTTTGCTTTGTTGCTTCGAGAATAGATTTGATTTCGTTATTGTTCGTTATTGTTTGAGTTGGACTGTTGAAATAGGCGGTACTATATATTATTTCCTTATCTAACATTTTTGTGAATGTTATCTTCAGTGTTTCAACAAATTTCAGTCCTTTCATGGATTTTAGTAAATTTGTGATATAGTATGCAATAGCCTTTCTTGTGTTTTGTAGTTGTACTAGTGGATCTTTGTTATCCCTAATGCTAATTTCAAATGATTTGGTATAACCTTTCAGAGCTTTGCTCTATTTTGGTTCTAGGTTGTGCTACTGGTTTTTGAACTACCTTTTTGGTTCTTGATTTAGGAACTGCTCTATCCCTAAATTCTAATGGTGAAAGAATAATATTGCCTTCATAATCTTGAACCATTTGATTTACACTCTTGCGAGGTGTTGGAATTGGCTTATTTTTATCTTGCTTTAATATCAATTTTATTAGCTGAGATTTTGATAATTTTTCAAGATCACTCTTAGTTCCAGCACCTATAACTGATTTTTTATTCACATCTTGAATCATTAAATCGTTATACATATTGTTTATATTATTTGATTGCGTTTCTTCAACTTCTTTATTTAAAAATTGAATGTATTGAAGCACTAAATTAATATGAAAAATAAATTCTTTATCCGATTCTTTATCCAATTCTTTATTTAAACCTTTAATTATTAAATCATTTTCATCATCTTCATCATTAAAATCATATACAACTGATTTTTTGCATTTTTTCTATTTTTTTTGTCTTTCATCTTTTTCAACCTCTATTAATTTATAATTAATTTTATTTTTCATTGCAATATTAATAAAATGTGTAGATTTCCAATTCATATCTATATAATCTTTTAACATATCATATGAATATTTAATACTTTTTTCAAGTTCAAATAATAGATCATCTTTATTAGCTTCATATTTTTTTGTAGTTGAATATAAACAACCTTTATAATTAGTTATCATCCTTAAATAGTCCTTATCATCGTGAAACATTCTAAACGTATGATAGAACTCGATATTTTCATGTTTTTCTACTAAAAAGTACATAAAGTTATATATTTCATCAATTTTTTTAGATATTATATTCATATGATTCTTTCATAATTTATCCTCACAATCAATTCTTAAACTAACTGAATTTTCTTCGTTAAAACCATGGTAACCTTTTAATACACTAATTTCCATTATACTATTACTATAGTTATTATTTTTACCATTGAGCGTTTGAATCTGATTAACCATCAGGCGTTTATCAGAATTTTGATTTTGGCGATTAACCTGAATAAAATTTTTCTTACTGACCATAGGTACTATACTATAGTGACATTTCTTTAAGTACCTTTGGGTCTCTCACTAAGACTATCGAAATTAGCTGTTTCTTCGGTAATACGAAACTATTTCATTCGATGGTTGAAACTATTTTATTTGTTAGCTGAAACAATTAAAATTAGCTGTTTTTCTAGGACTACTGTTTGAAATTGAATAGTACTATTATTTTTGAACGTTACTTGGGTAATACTGATTAAAAAATGTGATGGCACTGAAAGTATTGAAATTGAGCTTTACACTAAAAATCAGACTAAAAAAATGGTCTCGTCAGCCTAATCACTATACTACTTATGTCGATATACACTGTAACCCATCTACTATTCACAAAGCACGGGTAGTTTCAAAAGCTTCCTTTCTGTTCTCAACAATGTAAATTAGCAGTTACATGAGATAATTTAAATAAAGACTCCCCTGCAAATGGGAGACACAATAAAATATCTCAGTCTCATGCATATATATTACAATAAGATTATCAGCAGATGAAAACTTGGAGTGGGTTCTTTAAACCGGTATAAAAGACAGATAAAGGATTTCCTTGCTGGTAAACCACATAGTTCAACTACTGTTTCATTTAAAAGAATTAATACATCTTAAACAACATAGCTCAACCTCACAAACAAAAACCTACTCCAAGTAACCACATGTGCCCTGAATGCATTTTTGTTATTCACTAACTAAAATTAATTAACTCCAAGTGGCACGTGACCATTTCCTGTGAGCAAATGCCATGTTTCAACAAATAGCAGTTGTACTGTCCTTGCATTGAAAGAAGTTATATTCTTCTACAAATAGGAGAACAAATTAAATACACTGTACATGTATCTGTGTCCAGAATAATACTTATGAGGAAAGGAAAACTTGGAGTGAAATCTTTGAACAGGCATAAAAACTGATGGTCCACCATACTCAAAGTCTTTTGCGTGCCAAACAGACAACGGCTTTTCAAAGCCAAAGTCCTGTTCTAAGTGATGACTTAAATCAGTTTACAACTGCAAAAACATGAATACTCTGCTTTCCATTGATCTCCAAAATGTGAACAATAAATTTAATAGTAAATAATTTCAGGTCTCATCATTCTGGAGTTAATGACTTCATTGTCACCAGACAAAGACGCAATAATGTAAGCAGATCAGTGGGCAAAGTCTTGTGCCTGCTGTGGAACCATACCTCTGACGACGAACTGACAAAGACTTATACTTCTTGTAAAGAGAAGCCAGATTCAAATATGCTTCTGTCATTTCTGGATACATGGTCATGTACACACAGTGCAGTGTGCTCAGTTCATCAAGAGGTCAAGACTTCACAGTTTGTAGGAGCTCTCAAAACAAATTGACGTCAAGTCTGCAAATAAGGATTGCTTTCTACGGAAGGGACCACAAGAGGGCATCATAAGTTCTGGCGGTAAGACAGTCTCTTCAGAAATCCCGTTGGTTTCAATCTGTGCTTTGAGGTTAAATGAGAAGAATTTACATGTAATCCTCTGGAATATTATACTGCATATTTTCCAGAATACCTGAAGTCAGAAGCCTGTGCATGATTTCTATTTCTTCAGTCTTATTGTTTGTATGGTAGGAGCTCAGAATACCATCAGTATACTGTTCCAAGCTAAAAGTCCAAAAATGCTGCCATTAAGTTCTCTACGCAGTATTTCAGGTGTAGGTGAAGATGCATATTTGGTGTTATAACCAATTCACCATTTATAATGGTCTCACATTCCCTAAGGAACTGCAAAAGCTTGCAATCTGCAACCATCATGTCTGTTTTTGTAATACAGGGCTTACAATGGAGCGGCAGGCTACTCAATAGAAAAAAAGATCGCCTATCCTTTCTTGAGTCTTCTCCAAACCTGCCTTTGAGATTATGTCATTCTCAATCCATTTATTGAAGACTTCTTTGCATGGTTGTTCCAAGGAACAAGTTATGCGTTGGGGCAATCGCACACATTTCAACACTGGTGTAATATGGAAGACAGTGCATCTGACATCTGACTTGCAAGTTTCTCAGCCGCATTCTCAGACGTACGCATTCTCAGAAGTGCAGTTCTTCACTCGGTAGGCATCTCTTCGGTGCTGCTTTGGAGATCTGTTTGGCCATTCATCTCGGTTATCAAAACCACTATACAGTGTTCCTTTTCTCTAACAAACCACCTGGAAACTTCTTGTAAAAATGAGAGCAGCCTCTCTTCACACTGTGACCAACGAATCCACATAAATTTCCGTGCTGCTGAAATATATGAAGTTAAGCACAACACAGCTGCCTGAATTACTACTTCTGTAAGAGTAGATAGCCATTTATAGATGTTCACTTAGACCCCCTTCCAAAGAGCATTCAGTTCGTCAACAGCAGGCTCAAGAAGGTGATTCAGAGATTTTGGCTCATGTTTGAGAGAAGCAATAATGCCAACTAGTATTGTCTTGGTAAATTCATCAACACAATGTAAATTACTCCAACAGAAAATCAATTTAGATTTTCATCGTAAGGGCACATTAATGGTCAAGGAAGGTCAAATAACGGTTAATATATTACTGCCTTTGCAAATGCCAGACTGTTCCCAATTTCCCCATCACAAGCACCAGCATACATTTGACCATCTACATTTATGCTTGTCCAGTTTTTACAAAACTGATGTGCATGTTAGCGTTTAAGCAATGTTTCTGGAAATCAATGATACTCTTACATAAAAGTATAAGTCTTGATAGCATATAATTTGGTGTTTGCATTCCTTAGCACAACCTTCTGCGCAAAGTGATACACTGCAACTGTAAACTTTTTGGTGGTTTCGCTCAACATTACCAGAAATCAGAGTCACATTACGTCATGGATACCCCGCATGAATCAAGTGGAATGCTAAAAATGGCTTCCCGATGTCATAAAGAAATGTATGTGATCTAAAACAAAATCTCAATTTTTGTCAGTTTAATATACACTCTCTCGTAAGCGGACACCCTCGGGAATTGGATAAAGTGTCCGGTAGTAGAGCTGTCCGTTTACGGGGATTATTCCCATCAGCAGCCGCTTACATGAGAGGTAATTAGCGCGTGTTAATTACATGTTTTATTGGGTAACCAAAAATAGCCACAAACTGAAACTCTAATTTATTGATTTCAAATGTTAAAGGTCGAAAATAAATATTGTTTTTGGCCGGACAGTTGTTTTTTTGTTTTCGTTTGACAGCTTTCTTTCCCGCGGACAAGATTTGACAAAACCGATCTCCACTGTTTTGTTGCTCTGTCAAAGGTCATACAGTATTTTTACTCGGGCTTCGTAGAGCGCCCGAGGTTAAAAATACCGTCCGTTCTTCTTTTTATTCTTCTTTGTCGAGTTTCATCCACAAAGCTTACTTCGGCGTTTCTGCGCAAGCGCTAACTAAACATAACAACTCACAACAGCAAGAATGATACCTGTTGTCACGTATCGGAAAACGTCGATTCACCTTGTGTCTTTGAAGTCTGAACAACTGATATGTTAAGAGAAGTGTCTATACGAATGTTTGCAAGTTCAACTGCGAGAAGAAAGCTTTTAACATGACTAAACTTAACTCCAGATGGACTGCCTTTTTCCCCGTGTCCGCTCCATTAAGATGTACATTTTGTTGAATAACTCAAGTACGGGATATCACTCACCCCTGAGACTTTGACAGGTAGTTTATTTACTATTTTTCCACAATATCCCAATTTCTAGTTTTAGAATGATAAGCGATTAGTTTTTACTTGTGTGACTTGAAACTGACCGCAGAAACGTTCCTTTCTTATGTTTCAAATGACCCTGGATTGACGTATTTGTAAACAGTTTCACTCTGCTGATTATTTTTCTCCTCACATTTCACCGAGACTCAATTAACGTTCATGCGAAAAAATCCTACATTGTTCGATAAGCGTTTCCTTTGTCAAGCAATTATCCATCGAAGCGAAAACAAGTGTGCTTAGTTTTTTTGGAATTAATACACTATCTTTATTGTATTACATTACGATGAACCTCTGTGGCCTAGAGTTCACTGTTCCTGCCTCTGACTCAGCTAATCCGGACTCGATATTTATTAGTGGCATATATCGCGGGCCTTTTTTGTTTTGTTTTGTTTTGTTTTTTTTTTTTTTTTTTGTTTTTTCTCTTTTTCTTCTTCTTTTTTTACAAGTTTTATAATTATTGTTCTCAATGGTTGAGCTGTAAAGCAATTTTGTAATTTTAGGGGGATATATATGTTGATAGGGGTCTAAAGAAATAGACTCCAACACAAGCTAAGTGCAATGCGGCCGACGTATGAAAGAGAGACTTACCTCTATTCTTTTGTTTAAAGCTAAATTATGGATACAATACTGTTTTTTGCAAGCCCGAGTTTAGGTAGCCTCCCACGCAGTCGTTTTTAGGGGACTCGTATTTCACCTCCTCCCCACTAACGCCTGCTTACCCGAAGCCAACATTCCTTTCCCATTGTTTGGCTCGTGGGCGTCCTAGCCAATCACGATCGAGCAACTGGCAAGCCCTGACAGGTAAAATTATTGAACCTAATGCGTGTTTCTTTGTAAACGTATCAAAGCGCTGGAGCCGATTTGTTTTTGAGTAATACGATGTGTTACGAGAGACCTTTAAAACTTGTAAACGCGAATAAGAATTTAGACGCGACCGAGTTACAAATTTGAAGCATTTATCAGTCCATCAAACGTAGAGTAAACCGGCGTGAAATTATCACACATGGCACAACAACAAAGCTGGATCACTGACTCATGGTCCTGCATTAAATCAGATGAAATTCGCCCACACAACGACCCCAAAAAGTCCTGGAGAAGCGGCCAAAGGTTATCAAACACCGGTGACATAGACTGTGCCAATTCGTATGCTTTTTTCTTCAGTTCACGCGATGCGGACGGTAAAATTATGTAGCTTGCTGCCTCGCCGTTCGCTCGATCCATTGCGCGCTGTGGTCTACCGATGGCAAAGTCTCCTTCCTTCAAAATTACTCAGACTAACCGACGATACGCCAATACTTCTTAAATAACTGACTTGGCCCTTCATCAAATTCACGAGAGGTGACTACAGCAGCTACAACAGGACCAGGAGTAGCGGCGAGGATATCGAAGGTTGAAGGCGAAGCTTGGTAAATAAGTGGCTATCGTAACTAGTGGGCAAATTGACGAAAATGTCGCTGTTTCCTCTGACAAATTCTTAAATTGAAGTCAGTTGATAGGCATTCATAGAGGAATTCTGAACGCAGAGTACACGGTAATCAGAGCTCGCTCAAGCTCTGTCTCTGCAATGTTGAACTATAATTCGCGCGAGGCCAAGGTCAACCTTCCAGAATTTAGTAGGTAAAATGTGATTGGCCAAGCGGCGGGAAAGGAATGTTGGCTTCGGGTAAGCAGGCGTTTGTGGGGAGGAGGTGAAATACGAGTCCCCTAAAAACGACTGCGTGGGAGGCTAGAGTTTAGGTTAATTGTAGTCTCTTGTTGTTGATTAATTGCAAATTAAACACAAATTTCATTGCCAAGTGTCGATTATTACACATGGGGTGTTCGCTTACGAGAGAGAGAGTAAACAAAAGAAAAATCCAATTTTTCATTTTCAAAACTGTCCGCGTCCGCTTGCGAGAGAGTGTCCGCTTACGGGAATATGTGAATACAGAGTTTGACTGGGATGTGAAAAGGCCGGGGGATTGAAAAAAGTGTCCGTAAGCAGAGCTGTCCGCTTACGAGAGTGTCCGTTAGCGGAGAGTTGACTGTATTAAATTGTATTTGCCCACCTTTCGCTAATAAATAATAAAAGCGAAAGTTTTTTACCGTTTCGTTCGTTCTTGGCGCCGCCAAATAGCGCTAAAATAACAAGGATTTACGGTTGTACTTGCTTTGTAGTTTCATCAAAATACCGTCACTTACCTTGAATTAAAAGCTTTGAGCTGTCCGTATGTTTCATGCTTCCGACCCCTCAAAAGTTTCTTCAAATTACGATCTTTGTAAGTAAGTTAAATAAAACCTTCCATGATAAAATAGCGGCATCCAATCAACACCGAAAAAAAGCCTTTTTCTCGAGTGGATATAGCTTTCATCTGGGCGCGTGAATGGTTCCCGTGGGATGCGAAGAAACGTGAAGAACAACCACTTTCCATCGCACAAAAAAGCTGCCATACTTATTTCAGCTTAGCAGCCTAGCATTTTCACGTTTTCTACCGCTGTTTAAAATATCTGCAGTCTCCTAAATGCGAACTTACGAATGGAAAACTACTTGTAAATCAAAGTGCTCTGTGAGCAAACTCGTGAATTGGAGAGATGAATCAAAGTATATTTTAGATTATGTTTGAGGTTATCTAGTTTAGGGAATTTTGTGGTTTATTGTCATATTTTTAAATAGTTTATTTTTTCCTGGGAGCATAACGTGATGTAGACATAACACAGTCGATACACAGTAGAACCTTGACGAGCAGACCTTCAGACGCGAGTTCGACTCTCGCTGGAGGCACTGAAATTTTATTTAGTTATTATTTCCTTTCTTTTTTCTTTGTTTTAAACGATACTATAAATGAATGCCTTGTATTTTTATCGTTTCGCTCGTTACATGCACATTTACCGCACCGTAACCGTGCTTCAACGACCTCCGTTTCGGTAAAATCAATATAAAGTCTACATGAAGTGAAAATTTGTTCTCCTCATCGATTTTACGATTCTTGATGTTCTCATTTTCGGTAGCCGAAATTTCGTTAGCCTTGCATCTTTTAATTTAGATCTTTAGAACAACTTATCTTCGTTAAACATGGACGGCAATTTAAAAGTAAGCCGCGAGCGTACCTCATTTGCATAAAGTTTACAGCCCATCGATCGAGCGACACATTTTCCCCATCATCCACGATAACTCGTGTTGCGCATGCGCAATTCACGAGTTAAAAATTGAATTCCACTAAAAGTATCTTTTGTTTTGCTCGACTTCGAAATGAAAGCCCTTTGCTTCTAGCTTAAAGTCACTCAATCCCCTTTGTCTTTGATTATGAAATGAGCCTCTAAATCCAAGGTGGAACAATAATTTAATATTTTGTAATCGACCCACCTGGCAAATATCTACCTTAGCCCCATGCTTTCAGAAATCCGACGCCAAACAGCATGCACTCTAGTACTTGAAGAAACCACTGACCAAGAATACTACGGGAGTAAATGTCTTTGATTTCGGGTAATGAGGAAAGGACACATCGTTGACGACAATTTCATCCATCTGGTACAGTTTAGTGTATTTTGTGCAAACCAATTTACAAAAGAAAATGATCCCAATCAATTTGCACAAAACTTCTTGCAGAGTAGATTGGTCTCCAGAACTAAATACAAATCTGAGTATTCCTTAATCAGTTGACCAAATATGCAAAACAATAATTGCTGAAAAAAATTCAGCAGCAGTTCAATAGCATTGTCACTTACGGTACATACACGTGGTTCTTGTGCTGACTCTATAAACGCTGCTGATTTGGGTCAGATGAAGAAACTTAAGGGGCAATTCCACTTCTTCTGATGGGGTAAATCCTTCAAGTCGCTAGGTTTAGGGACCAAGTAGTCTGTACCTTCATCTTTAGAAAAGATACAGTACTTTCATCATCAGAACTGTTGGGAGGAGGCTTACCAGAGTCCAATTGTACCTTTAGCTGAGGAAAAAAAAAACACATAGAAAGCTATAAAGAAGATTTGAAATGTCCTAAAATAATGTAACTACCTACAGGCATTATTTTTTGTTTAGTTTCATATACATGTATATTTAGTTATATCCATTTAGCTTAGGTGTAAAGATTACTGTTCTTTGGTAAGAAACTAATCCCTAATTTCAGTCTATAGATGCTACACTTGTCCAGTACTTCAACCACATGAAGAACTTAGACTGGCAAAATAGAACTTGAATTTGCTGCAAGATTTTTGTTTCTGGGAAACGATATAAACTTTAAATATCAAACAAAAGATATAATCTAATGTAAGCATAAACAGACGAAAAAATACCTTAGTATACTAGGCTGGTACAATAGTTTTTGCTTGGTTTTCACCCTTACAATGTGTGTTATGTAATCATTTTAAACTCTATAAACTGCAGACTTGAAAGCACTAGCCTAAAATGAGTTACAACCAGCTCAGTAAATGTCACTCCAGCCACATCCCACAAGCTTTACGTTTTCAGTAAATGAACTGACTGACTTGTGCTTAAAGTGCAACTAACCCCAAAATATTTTTTTCGCTTAAATAAATCTTTGCACCTGTACGAAACGTATTGCGCCGTTTTGAGCCTTTTAAAACCAAATATTGACTTTTTATAGGCTGCAAAAGTTACGAAATTTAGCCATCATCTGTCCCACGACCGAGCTAGTAAGGGGCATGGGTCTATTCCTTACATGACGTCACAAACCGATTTCCATCGCATTAAGTCTTTGTAAACATGCATGCAAGCAGTTTGTGACGTCATGTAAGGAATAGACCCATGCCCCTTACTAGCTCGGTCGTGGGACAGATGATTCGTAACTTTTACAGCCTATAAAAAGACAAGATCTGGTTAAAAAAGGCGCAAAAAGGCGCGGTGTGTTTCGAACAGGTGTAAAGATTTATTTAAGCGAAAAAAATATTTTGGGGTTAGTTGCACTTTAAGTTTGGGAATAAAACAGTATAATTTCACTGCTGCTTTCTGTGACTAATTGATTTATATTCATGTTAATTTCTCCTTTTCAAGGCCCATTGTCATGAGCAACATGTGCTGCTCAAAATTCACCAATTACAAATTGAATACTGAGAAAATGAAAAAAAAATCTACCATTTATTATTTCATAATATTGTTGTAAAATTGTTAAGATTCTGTTTGTATGTCAGAGATTTCGGTAACTGTCTGAAATTTGAATTTGATCACTGTTTATCAGCTCCAGTTTTGATTTTCAAAGTCAGATTAAAATGGTAATGTTTGAGAGCCTTATTAAGTAAAGTATTCCCTGGAGAACCATTAATTTTTTTCAGACCAAGCAACAAAAATCTTTTGAAATGCCTAAACAGTTTTTGGCCATTACTCCTCATAATCCTCTCATAGGCTCTCTGCATATTTAAGCTAGTACTTGAAGATGAAACAATTAATTGTACAAGTTGATACTTTGTGGTTCAGTACTAGTCCATCAATCACATACATGTATGTTCGAACTTTCATGACCATTATTTTCTCTGCTATTTACTACATTAACCCATTGGCACCCGTGCCGGCCAAAACCGGCCGTAAAAAACTCCCATGCTTCAAAACATTGCAACTTTCTCAATCGCACGAATATTGCCTTACCTGTTAGTTGTGAGCACGAAATGGAATGCCCTTTAAATTTGGATATCCAATAAATGCAAGAAACGTAGCGATTTTTAACAAATATGGCCTTTTGAGTTTGGACAAGAACGAAACTGGCCGTTTTTAACGTCAAAGAGAAACAACAAAAATGCCCCTTTTTGCCTTCATGTTTTTTAAGGAAATCATCGTCGAAAAGCCAAAATTCAACCATCATAACGAAATTCAGTCCTTTTTCTAGCTTAGAAATGACTTATTTTGTTCATATTCTTCTCCCGAGCGTAGATACAGCCTTTTGTTCCAGTGCATTCGGACTTTCCCGACATTTTCAACATCTTGAGCGCATTGCATGCTGGAACTAACGAGAATTTTTGACAGCGCCCGTTCCTTCCCCCAATTCTTTCACATATAAACTAAGTCTACAGCCACTCCGACCTGCCACCAAAATATCCTGCTCGTGGTCATCTTCAGGACTCAGAAATTCCAAAATATGTAGCGGTAGGTCGAGAAATTCATCAATAGTCGAGTCCCAAAGGTACTAAGTGTTCGACCGGCCAAATTCCCAGTTCGTCGAGTAACAAGCCAAATTCAACAACAAAGTACATCACCTTGCTCGATTCTTTGAGAAAGTGGACTCTTAGCTACCGTCACGCTTAATGATGCTCATCAGGCAGCCGCTAAAGATGAAAAATGGCTGTAAATTTAGCAGAAATCGCAAGCAAACCGAACTTGGGCCATTGTTGTCGCTTCACGGATAAAAAATAGCTACGTCAAAATGACGTTTTCAAAAAACTTGAGCCTCCAGTGGCTTAGGACAGCACCGCTTTTCCCTGGTAGTTCAAATAAAGAGTCACGAATTGCTATTCATCGTTTATAGGTGGAAAATCACTCCGAAAATGTAAAAACAGCCGGTAGTCAATGGGTTAAGTGAAACCATCAACATGATTCCATGTTCCTTTTACAGTCTTGCTCATGTTAACCTGTGATAATGTCTTTCTCATTAAGGGCATCAGTTACATGCCATGTGATGGGGGGAAGGTCGGGGGTAGGGGGAAGTAATTTTAAGAAAAGTTGAGAAAAATCGAAACTTGAAGATTTTAAGGTGATTGAAAATTAAATTTGGAGGTTAAAAATAAACGGATGGACAACAAACAGTCCGCCCCCAACCTGACATGGACCTGCCTTGTAGTAGACTGTCTCTGTGTATGTATTTATTCTTTTCTCTTTTTAATTTCTTCATAAAATCAGTTCTTATGTCATTGAAAAATTCCAGGTACTGTTAATATCTTTCCCTTAATGCATTCATATCAGTTTCCAAATGTGTTCCTGAACCAATCCAAGGAAGATCCTGTGCAACTGGCTTAAAGGATGAATTCACATGTTCATCTGATATTTAAAACCACTGTCACTATTTATTTATTACAAATAAATCATGACTGTCGTTTTAAATAGGATAGGAATCTGAGGAATTGGTACTATAAATCAAAATAACAACAAAGCCACAATCAAACCAATCTTGAACTACTACCCATTTTTGACCGAAAACAGTTAAAATTTGTAAGTGCTTAAATTATGTGATCTACATGTACCCTCACTGACCTCGATCACTAAGCAAGTAAATCACGTTTATTACAGTCCATTACAGGTTACAAATCCTAGTGTGTAAGTATACGCGTGCGAATTTGTGTTGTTTGTTACATGCAGCATTAGTTTTTCAATGTAATATCGTGTAACAATCGTGCAATCCTAGAAATGATGTCGAAAAGTATTGAAAATGACAAACATTTATTTTGTCAATTCAAAAACGTTGTGACTCATTCTGACAAGCATACATGTACTGTAAGTCAGATACTTGTCCAATTAAATAGGCATTTTAAAAAAATCTGAACCATTATTATTTTTTTTTTTTAGGCTTCTATTCACGCAAATATGTTTCGAATAAATTTTCAATGTGGTAATAAAAACGATAACAGCGTTCTGATATTTAGAGAAAGTGATTTATATGCATGAATGGCTATAGAAACTGACATGATATAAACCTAAGCCTGATTTTTCACTGGTTTTATTGAGTAGCATATGAGCTCAACTTCGCTTGCACTTGGCAATGACTTGAGCTGGATCCAAGAACATCTTCAGGTACAGACTGGCACGATATTGCACTTAAAGCTTAAGAAAGATGCGCGAATGGTATTGGCCATGTTCTAAACGAGTAAGGGCCTGGGAACAAATCCAAACTTCATTGAAAATCAATGACATTGAACTAAATCGATTCTCATATAAAAGGGTATCTCAAAATAAGCACTTTCAGCAAGTTTGATCATGTTTGGTCGAAAAGTCGCCAGTTGACACTTTTCATGCAATTAGATCTAAAAAAATCCCATGCAAATGTCTCTATTTCGGAAAGTGTGTCCCTCCAAGCCATACAAAGTCTCTAATTTTCACAACTTTAAAATCTTTTGTTTCAGCTTTAATTCGACTGAAGAGCGTCAAAATTCGAAAGGTGACCATTTTTGAGATGCTCTTTTATGTAGTGTAAACAATTTCTTTCGAATCGATAAATTTTCAAACTCATTCCCAGGCCCTTACTCGTTTAGAACATGGCCAATTGCGCATTATGAACGGCATTGCGGGCGATTGCGGGCTCGATGCTTTTTGTTGTCATTGACAACAAGAAGCTTCACCTTCATGAGGCGGGAACTCAACATCAAAATCTTGTTCTAGCTCGCTTTCATTTAGTCCATTACTTGTCGTTATAACCCAACAAGTACAATAGCATCAAATACTTTGGAAATCAGGACATAGTAATACTCGACCAGGAAACCCCAAGAACTGCTCCATGGGAAAACGATCTTGCCGTGAGAAAATTACTGGCGCAAGTTTCGGAAATCGCAAAGAAACCGGATCCTTTTCCATGTAATTCTCTCCGCGGAAAAACAAAGCTTTTGTCGTATTCCTTGCAGTTTCGGGTTCAAAATGAATTCGCACCTTGCGATGAAGCTGAAATCTGCTAAAGCTTTCTATAGCACATCCTCATCTGAAGCCATCCTTGTTGTGATTACTTCACCTCCCTTGCCAATTTATGAATGGCATTGCAAGCGATTGCGGGCTCAATGCTTTTCGTTGTCATTGACAACAAGAAGCGTAACCTTCATGAGGCGGGAATTGACTAAGGACGCATCGCAACATCAAAATCTTGTTCTAGCTCGTTTTCATTTAGTCCATTACTTGTCGTTATAACCCAACAAGTACTTTGGAAATCAGGGCATAATAATACTCGACCAGGAAACCCCAAGAACTGCTCCATGGGAAAACGATCTTGCCGTGAGAAAATTACTGGCGGAAGTTTCGGAAATCGCAAAGAAACCGGATCCTTTTCCATGTAATTCTGTTCGCGGATAAACAAAGCTTTTCTCGTATCCCGACGGTAAAACCGTTATAGCGTCTACTCCGTCATTCCTTGCAGTTTCGGGTTCAAAATGAATTCGCACCTTGCGATGAAGTTGAAATCTGCTAAAGCTTTCCATAGCACGTCCTCATCTGAAGCCATCCTTGTTGTGATTACTTAACCTCTCTTGCCACTTAATGTCTAAATTTAAATGACGGGGGACGCAAAAGTGAACAAATGGGGGTCTTTCGGGCAGGCGTTTCTTTTCCTCTTTCCTTTCCAGTCCTTCCAATTTTTCCTCTCATTTTCTCTCTCCCCATCCTCCTCTCCTTTTACGCCTGCCACGCACGCTATAATCATATGGACGGCTCCTGGTACATACAGCTGGTGAATCTAGCCCAAGGGATGTTTTTGAAGCTTACAGAGCTGTTTCAGATGTTTATGAATGGCTGCATTTCAACTGCAACAGGCTCCCGTATGACCAAACAGGTTACGTAAAAGGACGATACATTGGAGAAAATATTAGATTGGTACAAGATCTGATGTTTTATTTGGAAAATGAAACTTCCCCAGGTATTGCAACGTTTTTTTAGATACCCGGAAAGCTTTCGACACCATTGAATGGAATTACTTGGAGAAAGCTCTCGCGCTGTTCAACTTTGGGCCAGAGTTTTTGCTGCAGTGGCTTAATACTATATGCTCCAACATCTTCAAATGTGTTCTATAAATCAATAGCCATGCTTCTCACTTATTTTCCTTATAAAAACACGTGGAGTGAGACAAGGATGTCCTCTGTCGGGTCTTCGTTTTGTTAGGGACGGACCATTATAAATCTGGAGGTTTATGAAATATTTTCCTCTGCAAACTTTTTATTTTTTTACGCACCTCTGGAAACATTTTTTGTTTTGAACAACACCTTCCTGCAAACAATTTTTTGTATCTTTTTTAACCATATTCTGACACAAAAAGGAGGTTCCCTCTTTACTGCCGTTAATCATTATTTGATTTAATATTTTACGGCAGCGACCAACGAATTGGAAAAAGAGTAATCTACAATGCGGATCGAAATCCATCAATCATTGCCCGCGAACGTTACCTTTTGACACCTCTGAACTTATCTTTTTCGTTTTCTGAGACGTAGAGTAAGATGATTGGCCGCAGTGGAAAGCGAAACTGTTGCTTGAATTTTAAATGTCCAGTCCTTGTGTTTTTGAAAAGCGCAATATTTTAAACTATTTTTCGAAGGAAATTTCAGTAAAGCTACCCATTTCATGTTGGATATGTAAGCTCCTTGTGATAGCTTGTTGTTTCTTTATAAAACACTCACCATTTTAATTCCTACGCAGCTACTGTCGCAAATAAAGAGGATACGACAGGCAATACGCAAAGGGAGTAGCACACTTTTCTGCTATTACGCAGTAGTGGAGCTCTAATTATCCTCTCTACAAACAACTACATACTTTGAGTCTAAATTTCACTTTTGAATTTTTTTTTTTTCATTAATAGGGTACAAGTTTCTCTGACCTCTATGCAAACTATTTTTTATACATATCATTTTTGCAAGCAATTTATTTTGTCTTTTTAGGCCCTGCAAACATTTTTTTCCCAATATTTTCCATACCCCCACCTCCCAGAAAAATAATGGTCCGTCCATTATTGGTGGTGATCTCCTCGCCAGAGCTTCAAAAATTACGATCGCATAAATGGAATAATGGGAAACCATGAAGTAAAAATGACCATGTATGCAGAAGACGCTACGGTTTTTCATATTAACACAGAATCTATTTCGCAATTACTTAAACTCCTGAACCATTTAAAGCTGATTTCGGTCTGGAAGTCGATGCTTCCAAAACTGAAGATAATTATGTGCTTAGAAATAAAATACAAACCGCGGAGATAAACATAGTTAACCAACGCATTTTATATAGACTTGACGTTTCGTATGCTAGGCAACGTATATTTTCAAAAGTGTCCGTTACAATTTTTGAAAACTATTTATATACTTTTAATATAGGGGTTTGGAACCGAGATTAAGAAAAAGTGTGATTGCTTACCATTTGAATGGAATTTCGGTGGATTTTTTTGGACAAATGGAACTGGACTAGTTTCCCTCCGAGGAAACGGAACGGATTGAAGCGTATCATTTGATCCGGAGTTTCGGATGCCAGTGGGCCGGCCGTCTGGGTATTAACAACAAACAAAGGAGTTTCACCGTGAGGAGCCTGGCACTGGTAATTGTGGACAAATTACTCCGGTAAAAGCGATAAAAAGGTAATACCTCGAAAGGTATTACTGTACCTTTTTCCCAAAAACATTCCACTGGGATGAACAGTTCCATTTGAATTCTTCCCGGAATTACCGGGTTTTCCATCCAAATGGTAAGCGCTCTATCTTAAACTATTTAAAGGGACACTATCCCGATAATGCGCACGTGCGAACGTCATCTATTATCTGTCAAAAAAGCAATAGAACTGTCACATTCGCGGCTTCAAAATGATTGTCTTTCAAACAATGGAAATCGCGCTTGAAATTGCCTGGGTCAATAAAATACGTGAAAACTGCCACTCCTCCTTATCGAACATTTCTTCAGGCAATATGGTGGTTTTTCTGTCTTGCTAAACTGCAGGTATGACTTTAAGTTACTTCAAGTAAATACTGTACCCCACTTCTATCATGCAACACTAAAATACTGGCAGGAAAATAAACCCAAATTCTCAGAAGGCAATACACAAAAGCGAAAACAAATCATCTGGAACAACCAAAACTGTTTAATAAATAAATACATGGTCTTTCTAAGACAATGGCACCGAAATGGAATGACATATTAACGACCTACTTAATGAAGAGCTTAGTTTCTTATCTTATAACATATATATTTCAACAAACTTAGTTTAACCTAAAGGTCCCATTCACAACCTACTATGGTTTAATGATAAATGCCATTCCACCGAGTTGGAAGCATGAAATTAAATGTACAGCAATGCCAGGACCCTCAATAACTCAAACCTTCGATAACTCGAACCTCCCGCTCGCTCGATATGGAGGGGCATTCTGGACAAAAATTCAATCCAATCGCGACTTGCATTCCATTGGATCGTATCCGTGTTCCATTGGATCGTATTTTCATTCCATTGGATAGTACTTCCATTCCATTGGATCGTACCTTCCTTCCATTCGATCGTACTTTAATAATAACTGTCTGTGCTAATCGTCCTCGCAAAGTACAGCAAGGACGCAGCTCAACAAGGTCGAACCGAAAGCATATACAAGGCGCCTCTGGCAGCCGCTATACGGTCCATGTAAGACCTTGGAGCACAGCCTACAGCCAGCTCGAATAAGCCGTATGTTGGTTTTTGCTGAGGGAGGAAAACCGGAGTACCCGGAGAAAAACCCTCGGAGCAGGGTCGAGAACCAACACAAACTCAGCCCACTTATGGCGTCCCCACCGGGAATCGAACCTGGTGCCACATTGGTGGAAGGCGAGTGCTCTCACCACTACGCCATCCCTGCTCCCCCAACTTTAATGCCATTAGATCATACCTTCCTTCCATTCGATCGTACTTCAATTATTTTGTCGCTAGCTATATTACATTGCTTTATTCCTCTGTGGCATTTCACATTTATCCGTACCGCCGTGGAAACAGCATTCCATCGGATCGTAACTATCGTTCGGTCGTAGTCACCATTTGGTCAGCGGTGAAGCAAGGAAGTCTAACCTCGATCTCGTGTTCGTTTGGAGACATACGACTTGTGATTACATGACGTACAGTTGAAAATCGAGCCGCACGTCGAGTGTGTATATACATGTATTAGCCGTCACATACTTTCATAGATCAAGGAAATCCTAATATAAGAGACGTTCAAAGAGACCTTCTCCAAAGAACAACAAATGTATTGAGAACAGTTCTCAACGAACTTGAAAGTCCGGTTAGTCCGCCATCTCCATCTTATTTAAGTGCATTTTTTTATATCTCTAATAATGACCCAAAATATCGCGACCGTGGTCTTTTAAGTACTTAAGGTTACCTGAAATCGTCTGACGCG